>QEPC01006795.1:242911-273826 GCA_003113815.1 Sphenodon punctatus | reverse complement strand
AATTGTATGTTAAGGCTCCCGCCTTAACTTCCACACCATGTAAGCAGTAAAGATGTTGTATGGCTTCGCATACTGTGCTCGCTTACAACTTAGGCTCCATGCACCCACACTTTGCCTTAGTCTTTCAGCTCCAGTTCTCTTTCTTTGCAGGTTGGGGGAAACATTAAAGCTGAGGAGAATGCTATGTAAGTGTTTAATAAGAATTTGGGTAGACGTTGACATTAAATCCATGGAAAGGCCAATGGAAGGAATGGAGGAAACAATGCTAATTTGGAATTAAATTATCTCTCATTAACTGTTTTGAAATAATACAATGGAGATCCATCTTTGGGAGTGGGGGGTGAAGATGATGTCGAATAACAAAGACAGCAGGGAGAGACAGTGGAATGTCAGGCAGGAGGCTATAAGGATGAAGTACAGCATAAAGGAACTTGGAATAATAGGAATTCTATAAGAAATTGGTAGAATGTCAAGGTTTTCAATGATGTAAATGATTGGGACGAGTGATAGGAAACTGGGGAACACTACTATCATGCTATGAAGCACCATAGATAACTCCTTGTTGTTCTAGTCTCTATCGCCTCCTTGTGTTTTACACCTCCTCTCTTGGGTGGTGGTTTCTTTGGGGTGGGGGAGGACGGGGGTGTCATTTCGCACTCTCTGTCCTTTTCTCTATTAGACATGATGGTCATTATAGTGGTCAGGAGTCTTGTCATTTTTGGGGAGGTGAGTGAAGTTTATTACATAGTCCAGACCTCTGGGTTGTGTGCTATGGGGTTGGAAGCTAGTAGATTAAACTTGGGGTGGGGTTGGAAGCTGAAGTCAGAACTTTTCTATCCTGTGAGAGTGAAGTGGTGGTTAGTGGGTTACAGTGGGTGGGGGGCAAATAAGTAGTGGGTTAGAGTAGGTGGGGATCCCAAATAAAAGGAATTTAACTGTAAGGACAGCACAACTGGTCCATGTACTTGTTTGATGGTGGCATATTTACATGCTGTTAGTCACCTCTGCAGTGGGGAGATGTATTTGACCTAGTGCCACAGATGGAGATCTGGAATGTAAATGAAAGAGAAATTCTTGCCACATTGGAACTAGAGTAACCATGTACTACTGGACAGGGAGGAGTGTGCCGTCCTACCTTTAGTGTTTCACCCAACCTGCAAAGGAAGAGGATTGGACCTGAAAGACCAAGACAAAGCGTGGGTGCGTGGAGCCTAAGTTGTAAGCCAGCACAGTATGCGAAGCCATACAACATCTTTACTGCTTACATGATGTGGAAGTTAAGGTGGGAGCCTTAAGATACAATTTCCAGGTTTGTTAAAGTTTGCTTTGTGAATCCGCCTTAACTAGGTTTTTTAAAGCATAGGTTTTTTGTTTCTCTAATAAACTAACATGAAAGACTATAGAAGCTTGTTTCAATCTGTGCAAACTGTCAGTTTTCTGAAGTCCATGAAGATAAATGACACATTGATTGCATATGGTGAATTGTGTCCATCCTTAGAGGGGGGTGTTCTGAGACTTTCTAAAAACGAGTTTCTTCTGTTTCTGGAGAATGTTGACTGTATGGAGGAAACTTTCTAAGTCCTGATAATAAAAACTTAATTTTGCTTACTACATATTGATGATTTCTGTTTTCAACTATATTTTTTTCCCTACTTCTGGCAACTAAGATATGTTTAGGTACCTTAGGTGCAACAGCTTGTAGCTCCATCTGTAACAATAACTTTGATGATGAACTTTGAACATGGCAAAAATAAACTCAATAATTCTATATGTAAATATATACAAAAATTAATCACTAATATCCAAAATAATTATTTCCCCCTAAAGCTTAAATAAAAATACGAACTAAAACGTTATAGCCCGAATAAGGTACATGACTAGGACATGCTAGGGCAATCGTCTGCTCTATCATTATGAAGCCTTAGGAGTAGATATTGCCAGGAGTGGATACTGTGGGGTAGTATTTATAACATCGGCAGTCGGCATGCCTTAAGTCTGGATTGGTTGACCTTGGAGTCAATAAGGGTCCCTGAAGATAATTATTTTTGGCTACAACAAATTTTTATAGGTGTTTTATACCCTATTGTGGGACAATTATCCAGGAACCAAGAGATTCCCGAATTTTAGCTCCGCTAAAGAACTAGGATTAATTAGAAATTCTGTATCCTTTCGAGGGATACTTTTTCAGGAGTCAAGAGTCTTCCACGCTTAAGCTCCGTTAAAGAGCTATGGTTAACTTGAAATTGTCTGCTTTACTGTGGGATAATCACCTAGCAGTTGAGAGCCTCCTGCTTCTAGCTCTGTTAAAGTGCTAGGGTAAATTAGAGACCATGTATCCTATTGTGGGACAATTTCTCAGGGCTCACAAGTTTCCCGTACTCAAGCTCTGCCAAAGAGCTAAGGTTAATTCTAGATTGTGTATCTTACTGCGAGACAATTATACTGAGGTCAAGCGTATACTACCTATGTTAGTTTTGGATGGGGACAGTTGTTTAGACTATACAGATATTGGATTATTTTTTTTATCTGGTTCAATTTGATGGTGGTGTGTTAAATTTGTGTTTGTGTTATACCTTTTTGTAACCTATTGCATACATTTCAATTTCCCCCAAAAGTTCCATCCCCACCCCGCAAAAGGCCCCTGGAAAACCAGTTTTTTCCATGGTTTCAAAATTTCCAGAAATTTTACATCTCTAGAGAGAATCAGGTTTTGTAAACAGATTGTGACAGATTCTCATCCTCTGTGACTGAGCACAAAGCAGAGCATGTAATCTATATCTCCTGGAATCTTTCCAGGAGGTCAGGCTACTGTTATGAGATGGATAGAACGTGTTCCCTTCTTTGAGCCACTTTGAAAATTAGTATAAATTCTGTGGGCCGTATAGGAGTTGGAGTGAGGTCACAAAAGGAGTCTGTTCAGGATGGGGGAAGGAAGAGGAGGGTCCAGATCGTGAATCTGTTGTATAACTCCATATATTGTTGAATGCCCTCATCGCTACTCTCTTCCCCCTGAACTTGCTCTTAGTGCTTGAGGGTAGAGACTGGAGTTGGAAAGAGGCCAAAAAACCCACAAAATAGCCACAGGTTGGATTTGACCACTTGGCTGCAGGTTCCCTGGTTTAGACGATTTGCCCACGTTACCTGCTCGGCGAATCTCCCGGCTGGGAATCGTATGCTGATCTCTGCATGTGGATGTGCAGGTAAGAATGTCATTGGCATTTTTTCTTACAAATGACAGAGCACAAAATCTAGCCCTGTCATTCGTAAGAAAAAAATGCCTCGGGACCCAGCTGATGTTTACACCCACGTGCAAAGATCAGCGTAAGATTCCCATCCAGGTAATGTGGGCAAGCACCCTTAGAGTTATACGGGTGTTTGTCTACACTCTTAACAAGATGGATTAATCCATATTGAGTCCCTGTGAAAGTAGTCTAAAAGGATCTTGTTCTAATTAAGCGTAATCCAGATTTTTAAAAGGGTTGTTTAACTCATGAAAGGAACCCGCCCCCCCCCCCCCCCAAAATGTGAGTTAATCTGGTTAAACACCTCATGTAGACAAGCACAAAATAACATTTTAATCTCTTTCAGTGGTGAAATAGATAATGGTATGGTTATTTTGTACAGAAGAATTCTTATTTTCATGTGCGGCAAACCTTTTCCAGTAATGTAGAGTAAATTTACAAGACAATTGTAAATTTAAGGAATCTTAATCTAGATGGGTTTTCAGAATTTCAGTATGCCTTTCCACGTCAGGTTTGACTTGTTTATGTAATGGGTCTGACCCATCTCTACTCAGTGCTGTACTCAACCAGGGGGAGAAAATTTTGAGGTGATTTGGAGACTAGTTCAGTCCTTTCTGTAGGAATATAAATAGCTGGAACCCAGCAAATTCCTGGCTACATCCTTGTGTTGCAGGTGACATAAGATGCTTTTAAACGTGTATGGCAAACACGCATAAAATCACGCTGCGTGTAAATATCCCGCGGGTGGGATTTAGACGCGACATTTCACACATTAAAGCCGGTTGCACATTCTTTTAAAGCCACAAATTAAATACCTTGACGTCGAGGTATTTAATTTGTGGCTTTAAAAGAAGCAGTCATAGGTTGATTGCGCATGAGACCAGGGTGGGATGGAGGCAGAACTGCTGGAAGCCAAAATAATGGCAGCAGGATCACATGAAGTTCTGCTCATGTGTGGGTTTTTTTTGATGTGATTAGCCTATTTTCATTATGATTTCAGTGATGGGAGACAGGGCTGGATTTTCAACCCTGTCTCCCATCACTGAAATCACTGCAGGTATGGGCTAATGTCAAAAACCCCACATACATGAGCAGGACTTCACGTGATCCTACCAGCGTGTGTTCGACTCATGGCAGTTCCCACCCCCATCTTGTGTGCAAGCAGCCATATTCAACACCACCTTTATACTAGTTTCAGATTTTTCTATGCAACAGGAGTTAATAGCTGACTGGGTGTACTGACTTTAGAATCCAGAGGAGTACAGGGAGGGTCAGAGTTCATCTCCTGAATTCTGGTAGTAATAAGACGTTGCACTTGGGAAAACCCCTATACATGAAGTCGGCTAAACTGTTTCCTGACATATAAAGTGTAGCCAATTTTCTAAAGGTGCTTTTTCTTCCTGTTCCTTTGACAAATGAATAAAATGATGTCTCACTATATCATATGATAGCTAAACATGAAACAGTTTAACATCCCTTTCTGTTTGACTGTTTTGGCAAAATGAAATGTATGAATGCATCTAAAGGTATTTTCAGACATGACAACCCGGCCCGTGGTCATGCTTACCCCGGTGTGACAATTGGCTGGGGTGTCGCATCTGATCCGGCCCCGCCAGATGTTCACCGTGGGCCAGTGCGGATGTTGCCCCGGACCGTGGCAGGGCTACCACAGGATTTGCTGTGGCTCCCAGCCAGCACACATTCCGTGGTAAGCCCTGCCAAGGTCCAGGATAGGTGACCCCGGACTGTGCTAGAGCAGGCTATCACATCTGTTGGCCTGCTCCACCTAACCGCAACCCGTGGCAGGAGCTGGTGTAGCAGCTTGATGGGCCACCGCACTCCTCCGTCAGGGAGGAGTCGGGACCACACTGAGGAGTGGGGGGGCATGCGGACCCACATCCGCACGTCCCCCTCCCCAGCCGCCTGAACGTTTGTTCACTGGTGGGGCTTACCCCACCCCGAGGTGGGAGGGTACAGGCGTGACGTGCAAAAAGCCCATCGCGTCTGAAAATACCCTAAATCTTGAGGAATAGGAAAAGGTTCTCATTATGGCTTACTATATATTGAGACGTATGTCTAAAGTAGGGAGTACGTGTGCACAAAACAGCTGAGGGACAACAGATGTATTACACCATTCAAGGTAGACGCAATTAAGGAAGCTTAAAAAATTTGAAACTTATGTCTCATGCTATTATTCATAGAAGTTGGTATAAAGAAGTGATGCTATGCCTTGTATGGTTCTTTGACCATTGGTCTGAGCTGGATTTAAGCTGACAACCTAAGAGGTCAAAGACTTTATATTCCATTACCCGCCCCGCCCTCTCTCCCCTCCACCCCTCTTTTTCCCCCCCCCCTCCCCATCAGAACCATCTAGTCTCAATTGGTGACAGTCTACATAAGTGATCCATTTTTGGTGTGGGAGTATTGAAAATGATAGTAGCTTGAGCCTTGTAGCCAGTCAAGAATGAACATAAGTGACTGATTAACCCTGCTCTGCCTATAAAAACCTACTATATTAATCTGCTAATGGGGTATGATATACCCCAATTACATCACAGTTGAAAAATATAAATGATTCATTTGAGTAGGACTACAGTTTAACATAAACATTTTTTAAAATTGTGTTTGGTAAAGAAATGTATGTCCAACACAAACATTTGTGGGGTTACTATGACCCCTTCCACCACCCCGGTGTCAAGGAGGGGATGAAACAGTGGGGCATAAGTGACTCCATTATTGAGGAATATGAAGTGGTACAGGTTTGCTTTTAAAGAAAATAAAAAAAATATGTTTTTTCTGTACAACTTCCGGAGTACCATGCAGCCAGTCAGAAGGGGGTTGAGCATGATTGGTAGTTATCATTTATAATAGTTATTTGGAGTAGAAACCACAAATAAACCTGCTATTGTGTAATCTTTATTACCCCAGGTAACACACATGCCTGAGACTTGTCAGTATCTTTAAGGTGGAACATATAGCAGTTAATTTAAAAAAAAAAAAAAAAAACCTACCCCTTTGCAAAATGTTTATGCAAATACTTTACTGCTAATTGGCAGAATATCTGAAGAGCTGCACAATGAAATACATAGTGTATAATAGAAATATAATGGACAGTATTTTAAATGACCTAGATTGGGCTTGTTCCTTTTTTAAAATGAAAATCTTTTCATTTTAAAATTCAAAATCTTTTCTTGATCATAAAAATAATTTTGGTTTAAGTTTCAGAAATATCAAGAATATGGTATGTAACTTTCCTTCATTTTGTTTGAGGAGCACTAAGTCGTATACAGTAAATGTAGGTTAAGTTCTAACATCTTATTTGAAAAAGTGAGAATGTTGGATCTTTAAAACTGGCTTTTAATGGCTTAACTTTACAATGCTGTTTAAGTAATTGATAGATATTGGCAAAAACTTAACATCTGACTTCCTTTGCCTTTAGAAACTCTGTTCAGTGTAAAATACTTATGAAGATGAGACACATGTAGTTCTTTCTCTCTATAGCAATCAAGTAAAATGTGGCCTGGTTACAAGATGTATCTTGATATGGCAAGGCCAAGATAAATTTTATATCAAGATAAAAGCTATCAATGAACTACCTTTACTAGAATTTTGCAGAAAGATATCAAGGCTAAAATACCATACAAACTGCCTTTTCCTAATATGTACAAAAATGTCAGCCTAGATGGTCCCAGAACTTATTTGTATGTTTAAGAAAAAGACAAAAAAAATCAGTTTATGGGGAAATTGGAAAAAACATTTCAGGACACATTAAGGAGCAACAGAAAAAAAAAAGCTCAATTTTCTTCCTTGCAGGTCACCCTTAACTGAATTTGTTATCAAGTTCCCATGATGCTTAATGGGCCTTGAATTGCTTGAAATAATTTCTGTACTTCTTATGATACAATAACTTGGCTTCTAAATACTGGAAGCTGAGTTTTGATTAATAGTGTTTTAGACCCAAATATCCTGTAGGGGCTGTGTTAAACATTGAACTGTGATATAAATGACTTGACATCAACCCTGATGTCTGCATACGCCCACAGAGGGTTAAACTCAAGCTAGCAAGCTCTAGAAGTTTTTAAGTTCTTCGAGGATCTCCGCGATTCTCACTCTTGGGATTTACTTCCTGCTCCGCAGGTACCGGAAAACCTCTCGTCAGCAGTATCCAGGCAGATTACGCCTGGAAAAGACTAGAATATGGTGAGGGCTCCGCCCCCTCCACTCCCCCTCCCATCCCGAGAAAAGCGCGGGCCCGCATCACGAGGGATGGAAGGATAAATAGGGGGAGGAGCCCTCACCGCCTCAGTTCCTTCCAACCGCGTGGCGTTGGAAGACTTCTCGGCGCTTTTCAGCGTTGTTGTCAGCTAAAAGAAAAAGAAGATTAGAAAGAAGATTAAAAAGGATTGTGAGTAGGAGTGCCGCCCTAGCCCGCGGGACGTTCCCCGGGCCGTTGCGCCCTTCGGGGCAAACGGAATGCCCAAACAGCCGGGCTTTAAACGCTGTGGCTCTTGCCCGGCTACCCTCTCAGTTAGCGACCAGCACGATCGTTGCCTAACCTGCTTGGGAGAAGGTCATAATACCCGGACCTGCGGGGCCTGCTCGGTGCTCTCTAACAGAGCTAAGCGAGCCAGGGCGCTACGGCTACAAGACATCTTAACTAAAAGGGCACTAGAGGGCGGTGAAGAGGGGCCCCTGAGGCTCCCCGCCCGGCACTCCAGGCCGATGGAAATTCCGGCTCCAACGGCTCCGGCACCGACGGTACCGCCCAGACCGAGGGCAAGTCCCCACACCGGTACCGCCCGCACCGGCGAACTCGGGACCGAGGGGCCGCTCGACATGCAGATTGCCGGTACCGGCCGCTCCGCGGAGGGGAGCATCGCTACACACGCGTCCAGCCCTAGACGCATGACGGGTAGCGGTACCGAGATACCAGGTGCGCGGGGAGTCGCGCACTCTTCGGAGCGGGGGACCAAGAGCGGGGAGAAAAAGAAAAAGAAAAGCTCTTCACGGGAGCCGGCACCGGCGGCACCGACGGTGATTACAGGACAGCAATCCCCACGACCGTCGGGATCGACGAGGGGGACGGCACCGCCGACTCCGCTGTCTCGATCGGTACCACCTCTTCTACTTACGGTACCGACGGTGCGAAGAGAGTCTCGCTCCAAATCTCCGCATTACCATTCTCGATCCCGATCACCTAGATACCGGAACGAACACACACCCCTCCGGTACCACTTGGAGCGCCGATCACGCTCACCTTGCTCGTGCTGTTCACCGAGGCACGGACATCGGGACTATGGCTATGGCCGGGATTATCGGTACCGATCACGCAGTCCTCCTTCGTATGCGCAGGACTTCGAGTACCCTACACTTCCGGCACGGGAGCACCCCTATCTGCCTCCGGCTCCACCTAGAGCGGCACCGACGGCTACCATATCTCGTCCCCCACCGTCGGAGACGGGGTCGGTACAGGCACCCTTGGACCTCGGAACCGTCGGCACCGAGACGCTCGAGTCTGGACCGGGAATGAGGTTAGCGCCATCGGGGGCTACGCAGCTCCTGACCTCCCTGTTGGGGGCCCATAGAGAGGACACGGTACCATCGGTACCGACGGTACCCCGGATGGCTTCCCCGGGGGCGTCGGCATCACGATCGTCCTCATCGTCATCTCCATCGCTTGAGGAGGATGAGACCATCTCCCCACCACCCCCTGATACCATATCGGACGCTAATATGTCGTTAGCCACAGAGGACTCTAAGGCGTTCCAGTCTATGTTGAGGAGAATGGCATCCTCTCTCCCTAAACTGCCCACGAAGGTCGTTAAAAAGGCCCAGACAGGACCCATTTTTGGCATACTGGGGTCAGGGGAGTCTGGACATGTAACTTTGCCCTTGCTAGATCAGCTGCTGGAACCAGCCACTGTGCTATGGGCAAAGCCGGCCTCTGTCTCTCCTACCAACAAATTGGCAGATTCTTTATATTCTGTACCCAAAGAAGGGGCGCAAATTTTTCACAACCATCCCCCTCCCAATTCCTTAGTAATAGCGGCTGCCTCCGTAAGATCCAGAGCGGGGGGAATACAAACTTCCCCGGCAGACAGGGAGGGAAGAAGGCTGGATGTGCTTGGCAGGAAAGTGTTCTCTTCGGACTCTCTGTCCTTTAGAATTGCCAACTATGCTTCAGCCATGTGCGGCTATCAGCACTGGTTGTGGTCTAAGATTGGCACTACATCAGACCCCAACCAGTTGGCAGCACTGCAGAAAGAGGGCATGCAAATGGCCCAATTTCAGTTAACTGCTAATATGCATGTGGCAGATGCCAATGCCAGAGGGATGGCTTCGGCCATAGCACTTCGTAGGCATGCTTGGCTTCGTTCTACGGCTCTCACCCAAGAGAACAAAACCAGAATAGAGGATTTGCCGTTCGATTGTGAGGGTCTTTTCTCTGCATCTACCGACGACACTCTAAAAAAGATCAAAGAAATGAACCAAACGGCAAGATCCACGGGTGTAGTCAGGGCTATACGTAAGAAGTCCTTTACACAGGGCTATGCTTTCTCATCCAGAAGAACACCCTACCAAAATTATAACTATTTCCAAGCTGGTAAAAGATTCCAGCAACATAATCAGCCCCATTACCAGCAACAGGGTGCTCAGCAGCGCAAAACATTTGGCAGACAAAGGGGCAGGGGCAAACCCTCTCCTAGTTCGTCGTCTGGACAACAGGCAAAATCACGTTTTTAATAATACCTTGATCAAGGGAGATGATGAGGATGATCCCTCATTCCAGGACCGCCTATTGCCTTATCTACATGTATGGGAAGCCATCTCGTCTGATCGCTGGGTCAGAGAGATAATACAACTGGGGTATGCCATACAATTCCACACTACCCCTCCCCTCTCACCTTGCCCCCCTGGGGCACCCCTCCCCTCTACTCAAATACTAGTTGAAATTCAAAAACTCATCGACAAGGGGGCTGTCGAACTCATTCCCAGAGATGAACATAGTTCTGGATTCTACTCTAGGTTTTTTGTGGTCCCCAAAAAAGATAAGGGGTCTCGACCCATACTGGACCTGAGATATCTCAACAAATTCGTTAAAAGGTTTAAATTTCGTATGACCTCCTTACCGGTCATTTTCATGGGTTTGCAGCAAGGCGACTGGTTGGCCTCCCTTGATCTGAAAGACGCCTATTTCCACATCTCAATACGCCCTTCTCACCGTAAATTCTTGCGATTCGTTGCAGGGGACCTTCTCTTCCAGTACCGGGTCCTTCCATTCGGACTGTCCACAGCACCACGCGTTTTCACCAAATGCGTGGCTGTCGTAGCAGCCTATCTGAGAAGGCAAGGTGTCAGAATCTTCCCGTATCTAGACGATTGGCTGTTGGCGGCGAAGTCGCGACAAGAGCTTGTGAAACACGTGGAGCTAACTATGTCACTCCTCAGGGACCTGGGGTTTGTTCTCAACTTGGCAAAGTCACACGTGCACCCGACACAACGACTACCCTTTATAGGGGCAATCTTGGACACCAGACACGCGAAAGCGTACCTTCCAAAAGAGAGACTTGTCGCCATACGACATGCATTAAGCATTCTCCAAACGCATCCCACCAAGCCAGTTCGTTTTTTCCTGCACTTACAGGGACTAATGGCTTCCACCACTATGGTAACACCACATGCACGCCTGCACATGAGACCCCTACAACAATGGCTAGCCAGCAACTACGCGCCCGCCATCCACCCCCTCAACATGAAACTTTGCATAACGAAGGAACTTCTTCTAAACTTACAGTGGTGGGCAAATGCAGAGCACGTTCTAAAGGGGGTACCCTTCGATACTCCCAGCACCCGGGGGGTCATTACAACAGACGCATCCCTGACTGGATGGGGTGCGCACATAGAAGACATCAAAGTGCATGGTCTCTGGTCTCAAGAGGAGACACACCTGCACATCAACATGTTAGAACTGCGAGCCATACGTTGGGCATTGAAGGCCTTGCTTCCCCGTATCAAGGGTCAGAACATTCAAATCGTAACAGACAATACCACAGCCATGTGGTATGTAAACAAACAAGGGGGAGCACATTCCACCCGTTTGTCAAAGGAAGCAGAGACCATCTGGCACTGGTGTATAGATCACGACATACATGTGCACGCCATTCACTTGGCAGGACACGACAACTCGAGGGCGGATTACCTCAGTCGCAAGTCAACGGACCAACACGAATGGTCACTGAAAGAAGAGGTCTTGACAGACATATTTCGAGACTGGGGAACTCCAATGATAGACTTGTTCGCATCACAGAAGAACGCCAAACTACCGAGATTCTGCAGCCGAGCAGGTATGGCACCAGAATCGATATCGGACGCCTTTGCCATCTCTTGGCACGGGACATTCCTTTATGCGTTTCCACCATTTCCCCTCATTCACAGAGTATTGTGCAAAGTCAGGACGGACAGGGCTCATCTCATCCTGATTGCTCCTTTTTGGCCCCGCCAAACCTGGTTCCAAACCTTACTGGGAATGGCGACACAAATCAAGAGGCTGCCGGTGATCTACGATCTACTCTCCCGAGAACGGGGGGAAATTCTTCACCACGATCTACAGATGCTCCACCTCTCCGCTTGGTTGATTCTACCCCAATGAGCAATTTACCGCCGGAGGTTTCAGAAATACTTCTAAATGCAAGAAGACCTTCAACCCGCAAATGTTATCAACTGAAGTGGAGACGATTCTGTAGCTGGTGTACTACGCAGTCCATCTCGTTGCAAACTTTGGACATGAACCATGTCTTTCTCTATCTTCTGAATCTGCAGAAGTTGCATTTGTCTTTGGCTTCCATAAAAGTTCATCTGGCAGCTCTTTCTTCACGTTTGCAACCAGATGACAGTGGAACTCTTTTTTCACACAAATTAATGAGGTCGTTTTGGAAAGGACTAAGGAACACTTTTCCTCAGAGGTCAAGCCCTGCCCCTCAGTGGGACTTGAATCTTGTGCTGTCTAAGTTAATGTCTCCCCCTTTCGAACCCTTAGCTTCTTGTAGCATGGAGAATTTGTCTATTAAAACGGCGTTTTTAGTAGCTATTACCTCAGCTAGGAGGGTGAGTGAGCTCACAGCCCTTAGAGCTTCACCTCCGTATATACTGTTCCATAGGGATAAAGTTGATCTGCGAATTGATCCCTCTTTTGTTCCCAAAGTAATTTCCAGTTTTCATCTTAATCAGACTATCTCTCTACCAGTTTTCTTTCCTAAGCCTCATACCTCTGTTGAGGAACAAATGTTGCATACGTTAGACGTCAAAAGAACTCTGGCTTTCTACATTGATAGAACCAAATCGATAAGAGCGTGTGATTCCCTTTTCATTTCATATGGGGGTCAAAGAATCGGAGTCAAGCTTTCCACACAGAGACTTTCAAAGTGGATTTTGTTGTGCATACAGAAATGTTATGCTTTAGCAGACAAGGTTCCGCCTGCAGGTTTGAGGGCTCATTCTACTAGAGCCACTGCTGCTTCTTTGGCGAACTTCCAAGGGATAAATCTGCCTGATATTTGTAGGGCTGCCACATGGGCGTCTGTCCATACGTTTACAGGGCATTACTCTTTGGACCTGGCGGCCAGAGCAGATTCCCAGGTGGGGAGAGCAGTGCTGGACTCCTTCTTGAGTGATCATCCTCGACTCCCTCCTCCTTGAGGTGAGATAACTAGAACTGCTTATTACTCTCCCAAGAGTGAGAATCGCGGAGATCCTCGAAGAAGAAACGGAGGTTACTTACCAGTAACTCTGTTCTTCGAGAGAGCTCCGCGTATTCTCACATCCCGCCCACCTTCCCCTCAGTCGTGGATGGACATACCAGGTCTTCCAGGCTGGGTTGGAAGGAACTGAGGCGGTGAGGGCTCCTCCCCCTATTTATCCTTCCATCCCTCGTGACGCGGGCCCGCGCTTTTCTCGGGATGGGAGGGGGAGTGGAGGGGGCGGAGCCCTCACCATATTCTAGTCTTTTCCAGGCGTAATCTGCCTGTATATTGCTGACGAGAGGTTTTCCGGTACTTGCGGAGCAGGAAGTAAATCCCAAGAGTGAGAATACGCGGAGCTCTCTCGAAGAACAGAGTTACTGGTAAGTAACCTCCGTTTCCTTTTGCTTTTAGTTCAATAATGCATGCTACTAGAGAATGGAACTAGAACACTACAAATGGTTAGAAGTAGGGCTGCACCAAACAGTACAAAATAAAATAAAAATTTTCCAACTTTCTGAAGATTGGCTCAGTGTTTGGCCGGTTCTCGGTACTCGGTAAAAAAAACACAAGTACTGAGTATTTAGTTCCCTTATATGTTGTTCTAGTTTATTGTACTAGCCAACAGGCTCTGACTGTTTCAAATAAAACAGTACAGAAGGTGTATAAAATAGTATAAAACCCCAAAATACCAGCCAGGAATCGAGTTATCACATTTCTAACATGTCAGGCCACAGATTAATATAAATACTTTCTCCCCTTATCTCTGTCCAAAACTGCTGCCAGGGTCATCCACCTCGCCCGTCGCTTCGAACAGTGCAGCCCCTCCTCTTTTCGCTTCACTGGCTTCCCCTTTCTGAACGAATCCTGCACAAGCTCCTAGTCTTCACCTTTTAAAGCTCTTCACAACCTCACTCCCCCCTACCTCTCTGCGCTTATTTCCCTCCATACTCCAGCCCGTGCACTTTGCTCCTCCTCCTCTGCCCCTTCTCTCACCCTTCCACACCTTCCCTGCTCCCCTAACCGTCTTCGTCCCTTCTCCCTTGCTGCCCCCTATGCCTGGAACTCCCTCCCTGTCCACATCCGCCTTGCCCCCTCCCTTCATACCTTCAAACCAAGCCAAGTACGTGCACCTGAGACCTCGCATCTTCATGAATGTTAGACCCCGTGTCTCTCCCTCTGTTCCCCTTCCTATGTCTCTCCCTAGCTCCCGTCTCTCAGATTGTAAGCCCTAGGGCAGGGACCATGTCTATTTTGTTACTTTGTAAAGTGCCAGGTACACTGCTGGCACCATATAAATGTTTGTTGTTAATAATAATAATAATAATAATAATAATAATACTAAATAAAACACAAAATAAAGACCAACAAACAAAGCTATTTAGTCAGATTGCAAAATTGGATCTACGCCAAGCTGACAACCCCTCTTTGCTTTCGTATTTTGACCGCTGAGATGGCATAAAAAGCTACAGCAGAAGTAATGAAAGGCTTAGTCGGTTAGAAGAAAACTTAGCAGTTGCAATGAGGGCCTACTATAGTATCCACTTTTTGTAGACTTAAAGAAAATTGATCGAGCTTTATTATAAAGAGGATGGTGTAGCAAATAACGTTGTTAATCTTCCAACATTGCTGTCCCCACACTTGTAAAGCCGAAGTGCAGGACTAATCCTCAAATATTGACCTGTTGACATGGCTGTCTGCATTGTTTGGAACCTTAAAGCTGTAAAGGCCATTTATGGACCAAGGAAATGAAAAGCCCCAAATAATTAGGCCTGGTCTGACCAGGGATCCAATATTTGTAAAAAGGGGAAACCCTGGAATTAAGAGCCTCAGCCCTTTTAAAAAAAAAACTATAGGTGTCTAGCTACAGTTATCGATTTACTAGAAATTCCTTCAAAAATCCCTTTTGAAAACCTTTGAGCAGGAAACCCTAAGAGCTGGGTCAGTCAGACTGCCTCCCTTCAGCCTGAAAAATCTGAAAAAAGAGCATAGGAGGAAGATAAAGCAGTCTGGCTGGCATAATCCCAGGGCCCAGTGAAAGATAAAAACACACCCAGGTATTTGTAAACCCTGACCTGGTCAAGGCGATGGTCATTTAAAAGCCATAGCAAAGGTTTAAATGAAAAAAGACCATAATTTGTTCTTTTCATAATTTAAAACCAATTCATCTGTGAGGAAGAGTCTCAAAGTCTGTCATCATCTTGAGGAGACCAAGTTGCGAAAGAGATAAAAGGATAGTATCTGCATACATTAGGATGGAAAGACGTCTTGTGCCAATTTTGGGGACATGTAGCCATCTTTATTCCTCAGACCTATAATAGGATCATTTACATAAAGGGTAAATAGTAACAAGGCTAAAAGACAGTCTTGTCTGACCCCATGTGTCGTAAAGATAGGAGAGGATAGTGATCCAAGTTCCCTTATATGGGATTAAGAAAAGCCCCGTTATGGTGCCCATCTGAGAATTTACCTGAGTACCATGCTGATTCCTTGATTACTCAGTTGAATACCGAGCTACTCGGTGAAAAGCGAGTAATTTTGAATACCAAGTTCCCGCACTAGTTACGAGGAGAACTAATCAATTTATTTCTTTTGAATTCAACTCTTAAACACCTCGGCTTCTAGATGTTCAAAGTAATAGAACACATGAGTAGTTACATAAAATAAAATCTAACTAGCAATGTGATGTATATGTAAAACTGCAGAATGCAACTGAAAGTTGTTCACTCAATGTTCTCACTAAATCCCTGGCAAGAATGGAAATGCATTTTGTTACATGAATGTGCAAACCGTAACTTACCAACCAACTTTAACCCTTACTATCTGTGTTTGAGATGGTAAGATATGTAATCTGTCTTTAAGCTCCCTATTTAATATTGAAAGCATTCAGGCTTAAGTTATCAGTTGACGATTTCCTCCGGGAGATGGATGCAGGATGTTCAACATTTCTCATCCTGCTAGATCTCTCGGCCGCTTTTGATACCGTGGACCATGGGTTACTGTTGAGAAGGCTGCGTGACCTGGGGGNGACTGTTCTTGAATGGTTTCGCTCATTCCTCTCGGGGAGAAGCCAGCGGGTAGTGTTGGGAGCGGAAACATCTTGCCCCTGTGCTTTATCGTGCGACATTCCACAGGGTTCCATTCTGTCTCTATTATTATTTAATGTATATATGCAGCCCTTGGGGGAGGTCGTGAGAGGGTTCGGGGTGCGATGTCACCAATATGCTAATGATACTCAGCTGTACCTCTCCTTTTCAACTGACCCAGATCCTGCTGTCTCGTTGCTATCCCAGTGTTTGGAGGCCGTGGTGGAATGGATGTGGCAGAGCAGACTGAAGCTCAACCCCGATAAGACGGAGGTGATATTGGTGGGGAGAGCGAGGGAGGTAGTGGCCCTTTGCTTGGAGGGGTTTGCCCTCCTGTAGCTCAGCAGGTCCGGAGTCTGGGGGTGATATTGGACGCGGATCTCCGCCTGGAGCAGCAGGTGGAGGCAGTTGCAAAGGCTGCCTTCCACCAGTTGCATCTAGTGTGGAGGCTGCATCCGTTAGTCTCCGGCCTGGACCTGGCCTCTCTCATCCATGCCTTGGTCACTTTGAGGCTGGACTACTGCAACGCGCTCTACGTGGGACTTCCCTTGTTTGTGGTTCGGAGGCTGCAGCTAGTGCAGAATGCGGCAGCCCGCCTCCTTTCGGGAACAGGTCGTCAGGAACACATAACACCTGTGCTCCGTGCTCTGCACTGGTTGCCAATAGCATGCCGAGCCAGGTTCAAGGTTTTGGTGTTGATCTATAAGGCCCTTCATGGTCTGGGCCCCTCGTACCTCAGGGACCGCCGCACCCCAGAGCAGCTCCTTTGGTCCACCGGGGGTGCCTTCTTGGAGGTCCCCCGTGTTAAGCGGGGGGCCACACTGGAGAAAGCATTCTCGGTGGCCGCGCCTTTGGAACTCCCTCCTGGAGGAAGCTCACCTGGCCCCAAGCTTTTTGACATTCCAGCGAAGTTGTAAAACCTGGCTGTTAGCCCAGGCCTTTGGGGAGGGGGGTTGGAGGGTTTTATCTCCCCTACCCTATTTATTGTTTGTTTGAGTTCCCGGGCGCTGTTTTAATACTCTGAATTTGTATTTGATATGTTTTAATTGTTTTTAGATATATTTTATATGTAATGTTTTGTTGTTATTGTAAACCGCCCCGAGCTGTTTTTAGGAGGGGCAGGGTAAAAATCTAATAAATGAAATGAAATGAAGTCTCTTACTATCCAGTAGCTGTACAAATCTGTACACAAGATTAACCTCTCTTGCCATTTACTACAATGAGAACTCTGGCCCTTTTTACACGGGTGGCACCCACACTAGAACACCCTGGGTGTTCTAGCGTGGGTGCCGCCTGTCTAAATCCCACAGGTGTGGGTGTGCACACTTATGCGCACACATCCCCATGCACGGAGGTACCAGAAAAAATGGTGGTGCCTCCATGCATGAGGATGGGTATGCACCCCATCAGAACCCACTCACCGTGCACGGACCACATTACACCCCCCACACAGCTGCGGCCCGTGTAAAAGGCCATAGTTAGGCCAACACTGTGTGCATTTTTAAAATATCCACTTTACATATATATGCACACATTCTATATTTTAATACAAAGTTTTATTTCTTCTAATTGTTTGAATTGTTTTAAAAAGGAATCTAAAGTTGTCAATGACTGTAAACAGTGGGGAAAGTTTTCTCTCCCAGGGGTCACTTTGAAAATTAATACAAGCTCTGAGGACCACATAGCTGTTGGGGGTGGGGATATCTAATAGGTGCACTTGGGAAGTGGAGGGTCCAGATCATGGATTTGTATCCTATTTCTGCTTCCTTGCCCTGAGCTCAGTCTTTCAGTGCGTAGGGATATGCAGGAACTGGTTCCAGGGGCTAGTTCCAGGACCTGGAAACGGGCAAACAAAAACGAGCTGTGTGCCACATTGTGCCTCCAGGCTGCGGTTTCCCCATGCTTGGTAAAGCTTTCACCTGAAATTATAAATGATGTAGGCCACCTAACTTTTAAAATTATTATTCTAAAAAGGTCTTTGCAAGTCTGAATTTCAGCACTCTGATGGAACTTGGATTGTGAGCTCTTTGGGGCAGGGCACCTCTTTTTGTTATGTTTATGTACAAGAGACTTAGGAACTTGCAAAATATAATGGCAATGCATGCAAATTCAATGTTTGAACTGCTTGTATTTTAAGTACAAAATGTAATTTGTAGAAGAAATATAGTAAATTTAGTGAGTCACTAAATCCAACCTTAAGTGTGACATGTTTGTAAGCACTGATATAATTTTGAATGCCCTTAATATGATTTATAGAAAATTTATTTAACTTGAAGTTTGCTGCTAAGGAACTTAGCAGAAATGCAAAGAAGTGTGATAAAGAAGAAAAGGCTGAAAAGGCTAAAATTAAGAAGGTAAGTAATTAAGCTACCTTGTACATATAGCATTTGCTTTTGATCTTATTTTGCTTTGCTTCCCTGGTGTGCATTGCAGTAAAACTTGAAATCTATAAATTGGCAATATTAACACATACTATAGAAATGGCCTTCATTCTAGCTAAAGTTATATACGTGTGCTGCTGGTGGGCTCGTTTAATGTGCAACAGTGTTTCAGTGTAAGAGGTGAAATTTAAATTTGCCTCCAAATCTATAATTTATAGCAGGAACTGGAGGGATTAGAAGTAATTCTGAAGAGGTCCCAAAGAGACAGTCCCTAAAAGTGAGGTTAAATATCATTTGAATTTTTGTTCTAAAGTTCTCATTGGGTGAAAACAGACGTGCACTTTAACATTTCTTGTGCATGTTGCATAGGGCACCAAAACAGCCCTGCAACATGCATAAGAAATGTTAAAGCACAGGTATGTACATGTCTGTTTCACCCATTGTCAGATCTGTAAGGTGCACATAGACCTAAAATTGTGTAGACTCTCTGGTTCCGGCTATACTAGAACTGAGCTCATAGACTGGCTTCAGGGGTAATGTGAATGGCTTTCCATACAGCTCTTGAGCCTGTCAAATAGAAGAGCATCAACCTTTGAAGTGAAACTGCATGAAGGGTTAGGTTCAAATCCCAGTGCTGCCTGTCTCTGCCAGGGTTTGGAATATGGCTTTGCAAGCAGTTTCTTTGTGTTTAGTGCAAAGGATTTATCTGGGTGTTGGGGAAATAATTATTTAAGTTAATCTTTGTAATGAAGAAGAGAGAATTTCTAGACCCTTGCAAAGAGGTATGGTAAGGTTGGACAACGGGGGTGCTCACAAATACTTCATTGCAGTGGTAGGAAGTTATAGGCAACCCCTGCAGAAGCACTGTCCCCTTCTCCTTGGTTGCAGACCAGGGCTAATACTGGAGGCACATACTTGTGCGTGAACAGCAGCACAATGAGAGAGGGGTTGCATACAAATGAGCACATGCAGCTGGTAGGATGGGTTCATACCCAAGTATGCACTCACAGAACCTGTCTTTCACATGGAGCAAGAAATAGCTATGTGCATACAAGGCAACTGCTGTCAGAGGAAGGCATGCACACAAACAGCTAGTCAAATACAGAAGTAGCTGGATGCCCATGTCCCGCTCTCACGTTCCAGCAAATATGCACATAGCTCTCTCCCAGAATCAGTTAAATGGGGCCTGAGAAATGTCCCCCTACCTTCCCCAGGATTTGCACAGCACAAGGCTCCCCTGTCTCCTCTACAAAAAGTCATGTCTTCATAATCAGGGAGCCCATTACTCGTTTGTGCCCTTGTAGAATGCCATAAAGCCACAGCTTGACCCTCACAGAGCCAGGAAATAGTGTTGGTAATTTCCATGTGCTATGGTGAAGGAGTAGTTACTACTTAATAGTATAGTGTATGGGGTAAGAGGTAACTTCTGCTGGTAGGGAGAAAAAGCTGATCACATTTTGAGTATTCTCATGTTCAGTGATAACCACAGAACACAATAATTTGTGGCTGCCTTACCATGTGTGAATGGTCCCCTATTTAAACTTTAAAATCTACCTGCTGTAGCAGTTGGAAACTAGGATTTTTATTAATATAGCTTTTCAGTATACACTGAAGATTAAATACTTGGAAGCATATGTCAAATGCTAGGGGTGGGACACCGGAGAGAATACCGGGTACCGGATGTACCGGTATCGGATCTCCCAGGTACCGGATCTCGGGAGAACTGATATTCCCACCCCTAACAAATGCTAATCCAGCCTGCCGGTTCTTTACAAGAAGGGAGTGTGGAGGCTCTGGAAAACAGTTTAAAACTTGTAACATGCTTGTATATAGAGAGGACCATATCCAGTTCCCATTGAAATTGCTGTGAATTATTGATTCCAACTAGAATTAAGCCCTGAGTTCTTGCATTTCACAAGCTAGAGTTTTTAAAATAATCTCTGTACTGTCCGTGTTTATAATTTACAATGGTTGAAAAGTCTTTTTTGTTTTTTAAAAGGCAGTTCAGAAAGGTAACACTGAAGTTGCAAGAATACATGCAGAAAATGCAATCCGACAGAAAAATCAAGCAATCAACTTCTTGCGCATGAGCGCTAGGGTGGATGCTGTAGCAGCAAGAGTTCAAACAGCAGTAACAATGGGCAAGGTAAGTGGTTTCTAGTCCTAGGCATACTCTAAAAGAACAGAGCTTTATCATTCTGCAAAGTACCTTATTTCTCCAAAAATGGTGAATTGAATTGGTATGATTATTGGGATGCTTTGTTAGTCTTCTGCTGAAGACAGTAAATTAGACTATGGGTACTTTGACATGACGCTAACCACCCTTTAGCCACCCTTGGTGGTTATTTATGCATGTTGTAGGGCTGTATTGGTGCCCTATGCAGCCCTGCAACATGCATAAATAAGCACCAAGGGTGGTTAAAGGGTGGTTAGCGTCATGTCTGAAAGTACCCTATGTAGGAAGAATTGTAGCAGTTTACCAATTATTATTTTGGGTTAATAAGCAACATATTTTCTATAGTATTGCTGCCATTGTTTCATGTTTATGCATACAATACCTCCTGTTTTCAGGTAACCAAGATTACTCCATAGTTTAGACTAAAAAGTCTTGTCAAGATTCTCAAACTATTGGTTCCTTCATTTTCCCAAGCTGAGCGTGTTTGGAGGGACTTACTATTCAGAGTATATTTAAACCCCAAAATACCTTCGTCTGCTAGAAAGCATGCGAACTAGAGAAATGAAAGCTGAACATTGAATTTTCTGAATGCTTCTTTGCTCTTATCTTTTATAGCTCTAGTTCATGTTGACCTGTACAGTGTCTGCTGCTTACATTTTAACATCATTAAGACTGTCTTAAGATAAACTTCTGCAGCTCTTGTTTCGCTGCAGTCTTATTAGCTTAGAGGCATGAATAATGCCAAATGTGGTAAGTATTTGGAAATCTCCAAAGAGACAAGTGAGATTCTTTAGGAAGTTCATGGGTAAACTCTGCTCTCTTTGATGTTAGTATAGGATTAGTGCACTGAAACAGTGCTTACTAGTTGTGTTTGCCTTTAAGGGGAATAGAAAGAAAAATTAATACCCTTAGCATCCTTCCATTGATGAGCTGTTGGTTCGGAGTAGTGGTGTTCATGGTACACAGCATGAAAATAAGTGCTTTGGGTATACTTTTAATATGCACAACACCAAATTCTTCCAGCAGTCCTATTTAATTGGTGTTTGTTTCTTACACTATTATGTAATGTTTAACACTGCATAAGAACACTCCAGATGTGGCTACATTTTAGTGTTGGGTAAAGCAGTTCTTAATCTATTTGATGTGAAATAATTTTCTGTAAGGATGAGAGTATTGCATAACAAACCTTTAGGTTTCTTTTTGTTTCTCATGTATATTTTTAATTTTCATCTGTCTGTGAAAAGTCCCTGTATAGAGTTTCAGTCCGTATCACCTTACAACTAGATTGTAAACTTTCAAGAAATAGGAGTTATAACAAGGCTGATAGACACCTTTACAGTAGAGCAGAATTGTTGGATCCTCCTTATTGTGCAATCTTGTAATAGGATTCTTATCTCTCCTGATTTTTTATTTATTTATATATATATATGTTTTTTAAGGTAACAAAGTCAATGGCAGGTGTAGTTAAATCTATGGATGCTACACTGAAGAGCATGAACTTGGAAAAGGTAAATGAGCTAATTAGAAATTAAGAGGTACACATCTTGGTTTTGAAGCATGTGCTGTTGGCTTGACACCAGTTGTTTATAATCTGCAGATATCTGCCTTAATGGACAAATTTGAGCAACAGTTTGAAACACTGGATGTTCAGACGCAACAGATGGAAGACACAATGAGTAACACTACTACGCTAACAACACCACAGGTAAATGCTGAGAGGAAAAATAATTTCGTGTACAGTTCCACTGCATGCAAGTATTAATTTTATTTAATTTATTTTAAAAATTTATACCCCGCCCCTCCTGCCACAGGCAGCTTTTTTTCTGTTCCTCCTGCCTTTTTGAATATCTAGCATGATCTGGGGCATTTTAATTTTATCTTGAAGTATATTTACAGTTTTGTATGTGAGGAACTAATTACTCCCTTAAATTTCCAAATACACTAGATTATATGAATGATGACCTGTCATAAAGGTTCACTTTGCAAAAGATGTGATTTACCTGTATTGCAACATGACATTCTAATCCTTCCTTTGTAGTATATGGAATTTTGACTTCTTTTCTAGCCATGAGAGTTCAATGTCTTAGTAATAGTAACTATTGGAATAGTTTGATATACATAGTATTTGGTTTCTGTCCCCATCAGAAAGGTCCATAAATAGTATGGGTTTGTGATTCTGAGCCCAAAGTTACACGGCGATCTGCCAAAAAACCTGTAGTTTGAATAGAATGTGAAGTATTTATAATTTTTAAAATATATTAAGTAGAATATCAGGAGGGAGGTGTTCATCAGTACTGGTGATAAAGTAACTGT
This sequence comes from Sphenodon punctatus, assembly GCA_003113815.1. Lineage (NCBI taxonomy): Eukaryota > Metazoa > Chordata > Lepidosauria > Sphenodontia > Sphenodontidae > Sphenodon > Sphenodon punctatus. The sequence continues at coordinate 250,891 of QEPC01006795.1, read as the reverse complement.
AATATTAAACAGAAGTGGTAACATTTCTGAAGTTACAGAAGTGGTAACGTTAAACATACCTATACATGAAACTATGGATAAGAACAGATGGGTAGTTGACGTGGTGGCTCCTGGGTCTGTGGTGGGAAACAGTGGCCACCCCTCCCCAGGTGTCTGGGGTACTGAACTAATATGCCCACGGCTGGAGAGCCATCCCGCTGCCCACACGCCCTAGGCAGGGTGGGGAGCTTGACAGATATGTGGGTGGCTAGCCCCCCACCCCCACCTTTCTCTTCCAGCACCCCTCTCCCTGCCATGACAAGACAGGGCGCGGGGATGGCGGGGCCAAACAAACATGTTGGCCCAGACTCTGTCATAGGGACGGGCCCGGTCCCATTACCGGTACACCGGATTTTACCGGTTACCGGTTTCACAAAAACCGGATTCCCGGATTAAATCCGGTGTACCGGTACCGGATTTATTGCATTGGTTCCAATGGGGCGCTGTGTCCCCATTGAAACCAATGCAATAAATTAAAATTAATTCCCTCCCCCTCCCAGGCTGCGCGGGTGGAAGGGGGGACACCCCCCACCCACCCTGCCCAGCCTGGCTTTTTGTTGTAAAAGATAGAACAGCAACAGAGTGAGACCCCGAGGCGAGCCCCCCCCCAGCACCAGCGGCCGCGGCGTCCCCGCAGCCGCAGGTAAGTATGACCCGATCCCTGGGGGGGGGGGGGGTGTTTAACACCCCCACCCCCCCCAGGGATCACCCCTACAGCGCGCTTGCCGCTTACCTTGGGGAGCTCCGGCGGCGGCGGGCGGCCCGGCGGCTTCAGCGCCGGCTGTAGCTGCCGGCTTCAGGACGCTGTAGGCCTTCCGGTGCACTTCCGGGTTGCACCGGAGTGCTATGGAGCCCGGCCCTGCAGCGGTCCCGACGGAGGCCTGTTACTTTCAAAGTCAGTGCTCTTCTCACCCCTCCCACCCCCCGGGCCGCCTATGTGGGCCAACATGTTTGGGGTTGGAACTGCCACGGCTGTCCATCATAACAGGGTGAGGGGTGCTTGGGGTGGGGAGCAGCCTTTGAAACTTACAAACCCTGGCTGGGACCTTTGTGGACCTGGTTTCTGCAGCAGTTCCGGTAGGGGCCTGTCATTTTCAAAGGCCAGCCAGCGCATTCGAGCAGCTTGTCGGGTCCCATTTGGGTATCAGTGGTGCCCAAACAGGGCTGGGTTGATTTGGGCACCACAGAATCTTTGGGTGCTTGGTTGCAGCTCTAATTGAGACCCTATGTGGGGTTGTATTATCTATGCATAGCATCATGACCAGATTAATATTTTTTTTCCAATATAATTTGCATGCCTATGGCCATGACTGCTTTGAAATGGGGTGTCACAGACAAAACTTTGTGAACCACTTCCATTAGTGGATACAGTTTGTGTACTGGCAGGATTAAGCTTGGAAATGTTTCAAACACTTGAATTTCAAGTGCTCTGCTTTTCATAGTATGTTGCTTGTGGTATGATTTTCTTGTAGCTCCCTCTGCTGGTAAAGTGCCAAAAGTGTTTTGAAGTCTTTCCCCCCCCCCCCCCCCCAAAAAAAACCCTCTCTAATTCAGTTTCATTCAAAAGGTAGAATTTTTTGTTCCTACTAATTTATTATAACTCATTCCATTTTGATGTTGTATTCTAGAACCAAGTGGACATGCTTATGCAAGAAATGGCAGATGAAGCAGGGTAAGCGTAAAATCAGTTACTGTAGATGAATCCTAAGTGTGTTAACGGCGGCTAGATCAGGCTTCTATGTGTTTAATTTTAAGTGTTAGCCTCAGAAGCTTAGACATATGTGGTGCAGTGGAGTGTGTGCTGCTATTTAACCTTTGAAGATCATGGTTCGTATCGAGGTGAAATGTATTGAGATTAGGGCTGAAACAAAATTTCGCCAAACCAGGAAATCTCTCCAAAATACCAGTTCCTGATACCATCTCAGTCGAATCGAGAACCTCTCAGTACTCAGTAATGTCTTGACTGACATCTTGTTTCTTTACTTAGCGACTTTCCGCTTAATGGGATTCCATTTATCAGTTTGCCATCCATAGATTGTAAGCCTCTTAGGGGTAGGGACCTGTCTGTAACTATAGATTGTAGAGTGCCAGGTACATTGCTGGCACTATATAAACAATAATAATAATTTCAAACCCTGAGAGGTAATACCAACAGAATACCTCATTTTTTGCACTCCCGTTTCCCCCTTCTACTTGTCACCAATTGGCTGTTACGCAGATTCCTTTACTAATCTGTAGTCCAGTTGCAGATTGGTCAAAGCAAAAGGAGCAACAGTTCTGATTAGAGGCACTGGAACTCAAAGGGTTAAGGGATGCTGGGCGAGGTTAAGAGGGCTATTCACACAATGATTGACTCAGAAATTGGGAAGCAAGAAATCCAGATGTAAAACGGTACCCTTGGCAATGCGGTAAGCGGAAAGTCAGTAAATCGGGGCAGTATCGTATTACAAGAACAGAGAAATCTCATCAGTATCGAGAAATGGTCAGGAAATTGATCCCAGTTCCTGATATGGCAAAATTTCTTGCAAGTAGCAATCTAGCTACTTGTTTCAGCACTAATTGAGACGTCCCCCCATAACTTTAGTGGAATAGACTATTTATACTAAGAGTATCAACAAATGAGACGCTAGCCACCTGGAGTCAGATGCAGTTCGTGCTGCCCCCACTCGCATGTATAGAGTGTAGAAGTTAATGAATGGACAGCCCCATGCGTATATTTCTTGTACGTTCAGGCAGCCTCCATTCGCAGGTTTAGCGTAACAAGCCTAATACACAGGCAGGCATTCTTCTCTGCCGTGCTCCACCCACCAACCTCCTCCACCTCTCAGTATCCTGCCTCCTATGATGACTCGGTGGCAGCAAACCATGGGAAGAAGCAGTTGTTCCATTCTTATGGGGAATGACTCCAGGAGGCATTCCAGAATCTGGTGTCCCTGCCCCCCCCCACGGAGGTTCATACCTGGCCAGCACTTGGTGGCTGCAAATAAGCTTTTGCTATGCAGATAATGATGTGTGTTGTTGAACAAATTGAATGTTTGCATCTTCCTGTTGGCATTTGGAGGCTAGCTGAGTCTGGGAATAGCAATAGGAAGCACATAGGCACTGCCAACTTCTATTTCTCTTTACACTCACTCACTCTCTCTAGTGCATGGCAGCAGACTCCCCACTCAATATTTTCCATGCACCCCCTTCCCTTCCAACCCAAAGCCACTTATTGCTATGCCGTACTGCCATTCTCCAAAGGCTCCCTCTCCCCCAAAACTTTTTCCTGTCCCATTAAAAAGCAGGGAAACTATGGATTAGGAAAAAAATTAAACCACTTTAACAAATAAATGAGAACTTTAACACAAATTACAATATTCCTTGTGCCTGCTCCATTTGGGGACAGCTGGGTGCACTCGTTTGGGTGGCGCAGGACATTCTCCTGATCCTCCTCCTATGGATCTGCCTGTGAAGGAGTGTTCATGGGAGGCATGTAGGAATGATTGCAGGGGGTGGGGAGGCAGGACTGACCCAGGAACTCTTCCCAGGAGTGAGCACAGTGCCTAGAGGGCTCGGGTGCTTTCCCTGGGGAGTGAGTTGCTGGGGGAACCAGGACGGGCTGTCGGGTTCCATGTGGGGGTAGGAAGGGTGGACTCCCCATGGGGGTTAGGAAACGGCACCTGCCCCTGAGCTGCTGATACTACTAATTACCATTTCAATAGCACTACTAGGTGTACGCAGCACTTTATAGTTAGAGATTTTCACATATAAATCTGGGCCCAGTGGGCTTACAATCTAAGATGGAGACAAGAATGAGAGGAACACCCACAGGGAAAGACAGACCTATACATTCCCATTTTATAGATGGAACTGAGGCCGAGAGGTTGTAACATGCCCAAGCCCACCCAGTGAGTTCATTGACTAGGTTGAGATTTGAACTCTGGTCTCCCAGCACCTTAGCCACTACACCACACTGGTTACGCTGGGCACTTGTGGCAGGGGGTTCCATCCACGCCCGTTGCACTGGCAGACCTGTAAAAAAGCAACAAGGAAAACCATTCGTTCACACTGCTCCACCCACCTTCCCACCCCAGTATTTCAGCCCTCCACCTGCCCAAAAGGAACCAGGAATAAGTACCTGGCCTATGCAGCTGCTGGGGCAATTGCTGTGGCAGGATCCTAGCACCACACAGTTCTCCTTCTGTGATCACCATAGAGGAGCAAAGAACATACAGAAATCAACTATTGCCATTTGTCCTCCCTCCCCCTGATGTCATTTGCCTCCCCACCCCCTACCAGCCCATGGACCCACCATGGTACCTTCCAACCCACCTCCCACGCTTATCATTCCTATCCTGCATAGCTGTGCCCCAGGGATTTTCCTGCTGCTCCTCTGAGTTCCTTTGGCCCCCTGTCAACACAGTAAACAATAAAAAAATTAAATAACGATAAATTGCTGTGTAAACGCAAACCATACGATTTTCCTCTGCCTCCCCCACCGCCTCTCAACCGAAACTTTGGGTGGCTCCTCAAACAAGGGCTAGCTATTGAGCTCAAGGGGAGACACGGTCAGAGTCACGGTGTCCACGTCAACGTATGCTGGCTCCAAGGCAGAGATGGGTGTGGAGGGATGTCCGCTGGTGGTCGCAACTTCTATGGTGGGAGTGGGAACAGGCAGTGGAGGAGCCATATCCACCAGCTTCTGGCCCCTCACAAAGGTGCAGCCATGCAGACAGGATGCAATGATGGCTCCATCCACTTGGAGGATCCCGTCAAGGTGTTTGTAATAGGGCAATACTTGCCTCCTGTGGCTGGAGGCCAAGTTGTTGTCCTGGATCTCCTTCTACACCTGCCTCAAGTTTTTGGCCTGCTACTGGCACTGGTTCATGTCACAGTTATAACCCTGCTGTGCCATTTGTGCTGAGATTTCCTGGAACACCACCTCATTTCTATAGCACTTCACTAGGGCATATTGGACCTGCTCCCTCCATAAAGTGATGAAGGCCTTGGTTTCTTCCTTGGTCCAGGGAATGCAGCATTGGTAGATGGATCTGTAAGCAGCAAGTGACTGCAATTGAACCATGGAGATAGCAGTGTTGTCAGTATTAGCCATGGCCTCCTAATGGTGATAATCAGCAAGTCATTCCTGCGAATGCAGTAGCTGAGAAATGGCAAGCGCTGGGCACGTGCTGTCAACCAGGATGAGCTGGGAGAATGCATATTTGAAAATGTCACATTGGGTTTTTAAGGCGGATGTTACATGCGCACCAGTAAGAGCAAGAGTGGAGGCGAGGTGGAAGTAGTCACTCACAACACTCTAGGCTCTTGGTCTGTGGCTCTACGGTGCTGGTAGAGCTGTACACGTGGTGCTTTATGCATCCTAATTGATGGGGGACAGACACATGGATGCATATTAGCCCGCATTTGCCCACATGGGGGAGATTGCATGCTCTGGCACCTCCCTGTGAGTGGGGGCTGCATGTCCGATGTGTGGGTGAACACCTAACAAACGGGCATGTGGGTGCCCACCATGTGTGGGCAGCTGTCTCGTTTAATGCCCTAAGTCTGTCAGCCTGGTTCTAAAAACAATCTGTGAGTAGTGATTTGGGTTTTCCAGAAAACCTTCTAGAGAGTTTTCTGGGAAATTTTCCCATGCAAAAGTTCTTATTTGCATTAACATTAATTTGCATAAGAAGATTTTGAATCAGTACATTTTCCTGTGCAAAATTTCCTATAGCCCTGGAAAATTTTCCACAGAAAAAATTGGTAGTGGAAAATGTTCCGCCACACATCACTGTCTGTGAGTGCAAGAATCATTGAGGTCCACTGTAACAGCAGACAAAAATATTAGCAGAGCTGTCTCCTAATTGCATTAAACCTTTACTTTTCAGACCCTAACTGTACAAATACTTTTAAAAAACTGTACCTTAAGAGGTTGTGTAGTGTTTCCTTCACTCCTTTTTTTTTTAACCTAACAGCACTTGGCAGAAATTGATTGTATGAGCATAACTAAAATCTATATGATGTTCACTAGGCATATAACTTGTTTGCAAGTGAATGGGGCAGCATTGATGCTGTAATAGCAATAAGCATCCCCTGTGTGTATAGTAGGCTTTTGGTTAATTTCTCAGGCTGTTGTTTGAATTCATGCCAATTACCATACCTGAAATGTGTACCATTAATGAATTAATGCACATTCTCTTGTGATCTGTAGCTGTATTAATGGGATATGCCTGACTTCCTCTGTGTTTAAATTCTAGCCTTGATCTGAACATGGAGCTACCTCAGGGACAAACGGGTTCAGTTGGCACAAGTGTTGCTTCGGCCGAGCAGGTAAATATTGCTGTACAACTCTCTAATTGATCTCTTGTACAAATGTAGCATAGGGTTTACTGCTTTATCTGGTATTGAAATTAAAAATAATCTGTTCATCTTGTTCTGGAATATGCTTTGGCTCGTGACCACTTCCAACATTGGGGAGGCAACCCTTTTGCCACAACCATCTTCTGCTGTGTTGAGTTTGAGCTTTGTAGAGCTTAAGATTAGGGCAGAAGCGAGCAGCAAACATTTTTTTTCATGAGTAATTTCACTATATTTAGAACCAGGATCGATTTCCCAATGCTTTCCTGATACCAATGCAATTTCTCGTTGTTTTTTTCTCCCCATATCTCTGCATACTCCTCCGGCTGGGTAGTTCTACCATTGACCGCCAGGAGGCAGATGAGCTTTTCTTTTTTTTCTTTTTTTCCTGCGCCTGCGTCACGGTGCTACCCAGCTCCACCGCCAGTCCTTCATTTGCCTCTGGACCGTCGGGAGGCTTCTAGGGATCCACAGGTCCCTACAAAGAAAAAAGCAGTTTGAGAAAAATAAACAGGGAAAATAGGAAGCCTAGGAGAAGGCTTTGGCAGGGCACTTGGTGAGGCGAATCCGGACACAGTCACGGCTCGCCAGATAGGCCGGTAAGAAAAACCTTTAACTTTTCCCCACCGGCTCCCTCGCTCAGCGCCGGGGAGCAGGGGAGGCTGCAATTAGTCCCCATTTAGAGGGGATTGTTCTCCGCGGCACTCCCCCCGCCTCAGGCCGGGACCAATCCGCTTGGACCCGTGCCAACTGTACCGAGCCCCAGCCATGAGTTCATCAGAGGGGTTTGTACCACCCCCTCCTATCCCCGCAAGCGGGGCAAGGGCTACGGGATCGGAACAGGGGGACCAAACCCCTTCCCTAGCCTCCATAGCAAAGACTATGGAAGAGATGATGGGGGTCATTAAAAAACTCCCACCTGGAAAGAAGGGGAAACGAAAGAGAAAGTCCCCCCACGAGGGTCCCCTCCCCCAAGAGATCGAGAGCAGGAAAGGCTCCCAGGCAGGGGAAAACGAAAGCTAAATCCCCACTAGGTGGAGCTGGCCTGCAACACTTGCTATCCCCTCAGGGCTCTGAGGAAGAAGATTACCAGGCAGAGGACAGGCAGGAAAACATAAATCAGACAACGTCTGAATCCGAACCAGGCTCTTCACAGGAGAGCACTGAACTAGAAGAAGGGGAATGCTCTGACACCCTCCCCTCAGACCCCAGAGAAAGGGACAGGCAATTCCCTAACCAGTATAGGGAAGAGCTGCTGAGTCACGTCATTAAGACTCTCAAACTTAAGGAGAGAGCGACTAAGGGGGAGTCATCAGACTCAGAGGAGGAGGAAACCAGGGATTACATTCCCTCGGTACATGGTAGGGATCAGGGCCTACCATTAGACAGAGCATTTGAGAAGATTGTATTAGAAGAATGGAAGTACCCTGATAAATCACACAAAATGCCCAGAACTCAGGACTCTCTCTACGCATTTTCTAGGAGGAAAGAACCTCTCTTTAAGAGCCCGAAGATTGATGCAGCCGCTGCCTCGCTAGCGAGACAAACTGTATTCCCAACCGAAGGGGATTGTCACCCTCGGGACACCACTGACAGGGG
>QEPC01006795.1:221772-238991 GCA_003113815.1 Sphenodon punctatus | reverse complement strand
GAGAGATTTGAAGGTATGAAGGGAGGGGGCAAGGCGGATGTGGACAGGGAGGGAGTTCCAGGCATGGGGGGCAGCAAGTGAGAAGGGACGAAGGCGCTTAGGGGAGCAGGGAAGTAATGGGGTGTGGGACAAACCTGAGTAATAGGGAGTTAGATGCTCAACTGATACCTACTTCAAGTTCTCTTGTTAGATTACATAGTTAAGAGTTCAACAAGTTTTTATAAAGGGGGTTACCCTTGTTATCAGTTTTTTCAAGTTATGTTCAATAAGTAGGACGAGTTTCGGCTTGCAAACGGACTGGCGGTGGAGCCGGGTAGCACCGTGTTGCAGGCGCAGAAAAAAAAAAAAGAAGCTCATCTGCCTCCTGGCGGTCAACGGTAGAACTACCCAGCCGGAGGAGTATGCAGAGGATATGTGAGAAAAGAATTCACCGAAGGTAGGTGACCAATTCTCTTTTCTTTCTACTTACTATTGTTTACCGTGTACTGTTCGCTTACCACTTACTGCATTGCTGAAAGTACTGCCTTCTGAATTTGCTGTTTCCACATTTCTGAGCCAATCTGCTGTGCAGATAGCCCACCATTTAACCTCCCCACCCCAGTGCCTCCAGTCAAAATTGTTGTTCTCTTTGCTTTGACCAATCTGCAGCTGGATTGCACATTGGTAAAGGAATGTGTGTACCAGCCAATGAGTGACAAGGGAGTGCAAGAAATGCAGTATTGCATTAATATTACCTCACGGGATTTGAAATGGATGGCAAAGCAGTAAATGGGATCCTGATAAGCGGAAAGTTGGTAAATTGAGAAATGTTGGTCAAGAAATTGCCGCATACTGAGAGGTTCTTGATTTGACCAGGACAGTATCTGAACTGGGATTTCAACGAGATTTTCATTTTGGCGAAATCTCGTTTCAACAGTCCTTAAGATGCAGTCCAGTCGCTGCAAATTTCAGTAAAGGAGTTCATACTGTTGTGCTCTTTTGACATGTAAATCTCTGGCAGGCTCTTGCTAAAGCCTCATTTGCTCTACCATTGACTGAGCATATATAATGCAAGTCATATATCATTACTGTCATAACTTTGTATTTTAACTTTGTAGGATGAGCTCTCACAGAGACTGGCTCGCCTACGTGATCAAGTGTAACTTAAAAGCATCAAACCTACAGTTTTCTGTATATGCTTCCAAAGCATCCGCTGTATATAACTCTCACCCTGACTACAGTAGAAATACTGTATACAACGTGTGGATATTTAACTATTGTACTATAGGATGCTTCTCTTTTGGCTTTCATTTGTTTCTAATTAGATTAAGTAATTCAGAGGTATCACAACCCTTAAATATTAAATGTCTTTTCTAGTTCTGTACAATACACTTTGAAGTTGGGGGTTATATTTTTGCAGATATCTTTTCAGAGAACCAGGTTGAAATTCAAAGTCAACTAGTGAAGTTGGCTCATCCTTGCCAAAGCTGAGCAGGACACTGACGTATAATCTTAAATTATGAAGTAGGTTTTTAAATTATGAAGACTATTACATCTGGAGAGTTGAGATTGTGCATGCAACTTACCTGATTGTTGCAGTTAATTTACTTCATAAAGCAGAACTCATGAAACATGCAGACTTGGGACAGAATGGTCTTAAATAGCATATTTAAACTTGAATGGATAGTGCGTGTGGTGGTATTTTAAAGCCTACCATAATTGTACTACAACTGACTGGTTCAGCTCATTACTAAAAACTGTCACAACTGGAAATTTGTATAATCATCACTTCGGTACAGGAGGAATAAAATCTATTTTTCAACATTTTTGTGTAGATTTGGTTAACTATGCATTAGTCAAGCAAAATGACTCCATTCAATATTGAGTAAGGAAGCTGTCGAAGTATTTTCTCTGAACTATTGACCTTTACATGCTATCAGAATTGCACTTGTCCATGTAACATTTGTATTGGTTGTGCTATTAAGGTGGGTAGCCTATTGACTTTACTGTGCTCTTTAAAAGAAAATAAATGTACAGTTTCCCTCTTATTGTGAACTCATCTAATGTTTTCAAAGATACTAAACTTTAGAGAGGTCCAACTAGCAGAAAAATCATCATCTTGTCAGAACCATTACATCTGCAACTTTTTTTAATGTAGTCTTTAGTGGCCCTACAGATTTGGCCACTAATGCCATTAATCCGTTTTAGCAGTGGCACCTCTGAGAATATAGTGGAATACATTAGTTCTTTAATACTAGACTTTAACTGACAGATGGGCAAAGTTTAATATTGCACATAGCTGCAATATTTAATGTTGCCAAAATATTTTGGGGGGAGAGACATTTGCCTTCGTCAATATCGTTTCACTAGAATAGCCCCCACTAATAACCTAATCTATAAAATTAAACTCTGAAAGCTTTCATACTGCAACAAGAAGCTTCACAAGATGACAGTTACAAGTGGAAAGTTCCTAGAAGGTATTCTTCACCAAGAATAAATACTTTATTGAAAAAATATTTACAATGCAGCTCAAATAATAGGCAACAAGGTGAGCAGCTAGTCAAAAGAATAGCCTTGGATGCATAGCTGTGTGGCATGTATTGCACTTTAACCTGCTTGCTTTGATGTGGAAAGCTTACTGATGCAATTATACCATCAAATAGTATTTTCATAAAACTGAAACATTTTTCATACTAATATGCATAGTTTACAGTACACAATCCTATATACCTGTGGTAGAGATTAACTGGAAAAAAATCTTAATTGGAATATGGATTCTTTTATTTTTTCGCTATTTGCTTGCTTTGACTGGTTCTTTTTGACCTTAAGAGAAGTTTTAATGTAACACATACTCAAATTGTGAGTACACTTTATTTAAATAAAGCAAAAAATATACATTGATTTAATCTAAATCAGCCTTTAATAGATAAACATTAAGATAAATATCTGGAAAATGGGTACTCTTTAACACTTAGCTGTGTATGCTCCAAAAGGAGTACACTGCACTTACTGATTTTAAAAGGGTGATGGATAATACAATGTGAGCTTTTTACCTTGCAAGCATATAATCAAACACCATTATGTGTTCTTCGTTGTTGCTGCTGTTGGTTTTTTTTTAATGTGAAATGGTTAATGGGCTCAATCCAGGTTCTGGTGATGTCCTGCTTTAACCACAATTAACGCTGTGTGTCAGTGCCTATGGATTATTACTTTTTTGAGGGATCACCACTTCAAGAAGCTGGTCTCCAAAGTTTTGTTCATCAGACAAGTACATTTTTGTCGCAGTTATGTGTGTTCTAACTTTCCTGTGGTTAAACAGAATAAATCCGTCTCTAAAGCTGTTAATATGCTACATTAATTAGCGCAAACTGCTTTTGAGGGGTTGGAGCATGCACGTAGCTTAGGTTTTTGTGAGTAAGTTTCACAACATCTAGTTTGCTATTTTTTAAAATGCAAGAGCAATTTACTATGGAAAATAGGAAGACAGAATGCCAATAGCTGCTTGATTAAACTAATAATTAGCCCCAAAGTCTTGCAAATATCTGCTTTCTTTAAATTTGACAAATGTTTCCTATTACTGTGATATTTAAAACCTATTTAGATTTTGTACACTAACCATTTATGTTCCTTGTCCAAAGGAAGGTGCATTGAAAATGTAAAATGCCCTTTAAAAGCACTTTGGCAAAAACTGAATAGCAGAAATAACTTTAAACTCTTCATAATTTCCAAGTAAGATTGACAGCTGAACACCTGGAACACTTTATCGAAGCTCTTATTGTGTCCATCATGACAGTATATAAGCAAAATGACACTTTTGGAAGAATGAGTCTGTGTGCTAAGTCAATTTTTCTAATTTGTTCAGATTGGCTTTTTAAATCCATTATTGTAATATGACTTGTCTGTTTAGCAATTATTTTGGATTGCCTGTGTGAATAAGTTCTTCACCCTTCTGAGTTACATTTTACAGTTTCTATCATCTTTTACATCTCCTCTTGCTGCTGTTGTAACTTTCCTGGCTTCCTTTTCTGAAGCTAGCTCAGAGGAAAATAGTTGAGCTAGTCCCCAAGGAGCAGCGAGTTCATACGTACAAGGAACGCTTGCATGCTCTTCCCTGCATGTAAAGGGACCGTGGCCTATCCGTTATGCCTGGAGGGCAGTGCAAGGCCGATGAGGCTTTTCCCTGGGCTAGGGTCTTTTCACAAGCTGCCATTTGTCTCCCTGCACATATCAAAGGGAGCTGTACGCTCTCCTACCCACCCAACTTTTGTTTTTCTTTTTTATTGCCCTCAATGAGTCTTAAAAGCTCTTTTATAGAGGCTAGCGTATGTTTTTGCTATAGTCAGGGACCTGCATTCGTGATTTTTCCCATTGTTTTCCGCATAGGTGGCACAGTGAACACGAGTCCTTGACCGTAGTATACAAGAGACTCAAACATGCAATGAGGTTTGCAATCTTTGTTCCGAGTAAGAATTTATATTACTATTTATGTAGCAGCAGCAATGGGCCTGGCACTGGACAATCATTAATTAGCCAGAGTCCAAGCTCAAGAGGCTTACAATCTAGAAGCCACAACGGCATGGAGGACATAGGGTGAGAGGGATACATACGTTCATGAAGTAGAGAAGTAACCCCTTCATGTGCTTAGCTCAGAGGAGACGGACACCCTGCACAAAGGCCTCAGTTATCCCTCTGAGAACGGTCTTTGGGGATGTGCTAGAGGTTAGTCGGGAGCAATTTGAAGGGTTGCTGGAGGGGGGGGGGAACCAAATGTATTCATGGAGGGAGTTCTACACACACATGGACTTTATGGGAGATGGGGCAAAGGTGGTTAAGGGAGATGGGGCAAAGGTGGAAACTCAAGGGCAGGGTGAGGGTGGTAGAGGGGGAGCTAAACTTTGGGTGGGAATGTAGAAGGAAGCAAGGCCATAAAGGTAAACACAAGGAGCTTGTCCTGAGTGCAAAGGGGGGAGAGTGTCAGTGGAGGGAGGAGAGGAGGGATGGAACATGATCGAAACTGATGTGTGAGATGAATGACCATATAGGGAAATGGGTCCCAATGCACACCTCCAAACTACACATTGTGATAGGGTGGAGGTGGGCAGGCACTTCATTATCCTTTCCTCTCACACAGGTTGAATTAATGCTGTCGTAAGTGAGGGTCGCCCTACTCCTTATTTCCATCCTGGCATGCTTGGCTACCTCACTTGTCCTGGAGGGGATACCGTGCTTGAATTCATTATTTGCCAGTGCGCAGAGATCCCAATGAGGTAACAGCTGAAGAGATAAGATGGTCACTCTTGGTAGGGGAGGGGCACAGAGCGCGCACACGCACACACCCTGAATTGTTCACACCCAAAGGTCTCAGCCAGGGCCTGATTGCTTGTGGCGGAGGAGGGCCGGTGTGGGGCTGCGTTTCCTCTGTCAGTCAGATAAAATTGCCTGAGTGTGTGATCCAGTGTTAAGAGAACAACTGTGTCCCCCTATAGTACAAACAGAGGCCGAAGTCTTAGAAAGCCTGCAGGAATATCTGGCACAGTTGTTGCCAGACCCTACACAATCTGTTCTCTACTGGCTACATGCCTGAAAAAGGGCCCTGTGTGCCCTGAAAGCTTGCTTATTTCCACCAACAACAGATGCTCCAATAAAAGATATCATTTGAACCACTTTGTCTCTTCTTCTCCCAGAAGAGCCAGTATCTGAATTCGGGGGTTCCCTGCAGTTTCCCTGAGCCATTGTCCAACCTTCAGTCTGCCCCATTCCCTGCTCTCCCAGGACTGTTGGTGTCTGTGCTATAGGCTCTCCAGAGATTGCCTGAGACCTGAGCCTCTCACTAATGTTTACCCTTTCTTTGAATGCTGCTGCCTGGTGCAATCTCTGCAGAGGCTGCTCTCTAGCACCAGGAGCGAGGAGGTGGTGGTCTTCATGGATGAGCAGAGGGGCTGGGATCTCCTTGCAAGAAATCATCAGCCTGCTGGGAAGGTGAGATGGCAGGAGGGGCATGAGCAGGACCCTGAGCTCATTGCTAAGCTGCTGCCAACAGAGTTTTTGGGTCACTTTGCTTCTCCCTGACACTAATGGCATCTGGTGCCTGTTCTAATAGTGTAGAGGTCTGAGGAAGCACTACAGCACCCAGCTGCCCTGGATCCTTATGCTCCTCATTCCTCTACTCTCTGACACCCAGGGAGATTTCTGTATAACCTGGAGAGTTGTCTTCAATGAAGGGAGAGTCACTGGCCAATAGGTTGAGCTGGGATCCTAGAGAACAGTTTTGCACTAGCCAATCACCAACCCTAGTACCAAAGAGAGACAGGCAGGGACAGCACCAAGTAGGGGAACTGGCATCACCCTCATAGTCACGATGATCCCTGAGGGACCCCCAAGGAAGAAGGGCACAGGAAGAGGGAACTTCGAGAGAAGCAGTCACTCAGGAGAAGCTGACAAGCACTCAGGACCCTCAGCAAGAGATTGGTGAGACAGGCCGATCCCAGTTTCTCTCCGACGCTGGAGCCATGTTCTTTCTTTCCTGTTTCTCTGGGTATTGTATTCCTGGGCTCACCTCCCTGGAAGAGCCCTGCAGAGATAATCCAATGCGAGGCGATGCCTCCTCATCAGGGCATTCCCATGTCAACCTCTCTTAGACTTGGCTCCTTTGCTGGCACAGCACTGAGAAGAGCCAGTTGGAACCTAGTATTGCCTGTGTGAGGAGCAGGCTTCATCCAAGCTTGAGATTAATGCAGCAATGGAGGCTGTGGGGGCTGCTCTCTGCAGAAAGCAGGGTGGGGAAAGCCCTGCTGCTTGTGACTCAGCTTCTCAGCAGCCATGCCACAGAGAGGAGACTGCAGAAGGACCTCATTAAGACCATTCACAGTGGCATCAAAGACACAAACCTGACCATCCACTTGCTTAGTTTCAGGAGCTTGTGAACAGCAGTCGTCTGAACTAAAAGTTAGAGATGAAGCCCACCACACTGGGTTGCAAGCAACCTGCCAATAATACAGGTCCTGCTCCCTGTCTTGTAATGAACACACACAGCATCACGAAGCTGGGGCAAGTGCATCTGAAACTACCCGGAGCTCTGCCAAATCCGAGCCAGAATCCATGACCTCAACATGGGACACTGGGCACACCTGGAAGCGCAAAGACACCAGACACTAATGGGTGCGAGTCTCTCTACCTTAAGAGGGCTTGTCCATCACAGTGTAATGGTGTGTAGGATCAGAATTCTAAGCTCTTTGGTTGTTGCCATTGGTGGGAGACTGGGAGCTTGGGATTGGTTTAGATAAAAACTGGCATTTCAGTAGCCTATGGGAGGGACCAGTGTTCACAACATTTCCCCTTTTACTGCTACAGGGGAAAACGCAGTGAATATGGGTCCCTGCCTGAGAATCATCCCAGCTGCTTTAGAGTGCCCCCCTTGACCTTTGTGCATCTTGGGTTGTTGTCTTGTTGAAGAAACACGCTGGCCTGCAACAATTGCTAGGAGATCTACTACCTGGGTGAAGATGTGGGCTACCTCAGGTAGCCTAGACCTTCAGCATCAGAGCTGGGGAATTGTACTACTACTGAATCGCTGTGTTCCCCTCATCTCTAGTAATTATTGCCCCGCACAGGTTCTAACAAGCTGCTTCGTTCCTGCAAGAGAAGGAGTTGAAGGGTGAGCTGTCCTCCATACTGGCTGCCTTGTTCGAGGCCAATACAGACACCATTTTGGACCCAATATATGCCCTTGTATGATTCTTGCAGCATTTAAAAGGCAAGTATCTTGAAACAACTGTACTTCAGGTGCCAGTAACCCTGCCACTGTTCTTGAATGATGTAAGGAGGTGGGGTGAAAGGCTGCACAGGGGCGGGTGCATGTGTGGCACAGGTGGAGGAAGGGGAGCAACTGTACTTCTGGTGAGAATCCAGCAGCCACTGTCAGCTGCACACTCAACTGGTGTCTATCAGCATTGCTCCATCCACCCAATAGGGCCATATGGCTTTACACCAGCAGAGAAGCTCACTGTCTCAGAAGCCAGTTGCAACCACCTGCTATGTTTTGCCTCCAGGAGCAGAATGAGGTGTACTACATTGTAGCTGTTCTCTTTGATTACTTAACTAGAAGCTATCAAGAAAAAGCTCATCTGGCTCCTGCGGGACCAAGTTATCAGTGTCCTGACCTCCCAGCTAATGCACACCTGACGAGAGTCCTGCTGTGGTTCAAGTGAGTCCCCATTTCCTGGCACAGTAACCTGAGGCTTCACCCTCCTCAGCTAGCTCGGTCTCCAGCCTTCTCCCACCAACCATGGATTCCTCTCAGCCTTTGCTCATGGGCCAGTTAAAAGTTCAGTGTACTTGTTGGGGGGTGAGAAGGAGAAATGTGTTCAGGATGAGGAAAAAGAGATCCTGCCACCAGATCCACAATTTATTATTGAGAGTGGATGCCCTCTCTGTTCTTCCTGAGTGCTTTATCAGTACTTGAGAATAAGGAATTGAGGAGGTTGCTCAGGGGTAGGAAGGATAGGGTCCTGACACATGCCCTTTCATCAATATGCAACTGGATCCACAGTAGGAGTGTGCACCAAGGCCTCATGTCGTTTTTTGTTTATCGTTTTTGTTATTAAAATGTGTTCTCATTTTCGTTAACGAAATGTCATTTTCATAATTGTTGTTATTGGTATTGGTATCGATATTGATTTCAAACAAAGATTTTATTTTTGGTATCATTATTGGTATCGGTATTGATTTCGTGCGCCAGTGAAGTATTATTGTCAGAAGTTGAACTCCCTCCCCTTCTCATTGTGATACAGAAAGAACTGCACACAATAATATATACTGTACACAATATGTAGTTTTGTTTATATAATATATACAGAATCTAAGATAAACCTAACCTATGTATAATACAAAATATTCCTATCCTATAATCCTAATATATATAATAAAACAGCCTAGTATCTAAATATCTAATCTATATCTATATATATATATATATATATATATATATATATATATATATATACACAATATATGATGGGGGAGACAGACAGGGGAAGGGAAAAGGAAAACTCAGAGATATCTACTATATTCTATATCTATAATCTTATCTATCTATAAACTCTACTACCTCTATCTATGTATATATGTGTACCTTTCATTTATTTCATTTCATTTCATTTATTAGATTTTTACCCCGCCCCTCCTAAAAACAGCTCGGGGCGGTTTACAACAACAACGACCAAAAAAACCAAGATAATACATATAAAATATATCTAAAAACAATTAAAACATATCAAATACAAATTCAGAGTATTAAAACAGGGCCCGGGAACTCAAACAATAAATAGGGTAGGGGAGATAAAACCCTCCAACCCCCCTCCCCAAAGGCCTGGGCTAACAGCCAGGTTTTACAACTTCGCCGGAACGTCAAAAAGCTTGGGGCCAGGCGAGCTTCCTCCAGGAGGGAGTTCCAAAGGCGCGGCGTGGCCACCGAGAATGCTCGCTCCATTGTGGCCTCCCTGATTAACGCCTAAGGAATAAGGATTGTGTGGTAGGGAAGGGAATAAGGGATATATATATATGGGATGATTTCTAGTGCAAGCACCAGCAGCTTCTGCAAATGCACCCTGACAAGCAAGAGAGCTAACACAGAGTGAAGTAGCCCAGTCTTACAATATAAAAAGTTTCAGTGCCCTCCCCCAGAGCCCTCCTGATTGGTTCTGGGAGACAGAGGCATTGAGGAATCACAGGGTGCCATTCAACTGTTGTGACCTGCTTGCATTGGCCAGAGATACATCCATTAGTTCCTTCCCCTCCCAATTCAAGAGTTCAACACTGTTTCTGGCTCCAAGATGTCTGCTCCCTCCTCCCCTCTGCACATTTCCCTCCAAAAAAATACCTACCAGGCAATAACGAACTCAGTAATGACTTTCGTTATCATTGATTTTGTTATTTTTTGTCATTTTCGTTAATGCAATAATGGAAACGAAAACAACAATTTTTGTTTTCATTATCGATATAATGAAAATGACATGCACACCCCTAATCCACAGGCCTGATACAGAATTCAGAAAGGGGCAACAACAACAACAAATTAGCATAAAGGCCAGACCCACAGACCAGAGGTTTTCCACCTGTGTATAGAACTATATATATAATATAGAGACACGTTATGATTGGCAGTGGCATTGGTGTCCTCTTGCTATAAGAGAGAACTTACTGGTAGGGTGCTCTCTAAGATCATCCTCTGTTTTCAAACTTGATTTGTTGGTAACAAGTTTGTTAATGTATGGAAGTTTTACAAAGCCCATCTCTCTTCAGTTGAGGAGGAATACGTTTATAGGCAATCCTTTGACATTTGTGATTTCTCCCTTTATACAGTGCCTAGAACGCTGGATAAACATTTTAAAGTTGTATTTCTTTTTATTAAAACTGAGCAAATCAGCACAAAAAACTAGGATTGCTTACCATATAATGGGATAGCTGAAGATTTTGCTTCATGCAGAAGGCTAGTTAGCATGACCTAAAGCATCTACTCCATTCTGTAACATGTGACCCTTTTGCTGGCCATTTTAACTTCATACCCCTAAGCCTTCCAATGAAACAGTACTAGATGCATAACTTATCCTGTGGCCAAGAAAGCAACATGCATAGTTCTTCAGTCAATAATGTCAAGAGCCCCATGGGGGCTGTTTAAGGACTGTGGACATTCTCTCAAGAAACGTCCTGCATTGTCTCTACAGCAATTAGTCTTGCTAAACAGATAACACTTAGCAATTAAGTTCATTTTTGGGAACCAGCACATGTAAAGAGAACAGAGTTTTGAAATGAACCAATCCTCCAAAATATAGGCTGTGCCTTTCTTTTTAATGCTGGACTTTATTCAGTCATTGAATCAGTATTCTGTAGCTGTTACATGCTGCCACGGCACCACAAAGATGGCTTTGGTCCCAATTCTGTTACTTCATCCATGTGAAGCTTCAAAACAAAGTATGGGTTGAGGTGGGTGGAAGATGCAAGAAAGAAAAAACAACTTGCCGGTTGTAATGGGGGAAATCGTCAATGTTTGAAGATTTGTACAACAAGAAAGTGTTGGGATTTGTTTTTAAGGGGGAATAATCATAATCATGAGCAGGGGCAAAGCTAAATTGGAATGGGTCCTGGTGCAGAAGATGGAATGTGCCCCCCCCAAACCCCATTTCAGAAGAAGGGGATGCAGCTGCATCAGGTGTGTGCTGCCCCAGTTTATGGGCCCGAGGGCAGCTGCACCAGCTGTCCCTGCTATAGTCTCTATAAAATAAGCTTGATAATGGGGGAAACTGCAGGTAAAATGAGGATCCCCTCCAAAAGAGGATGCTGAGATGAGATTAGCCAAGAGAGGGAGAAGGGCTTTCATGATTGTACATGTGCAAAGTTTTGTATTTGACATATCTGCACCCCAAAACAAATGAAATTCCAAAACTGAATTTCATTCTTTGGGAAATGCCAATGGAAAAAATAAGCTGGCAATTAAACTTTACTACATTTCCATTAGACTGTGTGTCTCTAATGTTCTGAGACATTTTTTTAAAAAAAATCACTTTCTTCATATTGTTTCTTATTGTCTTCTCATGAGTGTAAGAGATCTTTTGCTATTTTATTTTTATTTATTTCTATATGAAAGTGATTGGTATTTCGTTGTTTAAAAGAGCTTGGCTTTTTTTCTCTCCTTTGCTTTTGAACCAGCAGAGGGAGTAAAAGACCTGGGCCCTACACAAATGGTAGCTTAAAGAGCAAAGATGTTTCTTGGAGTATTCCCCACCAACCTCTGACCAATTTAAGCTACTATACATTACATCTCTGTCCTATGCTTAGCTAAAGCTTTATTTTCCCTTAGGATGCAGTCATTTTTTTACTCTTCAGCTAAGCAATTTTGTAAAACAAAAGCTGGGAATATGTTGTACAATGCCTTAACTAAACTCTTTCTATTATTAATTCTTATTCAAAATCAGAATTGGAGGCAAGGGGAGGAAATGTTGTGTTTCTTTGGATGCTTTTAAATGAGCAAGGTGATGGGGGGTGGCTGTGGCCACAGCATGGCTCTGCCACAGAGTACGCACGCAGCTGCAGTGCGTGGGGAGGGATTCAAACGGGCGGCTCCCAGCATGGCTACCATGCCCACAGAGGCAACCCCCACACGCTCCCCCTGCCGTGGACCATGGGGGTGGGGTGGGGTGGGGAACGCACCAGGCTGGCCTTTGCAAGTGACATGTCCCTGGTGCAAGCACTGGGAAACCCAGGCTCCCCAGTGCTCCTGGCCAGTTCTTGTGACTTTCTATGGCCACTTCCTGCCCATAGTGCTTATGAGTGGTGGACTTGTTTGCTGGCATGTCTGGCTACCGCCATTCATACAGGCAAGGGCTCCATGGCCGTCCATTGCTACGGAGCTATTTGGCTTGCCTCACACAAAGCACTGCGGATTTCCCTGCAGTGTTCCTTGCGTGGCCACGAGTGGGTGTTCCGAGGCTCACAGGAGTGCACATCCGGCCACTCCACCTTCAGACGGGCAGACGACTCCATGGCTCCTGGGTGGTGTAGTTCAGGTGATCACTTTTATTGCATCAACTTCTGTTGGTGAACATATGCAAGCTTTTTGTCTACACATGGTCCATCCCTCAGGCATGTGAAAAGTCAGAGCCATAGACTGAGCAAAATACAGGACAGGTATGATCTGAAAAAATCAGTTGGGAGGGAGCAGTTAGGCTAGCCGTTACCTCTCTGCTAAGGCTGGCAAATGGAGTGCAAACAATTATAGAATCATAAAGGTCAGAAGAGATGTCAAAGGTCATCTACCATCCCCCTTCCCACCACCACTCCAATGCAGGATTCACCATACCTAAACTGGCCCAATGCAGGACATGAAATTTCAGATCAAACTCTGGGAGCCAAAAAATAAAAATATCAGTCACCAAACTTTATCCTGATATTACACCGTTCTTACCCCTGAACCAGTCACCCACCTCAGTTTTGACTTAGCAGCAGTGGCTCCCATCCACCTTCAAATTTCACACCCTGCCCAACAGATGAATCCTTGGCCCTCTCCTCTATCTACACCCTTTCCCTAGGCAAACTCATTGCCTCCCATGGCTTCCAATATCACTTCTACACTGATGACATTCAACTCTAACTCTCTACTCCCTCTAGCTCTTCATCTATTCAAGCTCACTTTACCAGGTGTCTCTGATATCTCTACCTGGATGTCTCAATGTCAACTCAAACTTTAACATGGCTAAAGCTGAACTCCTTATCTTCCCTCCTCATCCTTCCACTCCCTCTTCCCTGTCGATCCTTATCAGTGGGGTCACCATCATTCCCATCCCCCAAGCCCATAGCTTAGGCTTCATCTTTGACTCACCCCTTTCTTTTAAACCCTACATTGACTCTGTTGCCAAATTATGTTGCTTCTCCCTCCATAACATTGCTAAGATTTGCCTCTTTCTCTCTGTCTCCTCTGCCAAAACCCTTGTTCGTGCCCTGGTCATATGTCACCTTGATTATTGTAACCTCCTCCTTACTGGCCTCCCCCGCTCTCACCTTTCTCCCCTTATCTCCATCCAAAACTCTGCTGCCAGGGTCATCCACCTTGCCCATTGCTTCAACCATATGCAGCCCCTCCTCTCCTCTCTTCACTGGCTCCCCCTTCCTGAATGAATGCTGCACAAGCTCCTAGTCTTCACCTATAAAGCTCTTCACAACCTTGCTCCCCCCTACCTCTCTGCGCTAATTTCCCTCCATGCTCAAGTCCATGAACTCCGCTCCTCCTCTGTCCCCTCTTTCGCTCTCCCACACCTCCCCTGCTCCCCTAACCGCCATCATCCCTTCTCCCTAGCTGCCCCCCATGCCTGGAACTCCCTCCCTGCCCACATCCGCCTTGCCCCCTCCCTTCGCACCTTCAGATCCCTCCTCAAGACCCACCTCTTCCGCTCTGCCCTCCCCGACTTCTTGCTCCCCTCACCTAACTCCTGCTGATACCCTCCATTCAGTACAATCTGTTACCTAAGGTCTGTTCTGATATCCTCACCACATGGACCAGCCAGCCATAATTCTCGATGTAACCAAGCCAAGCACGTGCACCTGGGACTTCGCATCTTATTGAATATTACACCCCTTGTCTCTCCCTCTGTTCCCCTTCCTTTGTCTCCCCTCCTACCTCTTCCCCGCCCACCCCAGGTTTCTCAGGTTGTAAGTCCTAGGGCAGGGACCATGTCTATTCCATTACTTTGTAAAGCGCCAGGTGCATTGTTGGTGCTATATAAATGCTTGCTAATAATAATTATAAATCCACTGGCATAAAAATAGAAGCTATAATAAAATCTGCTACAGCTGAGACTGGGAGTGACCAGAGCACACCAATGCCTGAAAAAACAACTAGTGATTTTTACACTAGATTTGGATGATTTAAACAAGTGATTCATGCCCCATGCTGCAGGGGAAGATTGGGTGGGGGGACAGACAATCTGACTTGGGAAAGAATTTTTTCCTGATCCCAAATGTATCAATCAGTTAGCCTCTAAGCATTTGTGCATGACCCAAAAATCAGGCTTTTGACATAAAATTATAACACTCTGGAACCAAAACATCCCACCAATCCCTCCACCAGTTGTGGGCATTCTTGATGCTTCAGGAAGAATTTTTATATATATAAAATGTTAGAGAATAACAGATCTTGTAGCATCAAATGGAAAATTCATCACAAGAAGAATGGTATGGAGGAGGGCAGAAGAAAAAAGCCAAATTATAAAGTGGCACATTTTTAACTGGCTCTGATCCCAGTATCTTACTAGCCTCAAGATATTACATTTGCTCCGTGGTAATGCCCTTTCTGTAGTCAGTATTTCACATAAAAGGGCAAATAAAGTGATATACTGGCAAAGATGACTAAGACTGTTTTTACACTTGCCACCGAATAAGCGGATTTTAAAATACGCTTTTATAAAATTTGCGCGGGTGGTCCCGCCGCACTGGATGTTGTCCCGCCACCAT
Organism: Sphenodon punctatus; assembly: GCA_003113815.1. Taxonomy (NCBI): domain Eukaryota; kingdom Metazoa; phylum Chordata; class Lepidosauria; order Sphenodontia; family Sphenodontidae; genus Sphenodon; species Sphenodon punctatus. The sequence continues at coordinate 224,012 of QEPC01006795.1, read as the reverse complement.
TGGCAAGAGCGGCACCGTGTGGTTCGCACATTCTTTTAAAATCCAGAATTGTAAAACCTTGATAGCAGGATTTTACAATTCCAGATTTTAAAAAAATGTGTGAGCCGCCCACTGCCATTGTTTCCACTGGCGGCCGGGTGATTTCTGGTGTGGTGGGGCTCATGTCTATGCCACCCATGCACATTTTCTAAAAGCAGATTTTTAAATCTGCTAATTTGGCGGCACATGTAAAAGCATTTTAAGTGAGCCGAAACATTTTTTGATACTGAATTTTTTATTAGGAGGAGAAGTACCCGACAGGAATAGAACATCTATTTAACATAGGGCATTTTCAGATGGACAAACTATCCATCTGGGATAATTAGAATAATCTCCGGTGATAATTATACCGGGATAACAAAGTGGTACCTGTTTAGATGGACATTTCTATCCCGGGATAACTTAATTCTGGGATAGTCCATGTGAACAGTACATTGTGATTAGAGTCTCTGGGATGAATTAAAAATCCCATGGTACTTTTCTGCTGAGTTCAGCGCGATGTTTATTTGGACTTCAAGCATCACATCCTCTGAGCATTTCTGAGCACATACCTTGCCGTTAGACTCTGTGGCGCTAATCACCAGAATAGTTTACTATTCTGGGATATGTCGTTCAGACGGACATTATCCCAGTATAGTTTAACAACCGGTTGTTATAAACGCCAGTGATTAGGGTTTTATAACACCCTAATATTTTTGTTATCTCGGGATAATCATCACTGTTGACAGCATTTAGATGAACAAACTATCCCGGTGATAATGCCCTTATCCTGGAATAAGTGTCCATCTGAAAACGCCCTAAGTATTTTCAGATGGACACAGGAGAGGCTCTAGCAGGAGTGGCTGGAAACTGTCTCTTATACACATCTAGATGTGTATAAGAGACAGCACCAGATGGGGGCAAAGAGCCTCAACAATTATTTATTTATTTATTTATTTATTTTATTCCATTTATATACTGCCCCCTATGCCTGCGGCATCTCGGGGCAACTTCCAACGTAAAATAAGCAATTTATCACAATATAAAAAAAATAAAAATCTACACAGATATTTAAAACAATTTTAAAATACCACCATACAAAAATTTTGCCCACCCTCCCCTCCCCGCCTCCGAAGGCCTGGGAGAACAGCCATGTCTTGCAGGCCCGATGGACGGCCAGCAGACTCAGGGCCAGTCGTGCTTCCTCTGGGAGGGAGTTCCACAGCCGGGCCCAGCTACTGAGAACACCCTCTCCATTGTAGCACCCCGCTTTACGCAGGGGACCTCCAAGAAGGCACCCCTGGTGGACCGGAGAGTCCGTCCTGAGTCATGGAGGGTGAGGTGGTTCCTGAGGTATCCAGGTCCAAGACCATACAGGGTCTTATAGATCAACATCAACACCTTGAACCTGGCTCGGCACATTACAGGCAGCCAGTGCAGTGCACGGAGCACTGGTGTTATGTGCTCTTGTCGGCCCGTCCCTGTTAGGAGACAGGCCGCCGCATTCTGCACTAGCTGCAATCTCCGGGCCAGCGTCAAGGGAAGCCCCACATAGAGCACGTTACACTAGTCCAGCCTCGAGGTGATGAAGGCATGGATCAAAGTGGCCAGGTCGGGTCTGGAGATATACGGGCGCAGCCTCCACACCAGATACAGCTGGTGGAAAGCCTCCTTCGCCACCACATCCACCTGCTGATCTAGACGGAGACCTCTGTCCAATAATACCCCCAAACTCTAAACCTGCTGAGCCACGGAGGGGCACACCCCCTCCACAAGAGGGGGCACCACCTCCCCCGCCCAGCCCACCACCATCACCTCCGTCTTATCGGGATTGAGCTTCAGTCTGCTCTGCCATAGCCAACTCGCCACGACCTCCAAACGCTGAGATAGCACAGAGACGGTAGGGCCTGGGTCAGCTGAAAAAGAGAGATAAAGCTGGGTATCATCAGCGTACTGGTGGCAAAGCACACCAAACCCTCTCACGATCTCCCCCTAGGGCTGCATATATACATTAAATAATAAAGGAGACAAGATTGAACCTTGTGGAATGCCACAGTCCAGGGCCCGGGGGCTAGATGCTTCTGCTTCCAAGACAACTCACTGGGTCCTCCCCGAGAGGAATGACTGGAACCAACCAAGGGTGGTCCCATCCAGACCCCCCAGGTCATGCAACCATCTCAACAGCAGCCCATGGTCCACTGTATCAAACACAGCTGAGAGAT
>QEPC01006795.1:185934-198315 GCA_003113815.1 Sphenodon punctatus | reverse complement strand
CCTTGTAATCCTTGAGCAATTCCTAAATAATTGTACCCCTAATCTCAAATCACACTTGCTTAATCAAGGGATCACGAATGTCAAACAGGCTGGGAGGAGGGCAGATGAGTATATTTCAAATGCTATCTCAGCTTATGGGGAAAGAAAGCCAAATAATGGGGAAAAGAAACCAAATAATGGAGAAAAATCCAAACAAGGGTTTTACTATAAGCAGAATGGGTACAATCCACAATCTGAACAAGTAAACTTAACCCAGAATAAACCAAACGAGAATGGGGGTGGAACAAGTAAACTTAACCCAGAATAAACCAAACGAGAATGGGGGTGGGGGGAAGACAAGGATCACCCAGACTCCAAAGAACACACACCTCCCAATCCCCTACTAATTATTCAAGACAGTGCCATAACTGTAAACAAACAGGGCATGTGGTAAGAGACTGCCCCCAAAGAAGGGAGTTTCATAACCCTAAAAGAGAGTCTGATGAAATTATTGGGACTGTCAGTGCGAATTTTGTGTCTGTACTTCAACCAGTCCCCAGAGGGGTTAATGATTGCTATACCATTCCTAACCCAACCACAGCAGATCAGTTACTACGAAAACCTACTAAGATTAATGGGGTAAACTGTGTGGGAAGATGGGACAATGGGGCACAAATGGTGATGGTACAGGAGGACTTGATCCCAAAACATAAAATAAACACTCATAGAAAGGTTGTGGTATCACTGGCAACGGGGATCAGGGATATTTTGCCCACATCCACTGTAGAGTTAGAATGGGAAGGCACAAAAGGACCAATCCAAGTTGCTGTACTCCCCAGAAACGCATAAAATGAAATGCTAGTGGGGAATTATATAAACAAATGGATGCTGGGAAAAGCCCAATCCCAGGAACACAGGGATCCAGAGAGCAACCCAGGAAGGGAGGGTGAGGGGCAACAAGACTCAGAGAACCCTGAACAAGTTGCACCTCTACCCCTGAAACATGGGGAGACAGAACAACCCTAGTGGAGGGGGAAGGGTTACAGGAGGACTTTACAGATCCTGTACCCCAACCTGTGAACTCCACTCAGGGGCAGGAAAACCCCAAAGAGGAGTCCCCAAACCAGCCAGAAGGCAGGGGAAGACAAGTCTCAGGGAGTGAACTGCATGCTGTCTCACATGGGGAACTGCAGAGAGTGAAGCAAATGGGTCAAACTGATTCTGAAGCCCAGGACATGGCACCCCACCTTACACAGGAGGGACCAAATCCTGCAGAATCAGACCGAGTAACAACGGCAGGGGGAGAGTTAGAGGCTGCAAACGCCCCAACTCAAACCAGGGGGTTACAGAATGACCTAGAGGTTTGTTGTCCTTCCTTAAGAGAAGGTGGGAAGTGGCTAACTGAACCCAAGTGGATACAAGCAAGCTGGGAGGTGGAGGATTCTACCTCAGGAGGAGGAGGGAATGCATAGGAAACCTTTCCCAGGATGGAGGGGGAGGAACAATGGATATCTCTTCCCTAGGGATAGAAACACACCACCCTGTAATCCTAAAGGGACAGGAGCATCAGTCTAAGAATGACCTGTGCGCCTCTGCCTTACCTAAGAAGGAGCAGGGGAACGCTGCTGAACTCAAGACTGAAGGGGAGGAAACGGTTAACAGTGTCCAGAATCAAGCAGCTGCACTTGGTAAACTAAATCCTCCGGAGTTTGGTGTGGGGAGGTCTACAGGGATACTTGGGGGTTCTCACACCCATGTCACAAAGTCAGACTCCCCAAAAGGAGAAAGACATGGTTATACGGACCCAGGGGATGCTGGAGGTACAAACAGAAGTTGGGGGCAGGGCACAAGAGAGGCTGGTGACAAACGCCCCTCCACAGAAACAGTTTTTGGCTGTGTGATTGAGTTGAATGCAAAGACATCCACACACAGCATCACAGCCAAGGGGGAAATGCGAATGCCACATGATAACACTCTACCCACTGGGAATTACAGCAGTACTCCTGATAAAAAGTGTTTGGAAATACAGAATTACACAGACAACAGAAGGGGGGTGCTCAATAGTGTAAAAGTTGTCACACTTACTCCACACTCCCTCCTGTGTCTCCTAATACTGCTTCTGATCTACACTCTGGTTAGTCCAAATAGATCACACAAACAAGTTATCACATGGAGAACAGACATACAGCCAGTAAGAAATAGGCTGCCAGATACTCTGGAAACATGGCCAAAGTTTGTGACTGGGGAACAAAGGTTATTAACATGGTGTTCCCACCCATTTGTCACAGTCTTATGCAAACACTTACTGATGTACCTTGAAGGGTATGGGTCACAGGATCACTCCACTATGACATGGTGGAAAACACGTGAACATGATAGCCCCACAGGGCTGACAGAGGGTTTGGAAAACCAAAAGGTCTAACTTTAATAGGATTCAACCACAGGGAAAGGAGGTATGGAGGTTGCCTATCCCTACACACACCAGTCTAAGCATGCTATGGGACCCTATTGGGCTCACTTCACAATGCAATCTTACAGGGGGGATGTCACGGAGAAACATAGGGTCACACACATGTAATACGGGACTATATGTAGACTACAAGTCTGGTAACTATGTAATAAAAAAGGTTCCACATGTATGTAATGTTACAATGGAGAACTGTAAAACCCAAATCAGAGATGTAACATGTGACCAAGCTACAGGAAATGCAAAGAGATACCAAAAATGTGTATTTGAGAACACTTGCCAGACGAAACCCTGTGGAGATGTAGATGGGCCTTTATGTTTGCCTGGGTTGCCTATGTGACATTGCAGTTCTCCCCAAAAGCAGGAACAGAGACAAAGAAGGAGAAAGACTATTTAAACAGGCCAGTGAGTCACCTTAAGAGTTCTCTCCCAGAGCCATCTTGAGCATCTGCATACGAAAAGCATTCCAGCAGCAGGCTGGAGAAACCATGACAGAGAGGCATGATTTTGCTCTCTACCAACTAAGAAGCCAGTGCCCAGCCGCTTATATTGAAGGCTGAGAGGAACCAGAACTTATGGACCTTTGTAGGGTAAGATGCTTATTCAGGAACTCAACCAGTATAGATCAGGAATGCGTTATATTTACCTTTGATTTCTAGTAACCACTCTGTATCAACTATCTTGCTTATGTAATCAATAAACTTACTTCTTATCTTTATGAAGAAGTGTCTGTGTCTAACATTGGAACACAAGTGAGCAACAAGAGCCCTCAAGCTCTTGTGAACCCCGAGAGTAAAGAGTCTGTAAACCGGAAGGATCAGGCCCTTGAGTGACAAAGGAGTTTCCCTGAGGCAGACTTGAATTAGCCAGAGAGAGAAACTAATTCAAGAGGGCTGTGCGCAAGGGAAACAGTCACTCAAACCCGGTAAAGTGAGGGTTAGGACCTCCAACCTGTGACACCCTGGGGATCAGAATGAGCAGCCTTGGAAACAGAGGGAATCCCGGGGAGGAGGAGAATCAGCCCCCATCTTCCCAATGACATGAGTAGCCACTCAAGCAGGGGATGCTGTGACTGCCCCTCTGACATGTTGTGAGTCACCAGGGTGGCAGAGGGCTGCTGCGGTGAGCCTTGAAGCCTAGGATTTGGAGCCCCAGTGGAGCCACTACTACCAAGATTTCCACTAGTAGTAGCATGTATTCAGATGAGAACTTGGAAGGCCAAAGTGGAGAAGAATTCAATGGGAGTAGCCAGTTGAACATGGGTCAGTCGGTCCTAAGAGAGGCAAGCGCTGTTACAAAGGGACGGGCGGTGGCCTCTTTTTCCCTCAGCCAATTGAAAGGGAGTTGGGTTCAGATCCCCGAATCCAGAGTGGTGGAGACAGGCGCTGTGGCGAAATGCAGCAAGGGGGCGCTATACAACTGAGCCACCCACCTCACTGTGTTCGTCCAAATCTCTAACCTGGGGTCCCCACAACTGGTAAACCCCAGAAAAACCTAGTTTTTGCTGCCACCACCTGGGTTCCAGAAATCAGAGGGGATCCACACAACATGCACAGAAGAGGGGAAGAACTGTATTAAACCTTATATGGATGCAAATTGTGGAACTGTGCAAATATCACATGACAGATATATACAAAAACAATTATTTATTCCCATTCAATAGGTACTGTGTTAATTAAAATAGCAAGGCATGGGCATCAATGATGGGTGTATTAAAATTTAACATACAACTGTATGTAGCAGAAAGGGCCCCCACTGGAGCTCTGAATGGAAAAGAAAAACTTCAAAAGTCCAATCTTGGATTCCTGAGGAATATGGTTGATGTGCCCATGGTCTTTTTCCTTTTTCAAATTGGGCTTCTTTGGCTTGGGCCTTCAGCTACCTGCCAGACACGTTTTGGGGGATTTCCCCTTCTTCAGTGGCTCCTAAATATTAAATAAAATTTTCTACAATTCCAAAAAATCAACCAAGCATATTGTCATAAAATTTGCATGTAAAGGTAATTCATTATGCATTGAATTGACCCTTACAGCCTCTAGTTACCTCCTGGATGTTGAAAGAGATTTCCTATATTTCCACATAACCTCTATGTGGAAGCTCTTCCATTATGCTTTAGTCCCTTTGTGGGCTACACAAAGGGACTAAAACATATCCACATAAGTGTTTTCACAGCTGATGCAAACTAATTAACAGAATATTAGTTTGTCAAATGGACACCCTCCCAATAGCCACAAAATTATAATAAAATGTGTATAACCAACCTTTTTCTCACAAAACAGCCCTGCAAGTGTCTTGCAAACACACAGCCTCCTGGCTGTGCCTTGATAGCTCAGGTGTTGCTAGTTGAATCTATCCAGGGTTTAAATACCATGCAGCCTTTCCTCATGTGCTTTGGGATAATCAATGAGCAGAGCCACTGCAATTACAGCCCCATCACTTGTTCTAAAAAGTAAATGCTTAAGTCCTTATTTATGCTGCCTATCAAAATATAAATAAATTGAAGCATGGCATAGAACCTATCATAATAAGGGCTAGTTTTTGCTGCCACCACCTGGGTTCCAGAAATCAGAGGGGATCTGCACAACCCAGGATATGTGAATCCCAGAGGTTTATAAGCCCACAGCGTCCCAAGGCACCCTAGTCCCCTTTATCTGGTGTTCTCCCCCTTCCAGGAGGCAGAACCCTTAAAGCAACCCAGAGGTGCTTATCTTGGTCAAAAGCTGCCTTGGCTAAAAGAGCCAGAGGGGAATTCCTTTCTCCCTCTTTGGTATCTTATGCTTTCCAGGCAAAGGGAGACGTTCTTTGAAAGTAAACACACACACACACACACAGTGGAGTTAGGAATAGAAAAAGCTTAGGCTTTACTTATAGGGTTAAACAGGTACAAAAAGGCACAAAAGTGTAAGAAGCAAGATAGGTAATTGAGCAAGCCTCAGAGTCCAGTTTGAGAGGTACAAGGACCCTTTTTGAATCTGCAACTGCCTAAACTGTACTAGTTCAGGCAGGCAATCTGGTTGCACATAACTGCATGTACAGATAACTTACATAGGGCTCAGTCCTAGTTCCAATCTGGCAGAAGCCCAGATCTTGTAGATGTAGGAGCAGGCAAAAGAGGCAAGAGAGCAAAGAAGGGGTGGTCTCAGTCTGTCCCCTTTAAGGTCCTAACCTCCCTCTGCTGAGATTGGTCTGTGGGAGGTCACCTGATCTGTGACCCAGTCCAAGACAGGGAGGTCTCTGCCCCGCCATGTGGTGACAAACCAGTCACTTAGTTCAGGAATGTTAAGAATGTGGCTAGGTTGCCATGTGCTCACAAGAGAAAGGAGGGCAGGTCCCAACCTATTCAGGAATGCAACACTGTTCTGCTAGGGTCCCTCTAGAGCCAAAGGCAGGGGCAAAAAGCTTTTTGCCACAGGTGCCACAAGGCATCCAGTGCAGTCTCATACAGCACCAAGAACATTGCTGGAGCTATATTAATAATAACTTTGTTCAAGAGTAGCCACACTAAGGCTGCAGTCCTCAATCCATTTACAGCAGAGTGAAATCAGTGGGACTATTCTGGGGGAAAAAAGTGGTTTGAGGATAGCAGCCTAAATCAATGGGAGCATTAGCAGCAAGGCACTAATAGTGCCAAAATGGCACCATAGTGCTGAAAGGAGTAGGTATTTCTGAATTCATTCATATAATTTGCATTTTCAGATAGCCCACCAAATATCCAAATAATGATTTGTCACAAAGACGATATTCACAAATTCATTTATTTTGGTCCCGTTATTTCAGTCACTGCTGCAATAGCCCAAATAGTGATGAAATGAAGTAACAGATACACTGAACTGAATAACCAGAATGACCAAAATAACCGAAAAGAAATAAATGGGTTTGCAAATATTGTTTCTGTCATGGTTAACTCCTTGGATATTCAGTGAGCTACCCAAAACTGTGACTAAGATTCTCCAGTACAGAATTTCTGTAATGTTTGTTTCAGCTCTATGGCAAGTGATACTGATGTGGTCAAAATGGCCAAACTGAAATAACCAAAATGGATATTCATTTCCAGAAACAAAGCAAAAACAGTTCGTATCGACTTTATTGCACATGATTCAAGGTGGGCAAAATCGTTGGATACAATCTGCACCGTGGGTATTTGTTTCAGCTCTCCCAGAAAGGGGATGGTACCTGTTCTTCTAGTGTTGATTTTCATGTGTGCAGCTCACTTGTGATAAATAGGTTAGTTCAGTCAATACATATGTCTCCAGCCAAATGGTGGTGTTGCTTTAAATCCCTACTTACTGGTCTCATTTTTTTTTTCAAAGGTCCTGGGAGAGTCTTTAACTGTGTAGGTTATTTTTCCTAGGCATAGAGCAGCAGCAGCTCCATCCATCCATCCTCTCCAGTTGACTATAGAGTCTTTTGTAGGAATGGTGCATTTTCCATGGTTTTTGCTCCAGAAAGTGCAACACCAACAGGTCTGATTTTATTTATTTATTTATTATTTATTTATTTATTAAATATATTTTTACCCTGCCCCTCTCACCTAACGGCAACTCAAGGCAGCTTACAAACAATGTAACACAATAAAACAATTATAAAACATCCATAAATATTAAAACACAATTATCATCGTAGAATCCATGGCTGTGAAAAAAATAATTTGATGTTCTGCAATGTGGAGTACAGATAAGTCATTAGGAACACAACATGACTGTGGCTGAAGAGCATTTAAATGACCTAAAATATCTCCCAGTCATGTGGATATTTCATCCCAGAACATTTGGATTTCCTGACAACCACGTGGTGGGGTCAGTCCAACTCTCATTAAAGTCTGGGGATTGGTGAAAAATGGGTGTTGACTTTAGTGGGAACTGGATCAGGCCCAGTATGTGTCAGTCACCATCTTCATGTCTAAGCTTAGTATATATGTTATTGGAATCACTATATTGATATTTTGGACATATGCTCCCGCGTTCTCCAAATGCATGCATGCTTGAACAATGCTATGTACGCATGTGTCTGCATGCACATTTAAGTGTGCATGCTTAGGTGGCCTGATGAAAATTTGGTCCTTTAAAGTCCATGATGACTCTGTAATGGGATGACGGGTGCTTTGAATGGAATACCTTAAAGGCCTGTTGCCAAGAGGGAAATACAAGGGGGTTTTTTTGCACACCCCTGGCTTCTTCCTGGCACCACCCTTTCTGAGCATCATGATATCATGACACTCAAAAAAGAGGCATAGTCCTATCAGAACAGGGCAGGACTAAACATCTTTCCCACCTCTGCCCCCCCAAACATAATTCTACCGGCACCCTTATTTAAAGGTACAGTTTTATGTTGAGATACTGGCCAAAATTCTACTCTGTTTTACCCTGGACAGCCCCAAATCCACTAAAGTCAATTGGTTTCAGTACAACAAGTATTTGACCCGCTGCACCCATCCTTCTGTTGGCCTCAAAATATCCAGCCATATCCTTTCCCCCTTAACAGCAAGTGTGGCTTTGTTTCTCCTCTCAGTTTAATCTAAAAACTTCATTAATGTATACGGTAGTGGTGAAACGAATAGGCAGTTGATGTGAACATACAAATATATTCCCGTCCAAAATGGGTATTCCTGTATCCGTTTATTCAGTCATTCAGTCATTCAGTTTGATTATTCTGTTTGTATGTTTTGGCAATAATTAATGCTATTGCACATGTTCAATAAAACAATTAACTAAATAAACCGAATATCAGGGACCAAAAATATCTGAAGCAGATATCTGATATCCAAATGGAGCGGGGAAAATATCGGTTCCATTGAATTTGGTTCAAAGCAGCCAAATCAAATGGATAACATTAGGACTGAAATGAAATTTCAGCACGGATTCAATCTCTAATCGATTCGGCCATTGTGATCTGTTCAGCAAAATGCAGACCAGAATGCAATCCATGTGTTTTGCCAGAGTTTCGAATTGGCTGTGGTAACGTACTGAGCAAGGGCATGCGCAAGATGACAGCACTGTAACGCATGTGTGCAAGATGGCAGCGTAGTATAGAGTGCCAACATCTTGTGCAGGCCCAGTACAAGGTGCTTCCTCCTTGCACATATGAGATACAGGGTGCAAGATGGCAGCACCTGGAACTTTGGAGTTCTGACACAGAAATCCGCATTGGAATTCCGTGCAATGTTCTGAAATTGCATATTTAATCCACAAAAATCAAAGTGCCATTCCATTTCAACCGTGGGGATAACAAATGTGCATTGAATATTGGTTTAATATCTCATGAATGGAACTCAACATCCTACAAGTGAGAGCAGCACCAAGCCTTTCAGTGTTGTTCCATCCTTGAGGCTTGAGTGAGCCCTACCATCTTTGGGTCTGTCTTTAAGACAGGAAACTGTCCGTGGCAAGAATTGTCTTTATTTTTGAGTATTATGCAGGGCCAATGACACCAACTCCATTGTCTGTTCTAAAAAAATATATACAATTCCTAGCACTTCCAGAGGTGAAGATTACCTCCTGCAGCTCAACTACATGAGGATTACAGAACAGTCTGTACAGGAAAGACATGCTGAGAAGGGCTAGAGAGTGTGAGGTTTTTGTGCCGATAGGAGATGCTGTATACTACAGATTGCCAAGACCTTAGAGTTCTTTATATTCCTGAACTTGAAAAAAAGAAACTCAATTTCCTGGATTTACCTCACCAAAAACTGTGGCTGAGACCAATCTCCTTGCTAGCTCAGTACATTAACAGTTCATAGGCTAGGAAGAAAAGCCAAATAATGTCTCCTTAAATCTCTTGTACCATGTGACTCCCTTTCACTTTTGGAAAGGATTTTTTATTTAAAATAATAATGCAGACATTTTCTTCCAGCGGTCTGTTATTTACATGTATACAAATTGTATACAGTTCATACAATGAAGTAAAGAATGTGAGTGTAGACATTATACAATTCGTTGTACACAATGAAGTTATGTAGAAACAGACTTAATGCACTCTGACAAAATTGTTTCTTGTCGAATTATGATAATAAATTACAGTTTCATAATTGTAAAATGTGCAAGTTTAGTTGATAAAAATGAATTAAAGTATGTATGGTAAGGAATTTAGTACATTATATTACATGTATGTTGATGAAGATAAAATAAATATTGCTTTAATTGTGAATTAATTTCTATGTTTTTTGACGTTTATGTTTTGTTGCAATGTATGGAGTGGAAGGTTTTTTTGAATTGTAATTGTACTGAATTTTTGTTTGTTTGTATTTTAAGAAAACTCTTGTGCGTTTAAGGATTTTTTTTTAACTGTTAAGTTTTTTGTTTTGGTTTTACTACTGCATTTAAATTGGAAACAAAGTAAAAGACTGTCCATAAATTATGTCACACTTTTGTCATTTTTAACACCCACACACAACCCTTGTCACACTTTGCCACTCTACTACAGACCCCTCTCACACAAATCACACTTTCCTTCCCTGCCCCCATTTTAATACCAGTGATATAGAACCCCATTTATTATATGTAATGAATATCTTTTTAGTTTTCAAACATAGAGATATCAGTGAAAAATTAGTAACAAGAAATGATTTTGATGTCGCATTATGACCAATATTCCCTCCCAGTCAGCCTGGCCACAAATTGCCACAGCTTTTCTATCTCTCCCTCCCTCCCCATCACCCCTTTCTCCTCCTTGCATGACATAGGCAGTGGCGTAGTGGAGCAGGAACATGCGGGAGTGGAGCTCCAGCATTTTTCCTGGGGGCCCCCTCAGCAGCCTTGGAGGCTTTGGGGGGCTTTCATGAAGAGCTCCTGCACTTTTAAAATTACCACTTCACCACTGGACATAGGGTGTTAACAAACAAGACAATAGCCCACTGGAGTCCATTACACCTGCCAGCACTTGGTGACTGTAATTAACCATTTGCTATGCACATAACACTGAGTTTAAGTAACAAATTGCATAACTTTATTGAGCACCTACAGTGAAAAGTGAAAACAAAATTAGAAAATGAAATCAAAAGCATTCAGTCTTTCAATGCTGTCAACTAGGGGTGTGCATGTCATTTTCATTATTAGAATAACGATAACAAAAATTGTCATTTTTGTTTTTGTTGTTGCAATAACAAAAATGACAACCAATAAAAATAACAATGACAACGAAAATGACAGTGTCATTATTGTTGTCGTTATTATTAGTGCTGTGGCAGTTGGGTTTTGGAGGGAAAATGTGGAGAGGGGAGGAGGGAGCAGACATCTTGGAGCCCTAGACAGGGCTGAATTCTTGAACTGTGCCTGTGTTGGGTGGGGTGAGCAGCTCAGCAGTATCTGATGGACGTATCGCTGGCCAATGAACAGCGCAAGCAGGCCCCAGCAGTCTCATGGCACTCTGTGATTGCTCAATGCCTGCTGCCTCACACAACCAATCAGGAGGGCTCTGGGGAAGGGCACTGCAACCCTTTATAATGGGAGGACCAGGCTTTTTCTCTTAGTTCTGTGAAAGCTCTGCTTGTCAGGTTGTGTTTACAGAACTGTGGTGCTTGCACACAAAAAATCCTCCCTAGTCCTCACTGTATTACCAATGCCTTTCCTTCCTCATACCCTACATTTTACCTTCTCCCCTCTGTACATTATATATAGATAGGTAGTATAGATTAGATATATATTATATATTAGATTAGAATAGTTATATAGATAATTGATTAGATAATAGATAGTTTTCCTTTTCCCTTCCCCTGGCTCCCTTAGATTTTGATAGATATTAGTTGTGTATATATATATATATAAATATTATATAGGTATTCAGGCTAGTCTGTTTTATTATACATATTAGGATTATAGAATAGGAATATTGTGTAAATATTTGCACACAGGAATAGATACCAATAACAATACCGATACCAAAATTAAAATCTTCGTTTCAAACAATACCGATACCAATAACGACAACGATAACGAAAACAACATTGTTGTTAATAACAATAATGAAAAAGACATTTTTTAATAATGAAAATGACATGGGGGCCTAGTCCACACCCCTAGTTGTCATCTGGTTTCTTGCATTCATGGCTCACAGCAACGCACTGACAGGAAGCAGCACATAGTTTTATCAGGGTCTTGCACTCCTGTAGCAAGGCAACAAGGAACACTATTAGTTCAAGCCGCCTCAGTCACCTTCCCGTCCAGTGTTTCAGGCCTGCCCTCTGCCCAATTTTCAGCCCTCCACCTGCTTGAAGCAAAGCACTGTAGGAATTAGTACCTGTCCTATGTGGTTGCTGGGGCAGGATCCCAGCATCAAGCAATTCTCCCACAATCATTGTAGAGGAGTGAAGAACATACAGAAATCAACCACTGCCATTTGCACCAAGCCATTTTGGCTTCCACCCCTATACCAGCTTGCCATCCCACCATCGTGCCTTCCCCTCGACCCCAACACATGTGTCATGGTGCCTTCCCACCCACTCCTGTGCATACCATTCCCATCTGTAGAACTGTTTCCCAGTTATTTTCCTGCTTCTCCTGGCCACCTGGCAAGCCAGTAAATGATAAAGAATATAATTAGATAACAATAAATGGAAGACTTTATCATGCAGGTGTATAAACGTGAAATACCCTACCCACCCTTGCCGGGTGCATTCACTTACTGTTCTCCTCTGCCTGCTCGACAAAGGTGGCATTTGGGTCTAGGCATGGGCGAACAGATCGCGGTTCGTGTTCAGCCGTTCGGTTCGGCCGCAATCGATTCGTGTGTTCGTGTTCGGCCGTTCGGTTCGGCCGCGTTCGGTCCGTGTGTTCGTGTTCGTGTTCGGTCGTTCCTCGCGTTCGTGTTCGCCCGTTCGGTTCGGCCGTTCGTGTTCGGTTGTTCGGGCAGGTCGTACGTTCGTGTTCGGCCGTTCGGTTCGTTCGCCATCGGGTTGTGCGTTCGTGTTCGGTCGTTCGGTGTTCGGGTGGTTCGCGCGTTCG
>QEPC01006795.1:167886-178963 GCA_003113815.1 Sphenodon punctatus | reverse complement strand
CCCTCCACCCCTGGTGCCTGGAAGTCTGCTCCTAGCTGAGTCAAATGACTTCCCCCTCCCTGCTACATTTGGCCTTCCAGTGACCTGACAGAAGACCATGTTTTAGCCACCCGAACACAACCGAACGCGATTCGAATTGAACGAACTGTTCGGCCATTTCGTCGTTCGGTGTTCGGTTCCGTTCGGTGCGTTCGCCATTTTCGTTGTTCGGTGTTTGGTTCCATTCGGTGTGTTCGCCATTTCGGTGTTCGGTGTTCGGTCCATTCGGTGTGTTCGTGTTCGTGTTCGTTTGTCCGAACAGGCCGAGTTCGGGCCGAACACCGAACTACCGAACCACGTTCGCCCATCCCTATTCGGGTCCTCTGGTCCCTTGACCAGAATCTCAGGTGGATCCTCAAACAAGGGATGGCTCTGGAGCTGGAGGAAATCCACCATGAAAGCCACAGGGTCCTCGTCTGTGTCCACTTGTTGACTCCAGGGCAAGGATGGGCATGAAGGGATGTCCACCAGTGGCTGTTACTTCCAGAGTGGGAGTGGGAACCGGTAGTGGGGGATTAATATCCACTGCTTCTGGCCCCACGTGAAGGCACAGCCTTACAGATAGGATGAAATGATGGCTCCATTCACACAGAGAAATTGGTTAAGGAGCTCATAATAGGGCGATGTTTTCCTCCCACATCTGGAGGCAAAGTTGTCCCGGATCTCTTTGCATTCACACCTCAAATCCTGGCTTGCTGCCAGCACTGGTTCATGCCCCAGGTGTAGCCCTGCTACATTGTTTGGGCTGAGATCTGCACACCACCTCATTCCCTCCTATGGCACTTCACCAGGGCATATTGGACCTTTTGCTCCCCCCATAGAGCAATGAAGGCCTTGGTCTTTTCCTCAGTCCAGAGAATGCAGTGTTGGTGGGCAAAGTGGTAAATGGAGAGTGACTGAGATTACACAGAGGTGGAAGCACCGCTGGTTGTTACCTGGCTGTCGGCTTGAATCATGGCCCTGGTGAAGGTATTCCTCTGTAAGTCATTACATACAGAGAATGCAATGGCTGGGAAAGAGCAAGCATCTGGCACGTCCTGCCAACCAGGAATTGCTGGGAGGATGCATGTTTGAAGATGGCGTGGTGAGCTTTTAAGGTGGACGTTACATGCATGCTAGTGAGAGCGAGAGTGAAGTGAGGGGCCGAAAGTGGTCGCTCCTCAGAATGCTCTAGACTTTTCGCCTGCAACTCTAGGGTGCTGGTGAACCTGTACCCATGGAGGCTGCACGCAACCTAACTGATGTGGTGTGGACACACATTAGTCTACATTTGCCCAGATGGTGGGCTCTGCATGCTCCAGGACTCCACTGTGACGGGGTGGGGTGGGCACTTGGCCAGTGACAGCAAACTTCTAATAAATCGTTTGCCACCATTTTGGCAATTTGCTACCATTTGCCATCTGGTGTGGACTACCATCTCGTTTGTTAACATCCATACTTTATGGACAGTCCCTAAACACTTCCTGAGAATGAGAACCTAGAGAACATAGTTCTTGTAATCTCTTCTATGGCTCCCTTGTGGTCAAAATACCTACCATTTGTATTTTTGAAGGCCCCTCTGATAGTCCTGTATTTGGTGAGCTTAGTAAAACGAACTGCCGTTTCCACCCCTTAGAAAGTTTGTGTTACTCTCTTTGCTGTTACTATGTCTCCACTTTGCTTGCCACCCTCCAACTTTTACTCTGGTGTAATACCATTAACTTCAATGGGACTACCCTGGAGTAAATGGTTTGATTGTTCCCTTATGCCATTTCCCAGCAGTTCAAGCAGACCTTTTCTGACCTATTAGGCCAGATACAGTAAAACAACCTTCATTCCACAATCCTGAAATGAGTTGTCCTAATCTATACTGGCTGAGCAACAAGCCTGTAAAAAAAGTCGGTACGTTTTCAAAGGATTGCAAGTCAGAGGCTGTCAGTGCCTAGCGAGCAATATAGGTACAAACCAAAAAGAGCCAGTGTAGCCTAGTAGATAAGGTGTTGGCCTTGGACTTAGAAGAAAGGGGTTCAAATCTCATTAAGTCACTGCTTGGTCTTTCATACAAGCATTTGGTTATAAACAACATTTTTTTATAACTCATTGCTTGGCCCTGGGCAACTCAGTCAGCCTCAGTTTTCCTTCTGTAAAATGGAAATAATGATGATGTATGTTACAGGTTGTTATGAGAATGAGCTAGATAAAGATCATAAAACACAATGGAAGTGTTATAGAAATGAAGATGTTTTGGAAGAAACTTTTAAAGTGACAGCTGATTTGTCAGTTACTGGGGCTGAGTTCTTGGATGAAGCTACTAGGACTAATGTTTCCCATGCCATGTTTGTCAGCTGTAACTAGCGATTAGACAACCCAGATAATAGGTCTCCTGTGCTCTCCTTCTAGCTTTGCTCCTGACTTCTCATCTGACCCTATGAAATCGCTGCACATACAGTAGAAGGTGATTCAGTTTCTGACGTGTTTTTCACCCAGGTTAGAAAAATGTCCTATTCCTCTAAAGCAGCAGAGTTAGGGTATACAGTGTCTAAAATGTCAGTGACCAGTTTGCATAACTCTCATTGGGTAAAAACAGATGTGACAGTAGCTCGCGTTGGGCCAGGACTTACCTGCACATTTACTCTGTCCCCACCAGATGTGGGCCCATGTCTTCCCCGGGGCAAATGGCTGGCTGCTACAGGATGTGTCCTTCGGAAAAGCTCAGAGATGCATCCCACGCCAAAGCCTGCCCACCCAGTTCAATGCAAGCCCTCATGTCTGGTAGACCTGCCAAGCCCCGCTGCAAGGTGGGGTCAGTGAATCTCGCCCCTGCACTCACCCTGGCCCCATCAAACAGCTAATGGGGGGGGAGGGCTGGAGGAGTGTGTTCATCCTGACCCCACTGAACAGCTGATCGGGGGGATCCTCCAGGACCCCCCCCCTCAGCTGTTCAGCGGGGCTAGGTGAGCATGCTCCTCCAGGACCTCCTAATCAGCTGTTAGTGCATTCACCCAGACCACCAAACAGCTGGTGGGACACTACTGGGGTCCCCCACCAGCTGTTCAGTGCACGTAGCCAGCTGCCAAACTGCTGATGGGGGGGAGGGCTGCCGCGGGTCAGATCCCTGTCATCTTAAAAGTTTGGGTGCAGCTTTCCTCCTTCCAGTGCCTCCCGGCTGGAAGGTGCTGGAAGAGGAAGAGTGACGCTCAGTACTAATAATTAGGGCTGCATTCCTGTCCCCACTGACTGCAATCCTCAAAGTGCTTACACTAGAAAAGTCCCATTGAAGACTGTTGACCTTCAATAGGTCTTCTCTCAAATAAGTGGCTTGAGGATTGCAGCCTAAGCTATTAGTCAGAAAGAGGATCTACTCCAGCATTGCTCTCATATTCTGAATTCTTACTGATAATGCTCTTCTTCTCTTTTCTTTTTTTTCTTCTGTTTCTTCTCATCTGCTAGGACTTGTCATCCCACCTTTAGCTGGAAGCCCATTGGAAAATCCCAGTTTTCTAATGTCTTCCTTAATCCTTCCACCACAATAATACAAGCCCATACACCATTCACATTTGTGCTACAGAATGCGAGAGTATAACTCTGTTAAGGTATGTCTGAATATTCTGACACAAAGGATATTGGGCTAGGAACAAAGTACCAGAATTGGATGCTTCATGTACTAAGACTGAATGTATTTAATACATGATATCTTTCCTGGCTTTGAAGAAAACCATCTAGTATACAAAAGCAGAAAATGTGGCTTCAATGTATACAACACAGGCCACTTTTATACGAGGAGCTTAGAAGTGCTTCTGGAGCCCTGCATTCAAGAAGCAAGCTGCGCGGGGAGTGTTCACAGGCTCCCTGCACTACCAGAAGCGACGTGCTGCCCGTTCTCAGCAGCAATGGCAACTGGAGACATGGGGCTTTGAAGAGGCGCATCACTTCCGGTAGCGTGGGGGACATGTAAACATTCCCCGTGCATCTTTTCCCTGAGACACAACTTCAGAGGCGCTTCTTTTGCGCCTCGTGTACAAGTGGCCTAAATGTTTCCGCTAGCTATTAAAAGAATTACAAAGTAAATATATGAATGCAGACAAAGCAACGTGCACTATTCCGAAGTGTCCTGTCAGCTACAAAATACTTCAGCAGTGACACACCATTGGGCTAGAGCACTGTTTTAGGTTCTGTGCTAATCAGCTGAAACTGAGTAAACGTGGCTGATAAAAATCAATGTTGTGCTTGAAAACGGATGCATCGACAAGACTTAAGATGATCAAGTAAGGAGTGGCACCTGCACTCAAGGAAAGACTTTGTGGTTTCTGGTGTCTTTCATTATTTGCTGGTTGTAGGCATATCACCTATACAAGAAGCCTGAGCGGATAGTGCTGATGTGAGAAGTCACATTCTCCTTAATGGAACTTGTGCTTGCACTGAATATTAGTGCCAGCACTGCCCTCTCAGAGGCCCAAAGCAGTGGTAGTGGCCAAATGATGTGATAAATGCAGGTACATAACCATCCAGGGGCACCTTAACAAATATCAATTTAAACAATCAGAAAATCTGGGCCCAATGCTTTGCAGAGGATCCCTGTGTTTCCCCCCAAACATCAGTCCCTATTTTCTCCCTAAACGTTTATTGTTGATCAAAGTTATAGTTTGCCTTGATATGTCCCTATGAAGATCAAATCATATTTCAAAGGGATTCTAAAACATATAAAGCTGTTCAGTTAATTACCACAAATTTCTAGCGTTGCTTGGCCAACCTATAGGAGGGCAGGATCTGTTCATATGCAACACAGCTTGTTATAGGACCCAGATCCATGCTTAAAGCTTAGTAGCAGTATTTCTATAGCTCCAGAAATGTATTTGGCAGTGTACAATCATTAATTAGAGAAAAATCCCTTCCCCTGGGATCTTACAATCTAGGAGAGGGGGAAAAAAAGGGGGGTGGGGGGGAACATGGGAAAGGAAACACAGGGAGAGACAAGTCTATAGTTTAAATTAAGGTGTCTCATTTCTGTGAATCTGAATATTTGTTTGCCTGATGTTCTGAGAGCCTTCCATTAGAAGAGAGGAAAAAGAAAAAAGGTCTTTGGAAAACAGCACTGACAGGATCGTGTCTGAGTACTTGTGATCAGATCTTTTGTTTCAAACAAAACACCCATGATTCCTAATGTGTGTGCTAACAGTACCCTGGCCTAACCCTAACTACAGCAGTCACTAGAAGGCCTGAGCTACAGCTGAAATAAGTGGGCATTGTATTTATGAACATTATTCATAATGTTCTGACCATTATTCATCATGTTCGACCGTGTCTATTCCATTACTTTGTAAAGCACCAGGCACGCTGCTTGCGCTATATAAATGCTTGCTAATAATAATAATAATAATTAATAATATTCACATTTTTGGATAGCCAGACAAATATCCAAATAAAGATCCACCCCTAAATGATATTATTTGTGTAAAGACATCGGGAGAGATTTTTCAGATACTGTGGGTTTTCTGGTAAAACTGAACATCTGAATCAAAATGGGCGATAAAAATCGGGGGGTGGACAAACCCACCTGGAAAACCCAAAGGAATCTGGAATGAAGCAAAAATGAGCAGCATTTCTGCCTGCTTCCTCAGCCCCAATTCAAAGCA
Organism: Sphenodon punctatus; assembly: GCA_003113815.1. Classification (NCBI taxonomy): domain Eukaryota; kingdom Metazoa; phylum Chordata; class Lepidosauria; order Sphenodontia; family Sphenodontidae; genus Sphenodon; species Sphenodon punctatus. Next base: position 173,312 of record QEPC01006795.1, on the reverse strand, counting down.
GGCAAGACTGTGGGATAGACTGTTTGCCATGGGTATTTGTTTCAGCTCTAGCCAGGGTCAATATTTATTGAGCCAATATCCACGGAAACCAAAGTGAGTCTTTCCACTGGCTTCACTGGCTGTTGGATCAAGCTGAGCGAGAGGCCATCAAAATGTCCTCTTCCCCTGCTGCCACCACCTACAGAATGTGGCTATACGATTGCAAGGTCTTTTGAGAAAGCATTACCCACAGTAAAATGTAACGTATCTGGGCCTTTATAACCCCAATCATTCTTTATTCTGGATATGCTTAGTGTCTCCTGTCCTGCTCTTTTTGTGGTGCACAGAAAGCCTGTGTATCCCCTGCTGAACACCGCACCCCTTACGTGGACACATCTCTGATCCAGGTCTTGACCTCCAGTGATCTACCAGGACCCCTCCCCCTGACTCCCAGATCTACGGCACCTCAGGCAACTCATCTCAGGAGCAGAGAGGAGCACTCCATTTTAGAGACAGCCTTCCCCACTGTACTGGAGGAGTTCTCCTATCTCGTCTCATCCCTGGAGACACTCCCCAGGGCACCAGTCCTACTCTCACTCTCCTCCCCAAGGTAATCTCTGAGAGGCTGGTCTCCCTCTCTACACCATAATCTACTGGAGATTAGCCTATGATTAACCAGTAGATCATGATCTCCCTCTTGGCTGCTGCCGGAGTAGCACAGAAGAGGTCACCACTTCATTGGCACTGGGTGTTTTCAAACGAGCAAGTCAATGGGGGTGGGGGGGGGAGGGGTCCTGTGGCTGCCGAGTGGCCCTACCCATGCACATGGGCTGCGTGGGGAGTGAAACAAACAGGCAGTGCTCTGCAACTGTGGGAGCAGCTGCCATGCACTCCTACCAGCACTAGAAACACATCACCCAGACAGCTGTTTCACCCCCCACCCTCCAAACCCCGCCCAGTAACCCACCCCCTGCCATGATGCACAACTGCGGAAACCATGTAAACAAGAAGCCGCAGGAGCCATTAACCCCATCCAACTCCTGAGGTCAAGAACCGGTTCAGCCCCTGTCAGTCATTGCCAACCATGGAGGCGCATATTGGGCAGAACATGCAGGAATTCCAATGCACCACTCACAGAATGGGGACACAGGGAACAAAGTACACATTATACTGAGCACTGATAATAAACCGGGAAAGGAAACCGGGGAAGAAAACTGCTGCAAAGTCTGAGCAGGCAATCCAGCTTGGCTGTGAGCACCAGGCACAGCATCTATTTCTATCTACCTCACCAGTGAAGGAGAGACGCTTGCGGCTGCTGCTCATGGTCATCGGGGAGCTGGTGAGGTTTCTTGCATGGCTGGGTCCCACGATGATGTGGATGTGGTGGCAGCTCTGCTGATACTTGCCTATGAACAGACAACATAACAGTCACCTGTTACCAGCTCACCATGACTGGCTGTTTCGTTCTTCACCACGCTCCCTGCCCTGGGTGGCATTTGCTTACCTGACTGGCCAAGCTGCTGTCCTTCAGACTTCTAGGGGTTGCTCTACCATCTCCCTGGGGGTCTGGCATGCTCTGGGCCCTTGTGGTGCTTTGACCCCAATGGAGTTTTGTATTTTGTGTGTTTGTCCTTTAAGGGGTCCCGGTAGGGATGGGGAATGGATTGGGGAGCCAGCCGGGCTGCGAACAGCCATGGGGCCACTCTGGCCTTCAGGTTCCCGAGCCTCCATGGTACTGGTGGACCTATCTGCTGGTGTGGCTGACCGCCCCCATTCATACAGGCAGGGGCTACATAACTGCCCGGGGTCATGGAACTATTTGGCTGGGCCCGCACTGTCCACTCTGGATTTCCCAGCATGGCTCTGTGAGTGGTCAAGAGTGGGTGCTCTGTGGCTCACAGCAGCACACATCGAGCTGCTCCACCTTCAGATGAGTGGTGGTCAGATCTGCGGCTAATGGGTGACCATGCGGGGTAGCATCTTGTCTGAAAACACCCACTGTTGGGTGCGACCATGGTATAATTTCTTAATAGTAGGTTTTCAGGCAACAGTGTTACATTTTACAGATCAAGCAAATACTCTCTTCATTAACTGGACAGTATGAAAATAAAACCCTGTTTACAACATTTTAAAATATGCTTTTCTCTTTAATATGCTCACAGTGTTTTATTTATTATTTATTTATTTTTAAATGTTGCTACCCCGCCCCTCCTGCCACAGGCAGCTCAGCGCGGCTTACAGTCATTAAAAACAATTAAAATAGAATGTATAAAAGGAGGAAAAAAATAACTCATCCTCCCCCAATACCCCCCACCCCCCCACACACACTACCCATCTTCCCCGCCAAACGCCTGGTGGAACAGCCATGTCTTACAACTTTTCCAAAAGGAGGGAAGATCCGGGGCCAACCAGGCTTTTACCGTGAGTTCCACAGCTGCAGTGCGGCCACTGAGAATGTCCTCCCCTGCATGGTCCCTCGAAAAACTCGGGGGACCTTGAGCAGGGCACTCCCAGATGACCGTAGGGGCTGATCCAGGACGTGGGGAGTGAGGCAGTCTCGCAGATAGACAGGGCCCAGACCATTTAGGGCTTTATAGGCCAAGACCAACACCTTGAATTGGGCCTGGAAAACAACCGTCAGTCAGTGCAGTGAACGGAGCTTGGTGTAATTGAGTTGTTGTGCTCTGAGAAACAGTAAAAGATGGTAGTGGTATAAAATAAAATAAAAATAAACTGTTTGCATTGTTTTTCCCCACGGTAGTAATAGAGAAACTTCACAAAAAATAGAAAAACTCAAGCACTTGCCAACATGTCTTGTATAAACAACCAATGCAATTTCTTGAGCAAAAAGTAACAAATAAACCTTACATCACCTCTCAGCTATTGTCTGACTTTAACATTCTGAGAATGGTAATAAAACATCCTCCCAACCTACAACCTGGGCTATCCATTCATACAAGCAATTCATCAGCTTTAAGATATCCCATATCACTTTCCAAAATTAAAGTCCTTCCTTTGTTACGGTACATTTCTTAGGACTTGGCACATTGTGCAATGCCACACATGAGAAATACATAGTCTTCCTGTAATCTGACCATGTTGGATCTCATAAGTTCATCAAAGGGCAGGCCAGCCAATATCTGAATGGCAGGTGTCTACTAGGGGCGGGAAACCGGTAAAATCCGGTATCCGATAATGCCGGTACCGGGCGTACCGGCATTATCGGATTCGACCCGGTAATCCGGACCGGGTACCGGATTCCGGGGTACCGGATTTTTTTTACATTGCAGCCATTTAAAAATGGCTGCAATGTAAAAAAACTTAAAGCCCCAGCAAAAAAGTTTTTTTTAAAAAAACCCTCCCCGAGTCCAGGCTGCGCGGGTGGAAGGGGGGACACCCCCCACCCACCCTGCCCAGCCTGGATTTTTGTTTAAAAAAAGACCCAGAGGCGAGCCCACCCCCCAGCACCAGCGGCCGCGGCGTCCCCGCAGCCGCCGGTAAGTATGACCCGATCCCTGGGGGGGGTGTTTAACACCCCCCCCCCCCCCCAGGGATCACCCCTACTAAAGTTCAGTGCGCTTACCTTTGGGAGCTCCGGCGGCGGCGGGCGGTCCGGCGGCCTCAGCGCCGGCTGTGGCTGCCGGCGTCAGAGACGCTCTAGGCCTTCCGGGGAACTTCCGGGTTTCCCCGGAAGGCCTAGAGCGTCTCTGACGCCGGCAGCCACAGCCGGCGCTGAGGCCGCCGGACCGCCCGCCGCCGCCGGAGCTCCGAAAGGTAAGCGCACTGAACTTTAGTAGGGGTGATCCCTGGGGGGTTGGGGGGGTGTTAAACACCCCCCCCAGGGATCGGGTCATACTTACCGGCGGCTGCGGGGACGCCGCAGCCGCTGGTGCTGGGGGGTGGGCTCGCCTCTGGGTCTTTTTTAAAACAAAAATCCAGGCTGGGCAGGGTGGGTGGGGGGTGTCCCCCCTTCCACCCGCGCAGCCTGGGAGGGGGAGGGGGAGGGAATTAATTTATTTCATTGGTTTCAATGGGGACACAGCGCCCCATTGAAACCAATGAAATAAATCCGGTACCGGTATACCGGATTTAATCCGGGAATCCGGTTTTCGCAGAACCGGTAACCGGTAAATCCGGTAGCCGGTAATGGGCCCGGGGTCCCACCACTAGTGTCTACAGATGGTAAGAAAATGTTCACTGACACATTTTAGAATGGAAAATCTAATTTTGTAAAAATAATAATCAAAAATTGTCATGAAGGTTTGTTTTCATGAAATTTTCCATCAGGGAAAAATCAAAACAAATCAAAACAAAATGTTTTGGTAAACATACTGAAATAAAACATTTTTAAAAAGCAATGTTTAATTTTGATTTGTCAAATTCAGGTCCAGTATTAAAAGCTATCCATTTGCCAGAGCTGCCAAAGTACCTCCTGGGAACTGTAGTCCTGGGTCCTTCCATGAAGTTTGCGTAATTAAGAACTAGGATTCCCATGAACCATTGAGGCAACTTGCAAGAGCCAACAAATCTCATGCCAGACCCCAAAATGAAACGTGATTTGGGTGGAAAATATTTTGACTTGGAAATGGTAAAATGTTTTGTTTTACTCAGAAATGTCACAATGAAGTGTTTTGACACATTGGAATCCAAACGTTTCAGGCCTTTCATACTACAAAATGTTTCAAATAGGGTGGCCATACCTCCCCTTTAAAAGAGGATGCTTATGAAAAATGCATGTTGCAGGGCTGCATTGGTTTTAGTGCAGCCCTGCATCATGTATTTTTCATATGCATCCTCTCTTAAAGGGGAGGTATGGCCAACCCTAGTTTCAAATGTTTGATTTTCATTCTAATTTAGGTTGATTACAAATAGAATTTCCTACAGGTCCATGATTCCAGCTGAGCCCCCTCTCCCCAAGCAGCCCTAGAGACAAAGTCATCTTAGCATATTTTCAGACGTTACAAGATCACAGACAATCACAGTGAACCATGGTCAATCCCACGGCGGGGCCAAAGCACCCTGAACATCTGTTTCACGGGCGCCAGATGTTCACCACAGTCAATCCCCAGTAGGGGCCAAAATTAACCACCCTTCCAGAGCTCTGGCCCGGACCATCGCCGAAAGCGTGGTCATAAGCGATTCCCACCGGGAAACAACAAAAAGTAATGTCTGAATGGCAACCACCGGCTGGAATCAAGCAAAATGATTCCCAGTCGGGGACAAACCACGCAGCATTGCTGCCAGGCAACGAGCAACAACACAGGCTGGGGAGGGAGATTTAAAGGGCACACTCCAGCAGGGGGACGTGGGGGATGGAGCGAGGTGGAAGGGAGAGGCGAGTGGAGGGCGAGAGAGCAAGGGAGGAGGAGGAGGAGGAGGAGGAGGTGGTGGTTGTGCTGCACATGGAGGCAGTGGGGGGACAGCAGCAGCAGCAGCAGCAGCAGCAG
>QEPC01006795.1:139612-165223 GCA_003113815.1 Sphenodon punctatus | reverse complement strand
CCCCATTGAAACCAATGAAATAAATCCGGTACCGGTATACCGGATTTAATCCGGGAATCCGGTTTTCGCAGAACCGGTAACCGGTAAATCCGGTAGCCGGTAATGGGCCCGGGGTCCCACCACTAGTGTCTACAGATGGTAAGAAAATGTTCACTGACACATTTTAGAATGGAAAATCTAATTTTGTAAAAATAATAATCAAAAATTGTCATGAAGGTTTGTTTTCATGAAATTTTCCATCAGGGAAAAATCAAAACAAATCAAAACAAAATGTTTTGGTAAACATACTGAAATAAAACATTTTTAAAAAGCAATGTTTCATTTTGATTTGTCAAATTCAGGTCCAGTATTAAAAGCTATCCATTTGCCAGAGCTGCCAAAGTACCTCCTGGGAACTGTAGTCCTGGGTCCTTCCATGAAGTTTGCGTAATTAAGAACTAGGATTCCCATGAACCATTGAGGCAACTTGCAAGAGCCAACAAATCTCATGCCAGACCCCAAAATGAAACGTGATTTGGGTGGAAAATATTTTGACTTGGAAATGGTAAAATGTTTTGTTTTACTCAGAAATGTCACAATGAAGTGTTTTGACACATTGGAATCCAAACGTTTCAGGCCTTTCATACTACAAAATGTTTCAAATAGGGTGGCCATACCTCCCCTTTAAAAGAGGATGCTTATGAAAAATGCATGTTGCAGGGCTGCATTGGTTTTAGTGCAGCCCTGCATCATGTATTTTTCATATGCATCCTCTCTTAAAGGGGAGGTATGGCCAACCCTAGTTTCAAATGTTTGATTTTCATTCTAATTTAGGTTGATTACAAATAGAATTTCCTACAGGTCCATGATTCCAGCTGAGCCCCCTCTCCCCAAGCAGCCCTAGAGACAAAGTCATCTTAGCATATTTTCAGACGTTACAAGATCACAGACAATCACAGTGAACCATGGTCAATCCCACGGCGGGGCCAAAGCACCCTGAACATCTGTTTCACGGGCGCCAGATGTTCACCACAGTCAATCCCCAGTAGGGGCCAAAATTAACCACCCTTCCAGAGCTCTGGCCCGGACCATCGCCGAAAGCGTGGTCATAAGCGATTCCCACCGGGAAACAACAAAAAGTAATGTCTGAATGGCAACCACCGGCTGGAATCAAGCAAAATGATTCCCAGTCGGGGACAAACCACGCAGCATTGCTGCCAGGCAACGAGCAACAACACAGGCTGGGGAGGGAGATTTAAAGGGCACACTCCAGCAGGGGGACGTGGGGGATGGAGCGAGGTGGAAGGGAGAGGCGAGTGGAGGGCGAGAGAGCAAGGGAGGAGGAGGAGGAGGAGGAGGAGGTGGTGGTTGTGCTGCACATGGAGGCAGTGGGGGGACAGCAGCAGCAGCAGCAGCAGCAGCAGCAGCAGGCGGGACAGGCCTCCCCAGAGCCGGCAACCGGCCCAGGGAACGAGACACCCCGGAAACGGGTAAGGGGAGCAAGGGGGGGGCAGTGGCCCAGGGGCACCAAGTTGGGTGGGTGGGCCAGCAGGTGGGGGGAAAAGGGGAGGGATGTGGGGCTGTGACAACCCAGCAACCAATTGCCCCCCCCTCTTACAACCCACAGACACGGAAACGGGCCCGGGAGCCCCAGTTCCCAGAGGAGAGGGCCGGAGGGCACGTGGAGGAGGCGAAGGAGGAGGGGGAAGACCGCGACCTTGAGGGAACCCGCGGGAGAAGGCCGTACCACCGAGGGGGCAATGGGGGCACAGGAAAACCCAAGAATTCATCAGGATCTGGGGGACCCTGGAGCACCAGCTGGAGCTAGCCGTGAACCAGTGCAATGAGCACATCTAAAAGGAGATTGTGCAGGACATGGAGGTGGCAGGGCACCACAGGACAGTGGCACAGTGCCAATCAAAGGCCAAGGAGCTCAAGAGGGGGTACAAGGCCATAAAGGATAACAACAGGTGGTCCTGGCATAGAGCCTGGACCACCTCCAACTATGATGCCCTAGACTGCATCCTGCACATGAAGGGCTCCATAGTCACCCCGCACTTCGTGGGGAGCACCATGGTCCAGGGCAGGGAACAGGGCGAGGTACCCCCTCCCCTCGATGCCCCCATTGAAGGCACCGGTTCCAGGAGCCCCGCCTCCCAAGAGGAATGCCTCGGGACCTCAGGGACCAGCAGGCCCCCTTCGTGCACCAGCCTCGAGAGCCCCCAGCCGATGTCTGTAATGGGAGGATCTGAGGCTGGCACACTGGTCACCCTCAGCCAGTGGATGCAGGGGGACCTCAGCAACACTAAGGGGCCAGTCTCAGGGGGCTCCGAGACCGACATCGAGGGTGAGCAAGTGGGTGGGACAGGACAGGGACCAGGGGGGAAGATCTGAGTGGGGGAAGGGGGCACACAGGCCATGGGGCCACCCTCAGCAACCCCCCCCCCCAACACCCTGGACCACAGAACCAGGGCCTGGAGCCACCGGGGGCTACAATTGTCTGATCCCCACCCACCCCTCCCCATTCCCACACAGGTCCCGGCACATCCCGGCACCTGCAGCAGCCTAGTGAGGGAGATGGAGGCGAGCAGCCCCAGGAGCAGCCAGAGGGCCCAGGTGAGGCAACACGACATGTGGGGGGAGGGTGCGGAGGCCTAGGGAGGCAGGGCGGGGGGTCTGGACCCTGGGGTGGGGGCAAGCACAGGGGGAGACTGGGGGAGGGCACCCACCGCACTCCCAAGGGGGGGCCCAGTGACCCCCATCTGCGACATGGGATGGGGGCGGGCAGATGGGGTGGTTAACCATCCCCTACCATGCACCCTAACAGGATGACCCACCGGGTCCCAGCAGGGAGGCCCCATGCCCCCGGCCCAGCGGATGAGGGAGCACCAAGCACAGGTACAGCACCACAGGGAGGAGCAGATGGAGGACATAGTTCGCTTCACCACCGAGCAGGGCGAGCGGATGATTGCAGTCATCGATCGCATGGAGGTGGCCACCAAAAGGGCCATGCAGCAGGTGGAAGCCAGGGACCAGATGCTGCAGGCAGAGGTGCACCTCGAACGGAGCTGGAAGCACCAGGAGCACAGCAGGCAGGTGGAGGCATTCGGGTGGCTGGAACAGGCCATAGACCGGATGGTAAAGGAGCACTCAGCCAAGATGGACCAATCAGAAGACATTGGCACCTCGCTGCTCCTACACGTGGATACCATGAGTGCTTATGTGATGGAAGCTGCCCCGCCGGGCAACCTGCCTGCCCCAGACCCGATCCCGTGCCCCTCGGCACCCCCAATGCCCCTGCCCCAGCCGTCGGGATGGTCGCTGGGCCTGCACTTCCACCTACCGGGCCTCCGGAGGGAGAAGCCACCCAAGGGGGCTCCACCAGCCTGGGGACCGTCTGCCCTCCCACCACTGCCTGACCCTCAGGACACTGAGGCCTCCCAGGACACTGTCGGGGACACGGACAGCAAGGGGGGGGAGGGGAGGTCCCAGAGCTCCACGGTGCCCATTGGGCAGCCGAGAGGGATCCCCCAGAGATGTGGGGGAAGGGGCAAAAGGGGGGAAGGGGGAGAGCGGCCTGGGGGGAGCACTGGGAGGTGGGGCATGGGGGAGGTGGTGGGAGCACATGTAGAAGGGAAATACAATAAATGCGCAAGCACCAAAGTCACCTCAGTGTTTATGTTTATGGGGCCAGGGGTGCAAAGGTGTGTAGGGGCATGGCCAGGGTTCTGCTGGGGGCCCCGGGGTGGTGGGGAGGGAGTGTGCAGCCTCAGCCCTCGGCCTCCTGGCTGATCCACCTCGCCAGGTTAGCACGGATGTGCTTTGCATATCAGTACTCCGGTGGGTTCTCCGCATTCACATTGAGAGGCACGGGGCCGGAAGGGCACCGGGGCATGGGGTAGTCGAGCGCAGCCCCATTGGTCTCGCACATGTTGTGCAGCACACAGCAGGCTCCAATCACGAGGGAAGAGGTCTCCACTGTGTAGTCCAGACAGACTGCAAGGCTCCTCCAGCGCTGCTTGCGGGCCCCGAAGGCTCTCTCGACCACGGTCCTGCTCGAGTACAGGCGGGTATTGTAGAGCGCCTCCACAGGGATCCTGGTGACCGGGTACGCCTTCATCAGCCAGCGGGTGAGTGAATAGGCCGGTCAACCCCATGTCCGTGAAGTCCCCACGGTACATCCGGGCATAGAAGGGAGAGATGGTCATGATCTGGGCATCGTGGCTGCACCCAGTGTGGCCCATGTGAATTTCTATGAACCGACCCTGGTGGTCCATGACCGCCTGCAGCTGCATGGAGTTTTACCCCTGTCAGTTGACATATTCCGAGACCTCTCCAGCAGTTGGCACAGGATCTCTATGTGGGTGCCGTCCACGGTGCCCATGCAGTTAGGGAATCCCCCAGCCACGAATCCGGCCATCACATCCTCCTGGTCCACCAGCTGGATCACTCGATCCAGGAGCACACCCCCCACCAGCTTGCAGACATCCCACAGGATCCTGGTGATGGTGCTCACCCCAACGCCGAAGTGCTGCGAGATGGAGCGGCAGGAGCTGGGTGTTGCAAGGGCCCAGACCCCGATGGCCAACTGCTGGACGATGGGAATGGGGGCCCGGATGGGGATGTCCTGTTTCTCCAGCCAGGGTGTTAACAGCTTGGAGAGTCGCAGGAGGACACGCCTGTCCATCTGAAAGTGCGCTCTCCAGGCGACCTCGTCCCATTGGGCCAGTGCCCTGGTCCACCACCCCTGTGACCCATATCCGCCAGTCAATGGGCATAACGAGCAGGGCTGCGTGCCCCATGGTCTCCCTCTGACACTGGAGCCAGACGGCCACCTCGCAGAATGCAGCAGCCCACCGTCGGGTGCAGAGGAGGGTCTGTCGGACCGGCCCAGACACTCGCTGGGCCCTGAGGAAGACCAGAGAGTGCCTGCACCCGTGGTGGGCTCTCCGGGCTCTGGCAGTGCTCCTGGCCATGCGCATCCACAGCCGAGTGGCCAGGTGCACCTCAGTGGCCTGGATAGGCAGGAGGTCAGTGTGCGAGTGGTACCACTCCGCGCAAATGGCTAGGTGCATCCCACAGGCACCCAACCGTTGTAGTTCCATAGGGACCGGTGCCCTGGGTGGGTCGGAGCCGCACCTGTTATAGGATGGGGCCTGTGTAGCCCTGCCCATCGGTCGTGCCCTTCCAACCGGGCTTGGGGCCCCGGGTCGCCCTGGCTGCACTCCAGGCCATCAGGCCAGGCTCCTGCAGGGCGAGCGGGATGGGGAGGCCGTGGGCGACCCCATGCCTGCACCTGCCTTCCCAGCAGGGGGCCTGGCAAATGGTCCTGCTTTCACCCGGGCATGTGCGGGCAGCAGCTGCATTCCTGCTGTCATCACCTCCCACCTCACAGTGTCAGCTGCCTGTTGTCCTAAAAACAATGCTTAGTGTGTAGGCTGTCCTGTCCGTGTGCTCTGTTCCAGCAGCTGGGCTGGGTCCGCACCCCACACCTCGCTCTGTAGCCATACAATCTTGCCGCCTGTGCTCTTATCGTGTGGCCTTGGAGCTCCCCTGCTTCCCCTCCCATCCCTTTAGGAATTGTGGGACCCTCCGTTCCTTGCACTTAGTATCCGCCGCTTGCTGCACCATGTCTCCGGGGGCCCCCATGGCTTGACCTTCCGTGAGACCATGGCGCTGTGTGACCTGTGGCATTCTCTGGCTGTGCAATTGCTCCTGGGCTGCCTGGATAGCCTCACAGGTGCCTACGAGAGTATTAGCTGTGGGCTGAAGTACTATGGCTATGTGATGAGCGCCCGCAACTGCCGGCTGCATGCGGAGACGCTAGGCCTGTGTCCATTTCCCGATGGGTGCATCCCCAAGATCAGGTGCTCGCATGTCGGGTGGTCGGCAGTGGAGACTGTGTCGTCCTCTCTGTGTGCAGCCTGGCTACCTACATGGCCTGTCTGGCAGAGGGGGGTCCTGCCCTGGCGGTGTCCTTCTTTGACTGTGTTCACGAGGCCCGAGGTTACCAGTGGTCCCGCGGGGCGATCTATCATCGCCTGTTGGAGCTGGGTCACCTTCTGTGGCCCCCAGCTGCTGACTATGGCTTGTCAGAGCCCTCTGAAGTGGACGTGTCAGCACTGGATGGTGTGTGGTCCCGATTCGATGTGCAGGTGGGCCTCGTCACGAAGGATCCCTTCTAGGCATACTACCTCATCGCCCACCACATGTCTGCGCTGGGGTACCATCGGGGCATGCTTCAGTGGCCCCACTTCATGCACCTGGCAGGCCACCCGTCCCCGGGCCCATTTGTGGCCCCCTGAAGCTGGCTGTGAGGCCCCCCTTTCCTTCCAGGCCGTGAATTCTGGCCCCGCTGAGAGCTCCCATCTCCGCCCCGCTGCCGTGGGTTGCTGCCCGCTCCCTCCATGATGTCCCTGGCTCGCTGCTGTGCTGGCTGATTCCTGGGGTTCCGTTGCCCCTGCCTATGGCTCTGTGCCCCCTCTGCGTGCCCCCCCTGTCCACATCTGCAACTGGTGTTCCCCTCCATGGCTGCCATCTCCTGTGGCTGTCTCCTGAACGCTGAACCTACTCCCAGTGCCCCGGGTGCTGCTGTCCTTCCAGGTCCGGCCTTGATTCCTCCTGTGCCTGTGCCTCCCCTGCCCCCCTTTGGTGACTCTGTGACCGTGGGGTTCCGGGGCCCCCGGACTTCATGTCCCGGTGTCCTCTTGGTGTCCTCCCGGGGGGCAGGGGGAAGGACTGGCTCATGGAAGGGCTGCTCTGCTATTTGGCCCCGGCTCACCTCCTTCCCATCCATTTCACCCTAGGCAGCACATGGGTTCCCTGACAGCCTCCTGGACCATTCCCAGGCCGCTCCCTGGTCCGTGTGGCCTCCCCCTGTGCCTGTGCTCTGCCCCGGGGGTTCCCCCGTTCTGGGACTGGCTATGTCGCTGTGGGGGTGCCTGTGCAGGCTGTGCTGTTGTGGGGGTTCTGGGTGCCATTCCCCGTGTCCTGCCCTGGCCCCTAGGCCGGTTCCCCCTCTCCTCCCTCGCCCCACCACCTCCCTCCCCCCTTTGCCCGTTGTGCCATGTGTGTTATCCGTCCTGCTGTGTTCCCCTTTCCTTTCCTTTCCCATGCGGGTGTGTGTGCGCCCGGGCGTGTTTGTGCTGTGTGTTCCACTGTGACCTTGTTTTCCCTGTGCCTGTTGTGTGTGCTGCCTCTGCGGCTCTTCTCCCTCTTCCCCCTCCCTTCCCATTTCCCTTGTGTGGGCGTTCCCTGTGGGTGCTTTTGGCTTCCTTTGCCCTCAGCCGCCCATGTCTGCCTCCCACCCCTCCCCGGTGCCTTCTGGGTGTTTTGAGCACGGCCCGGGATCAGTGTAACATCTGTTGCGCTGCCCCAGGCCGTGGTCTGCCGGTCTGATTCCCTGCCGTGGTCCTGCGCCTGTCACGTCTGTTTGGGGCCTCTCTTGCCCACAGGGGGTGATTAGCCGGCTCGCCATGGCTGGGAATCCACTGTGGTGAATCGGGCGCCCGTAATGTCTGAAATCACCCTTAGAAGACCCAGTTGCTGTAAACAACAGTGTTGATGACTTGCTTTTTTCTGAGCTAGTACCCCCTCACCAGTGCTCTCCCAGACTGCTACAGGCAGTGAGATACTAGAAATACTGCTTTTCAGAATCTTCTTTAATGCTTCAAGGCACTCCAGTAACATTGCAGTGGGGTGCATGATTACAGTAGCACTTTTAAAAAATAAAATAAGGGCTAGCAGATAACCCTTACATTACGACAGAGATGGGGAACCTTTTATCCCACTCCTGGAAGTAGGGTTGGCAGACATACTGCAACAGGGCCCAGGAGGTCTGGATTGCTAAGTCTGGCCCATCTACAGAACACTCTGGTCTTTCCCAGTCATATCCCACCCTCCCCAGCTTGGTAACCCCAGTTGTATTCCCTGTCTGGCCCATCAACTGCTCCACTGGTTGATTGAAAGTGGGAGGAAGGGATGTGATACATGGGCCAGTGATTCTCCATCCCTGCTTTAAGAGAATACCTCTTATTTCGGGACGCCACACCACTGTAGAAAGTAATGAATGGCCCTTATTTTAGAACCTCGCCGTGCCATTATTTTTCTTATTTACAGTCCTATGTCAGAAAGATTCCTACCTGTGTAATTTGTAAAAAAAAATGGTATCCATCAGGCTGAGAGACTGTGGGTGCTTTTAGACAGACAGCACACACGGCGTGGCTATCTAGCAACCTACAGGGTGGAGGGTAGGGCTTATTCATGAAGGCCATGCTGTCCTAGCTCCTAATGCGCGCCCCCCAAAAATCAGCAGCAACCCCACCAAGAAGAAAGTTTTAAGAGTGAGTGGAGGTGGGGCCAGTACTCCATCCCCACCCACTCTGAACCGACTTCTTGACACAGTTCTTTGCAAGTAGCCTAAGTGCTGCTAGAAAATTTTCAGAGTGGGTAGGGGTAGTGTGCTGGCCCCAAACCTCCCTCCCCCTCTGAACATTTCCTAGTGGCACTCAGGTTGCTTGCAAAGGACCCCTTCAGAGTCCAGGGTCCAGGCTCAACTGAGCCCTCTCATTCTATTGTAGTTACATCCCATGTGGGTTTGCAGTTATCACTCTCACACTGGATAATTTGGAACCCATCGCTAAAATCTTCCATTTTACCTGAGTACTGGAGGGTAGCAAATGTAACACCAATATTTTAAAAGGGCTTCAGAGGTGATCCTGGAAACTACAGACCAGTGAGCCTGATGTCGGTGCTGGGCAAACTGGTGGAAACAGTTGTTAAGAACAGAATTGCTGAGCATACTGATAAACATGGCTTAATGAGGAAGAGTCAACATGGATTTGGAAAGGGAAGTTGTGCCTCACTAATCTATTGGAATTTTTTGAGGGTGTACATAAGCATGTGGATAACGTTGAGCCAGTCGATATAGTGTATCTGGACTTTCAGAAGGTGTTTGATAAGGTCCCTCATGAGAAGACTCTTGAGGAAATTAAACAGTCATTGGATAACAGGCAGTGTCCTATTGTGGATTGGCAACTGGTTAAAAGATATGAAGCAAAGAGTATGACTAAATGGTCCATTTTCATGGTGGAAAGAAGTAACTAGTGGAGTGCCCCAGGGATCTGTACTGGGACCGGTGTTTAATAGTGAGGTGATCAAATTTGCAGATGACACAAGGTAGTTAAAACCGAAGTGGACTATGAAGAATTGCAGGAGGATCTTGCGAGACTGGGTGACTAAGCATCCAAATGGCAGATGAAATTTAATGTGGACAATTGCAAAGTGTTGCACATAAGTCAAAATGACCCAAACTATGGCCCTTTTTACACGAGACAGGCCCACTCATGCCCACTGTCCATGTGACTGCCACAGTGGATGGGTGGGGGGGTGTGAGCACTCCCAAGGCACATCCATCTCCACCCATAGCACACCCATGGAGCAATTAGGCAGAATGGTGATCGCTCCATGCATGGAGGTGGGTGGAGATGGGTGTGCGCCCGTGTACTGCTACCCCTGCACCAGCCTGCACACCCATCACACATGCCCCTGCACCGCAGCCCGTTTTAAAAGGGCCTATATGTACACAATGCTGGGTCCTAAATTAGGAGTTACCACTCAGGAAAAGGATCTTGGAGTCATTGCAGACAGTACATCGAAATCCTCAGCTCAGTGTGCAGCGGTGGTCAAACAAACAAACAGAATATTAGGAATCATTTGGAAAGGGATAGAGAATAAAACTTAAAGTATTGTAATGCTTCTATATAAATTTATGGTACGACCACACCTGGAGTATTGTGTGTAGTTCTGCACACAATAACATATTCATTTATGTATGAGTAAATCTCAAAAAAGACATCCCCATCGCAAAAAAAAAAAAAGGAGAACTAAAAAAGGGTACAGAGAAGGGCAACAAAAATGATCACGGGAATGGAATGTCTCCTGTATGAAGAGAGACTTGATAGGTTGGGACTCTTCAGCTTGGAGAAGAGATGACTGAGAGGGGGTATGACAGAAGTTTATAAAATCATGAGTGGTGTGGAACAGGTATTTACCCTCTCTAACCGTACTAGAACAAGGGAACACTCCATGAAATGAACTGGCAGCAGATTTAAAACAAATAAGAGAGAGTAGTTTTTCACTTAGTGCATAATTAACTTGTGGAATTTACTGCCAGAGGAAGTGGTCAAGGCCGGTAGTGTAGCTAGTTTTTTAAAGAACTTGGATAAGCTCTTAAAGGATAGCTCCATTAATGACTATTAGCCAAGTAGGTTGTGGGGATTGTTGGGGGCTGGAACAACAGGGAATGGATCGCCCATTGTGACCTGTTGGGTACTTCTCCCAAGAGACAGAGATTAGCCACTGTCGGAGACAGGATGCTGGGTTTGATGGGTCATTGGTCTGACCCCGTACGGCACTACTTGTTCCTGGAAGAAACCCCAGGGAGAGGGAGAGCGGTGAGCATGCTCCAACCACTGCGGCCATGCTAGGTGCTTTGCCCGCTTGGAGGCTGTGTGCACCCTAATAGACAGTGGGAGGACATGTGGGCAAATATTGGTGCAGGTTGGCCCCCACGGTGGGCCCGCAATGCCCCAGGACTCTGCCGTAAGTGGAGGCTCCATGGTACATGGGAGCGTGCATCTTGCAACCACCTAATAAATAGGCAGCAAACAAGGGCTGAACACCCTCCTGGTGTGGACTATCATCTTGTTTATAAACATCCATAGATCGGACGCAGGGCAGCTCTATTACATGGTGTCTCTAGTGGTGATTTGCTCCGGAATGTAGGGCTGGGAGAGGGACAACTTCCTCCTACCTCCTAATCCTGGGTGAGCGTGTAGTACAGATGTGAGCCCAAAAAACCCCATAGACTGGTATTTGCCCATCGCCCTCCCTCCACCAACTGCATGTGTGTTGTAACTCTGAAGTAGGTGAGCAAATGCACTGCAGTCAATGGGAGTCCTTGCCTGCTTAATTCTTAGCAATAAGGTTCTTAGCAATAGGATGGACAGGGCTTAGCAATAGGATGGACAGGGCTATAATGAGTCTAGGGCCATAGCTATAATGGAGACAGAAGCTGCCCAAGGGTCCACAAACCTGGGGGCCTACCCACCCCAGTGCAGCTGCATCAGTTGTAACCCCCTTTTCCTCATGCCAGGAGTTTGCAGGGGCAGGGCCTGTCTGAGTGAGGGGGCAGGTCCTTGCAGTCCACAGGAATGCTGAGTAGGTGGGCAGCCTGCCCTACCTCTGCCCACCTACAGAGCACTGCTAGGCACCATCTTCCTGCCACAGCACGTCTCGCTGCCCGGTCTCGGTGAGCCTTCTTCCTCTCCCTCCCCCCCGCCACACACACATTGGGCCCGCCCCACTCCAGCAGCCACCACCCCACTCACCTGCTCCCTCACCCAAGCCTGCCTGCCCACTGGCTCTGGCCTTCCCGCTCCGCCTCCTGCACTCACCCAGACTTAGTGGGGGTGGGGCGGGATGGAAGCATGCCATCTTCTGCACCATGGCCCGTCCCAACCTAGCCACATCCCTGAATTTGTCTCAGGGAAAGGCTGTAGAAGAACATCCTTTTAAAATCAAGCCAAACATTGATATAAGTTTAAATGCATGCAGTCTGCAACCAGAACACAGAGGGGAGATTTGTCTGCTTCAACTAACTCCATCTAGCTGGCTATATCTATAAGGACTTCAAATGAGGAAGTCTATTTGTAGTTTGGACTTGTGCATTGACTCTAAGCCTTTCTCATAGTGAAAACATTACCCAGGCTGTTGTGATCTAAAGCCAAAACCACTTTAAGAGAGTTACAACCAGAATTCGGGTAGTAAGATTTTAATTGGGCACATGATGTGCTGTTTTCAATGTCTGCAGGAATTTCTGAAACAGAGAGCATGCTTGTGGGAAAAGGAGGCAAACATGTTTCTAGCAGTTGTGGATATGCTTAACATGAAATAGGTCAATTATTATGTCGTTTAACGCAATGGAAATTTTTGTCACATGCAACTGTATAATCGAGTCCATCACTCAATAGATTAAACTATCTTTGTAAATGTTGGCTTCTTTTTATCATTTGCTTAACTTGATATATTGACCAATGTTCCTTAACATGATACAATACAAAACTCATGTTAATTGTAAACTAGCCTTAAACAATTGAAACATTCTAATAGACAAAGAGTACCATACAACCATACAAATGGAACCTGGTTTCTATGGGAGAAAGGGAAAGGGATACCTCCAATTCAGAGGCACCTATTGTTATAAAATGTGGGGTTCCTACTTACCTTTGAGCCTATTCCATCCCACTACCAGGTTTACCTGAAATTGGTCTGTGGGATCAAAGTTATTAAAGGGAGGGACACACACACACACACACACACACACACACACACACAAAAGCAGCATGATCTCATAAGACTCTCTTCCTTAGGAAACTAGACTATGCAGGATATTTTATACTATGGAGAGAGAAAAATGACAAAAAAGTCATTTTTGTTTTAGTTATTACAATAACTAAAACAAATGGGTTAATAACTAAAAACAAATAAATTTTAGTATTAGTTATTAGCTCTGCTCTGACTGCTGCATGCAGAGCTAGAGCTCATGCCATGGCTCCAGCCTGTCTGTGCCTTGCTGTAAGCAAGAGTTCAGAAGGGGGTCGGAAGGGAGGGGGAATCATGAGCAATCAGGGACTCAGGATGGCTTTGGGAGGGGCGGGCATGGTGAGTGTTCTTCTTAAACTTCTTCCAAGCTGAGCAACTTTGCCAGTGTTAGTTCAGTCTCAGACAGAATACTTGCTGGTTTTTCTCTCAGTCTCTGTGTGGTTGCTCTAACCCAGCCTCACTTAGAAAAATTGACAGTTATAAAAACAGATTTATTTCTCTGTCTCTCTGTGTCTTAGCCCTTCCTTCCCATTATTCCCATTAATCCCACTGTTCATTGTCTTTGTCTGTAATCCTTGTCTTTCTGTCTGTAATATTGTCATTGTTCTGTACTGTTTTTTGAAGTGTGCCAGCACTGTCTTGTGCACTGCAGAACCCTTTATCCAATCTTTCTGAAATTTGGTAGGGATGGATGAGCCCTTGGGTAAGGGATACAAGCCTTCCAAATTTCATGAAAACTGGATGACAAATGATGACGTTGCAACTGGAAATCCATTTCCCATTGAAACCAATGGGATGGGAGTAACTTAAATAAAACTAATACTAATAAAACAATAACTCAAACTAATGGGATTTTAATAACTAAAACTAAAATAAAAACTAATTCTCTTTTGTTCTGCACACACCTATATACTAGAGCTGAAACAGGTAATGAGATTATCATTTGCAGGTATTATCTGCATTTTTGAATAACTCTTCATGTACCCAAACAATATTTGGGACCGAAATTGGTACTCGCATACCCAGTTTGGAGGGATATTCTGTTTTGGTTTTTCAAGCTTCCATTTTAAAATTATTATTTTTTTGCTTTGGTATTTCCAGGTTTTGGTCATTTTTATTATTGTTTTTGGCAATTATGTATGTGCAATTGTGCAAATATTGTCAAAATGATGTAAGTGAAATACCAAAATGACCAAAACAAAAAAATCAACCCCATCCCCAAATGGAAGAACCAATGCAGGTATCCAACAGAGTGCAAACAGGTATTGGTTGCTACCTGAACTGCCATTTTTTGTTTGGATAGTGTAAATTCAATGGTTTTGCACAGGTTTTGGAGTACCAATTTCAGCTGTACTTTATATGGAGCCTGAAGTTTAGTAGTATTCCTAGAATTCAGTAGAACAACTCCAGTGCAAAACTGAAACAAGTACTCTCTGAAATGAGCAAATCAGTGGAATCTGAATTATCTCACTTGAAACGAAAAAAACAGGTATCAAACGTTATCCGACTGATCTTCATTCAGTTACCCATTTTTGTCTTTCCATGTCTTTCATTTCATTCAGTCCATCTGGTCATTTTGGTTGTTGGTTTGTCCACTTCCAGTTTTTAATTACTGGCAGAAACAGTGAAAACCAGAAACAACTGAAAACAGAAATGACTAAAAATGAACAAAACAAAAACAAACAAAATAACTGCAATTGCAAAAATCTGGTTGCTCAAACATCATAACAAATGTTGTTTGGGTCAACTATAGCCTATCCAAAATCACAAAAAGAAAAAAAAACTTCAAACATTTACTCTGCTACCCATTTCAACTATAAAATAATTAAGGATAAAATTGGCCCAACAAACAGCCTCTCATAAAAAGTCTTATTTGTGCCTTTGAAGACCTCCCTCTTTAATCTTACCTTATGTGTTCCCCTGTAAGACTCGTTTTCGGGATGCAGCTGAATAATGCTTCACTGTCTCTTTACTTCCAAAATAACGATAAATGACAGCTAGTAAAAATTATAGCCAAATGTTGATGTCTGCAGAACAGATGACAGTTGTGTAGGGAGTGTGTGCAGTTACCGAGTGTTGATTGACGGCCAGGGTCAGAATGTGGAAAGCATTTGTTGGACTCTGTCAGATCATAGCGAGCTGCTGACAGCTTACTCTACAGTTCACTTCCTTCACACACTGGTAAGATTTATGCTTCAATTCTGAAGGTGCTAATTAAACTCTGCCTTGTGGTATACTCGTTTAAATTGTCCTGGAAATAAATCCAACAACTTTTGTTATTACCCATAATCTTTATTTTGTAAGCATTATCTACAGGTTTGATATAACTTTCTTCAAAAGGAACTGCCATCATTCTCAATACTTGGAAAGCTTCTTAAAGCTAATGTGATCCTAGCCACAAATAGCACTTCTCAGCAGAAAATTAAAGATAATTTCTGATAGTCTGCTTATTGGCCCAGGAGAGGAGATGTTACAGAGATGGAGACATCCGTTTCACTGCTAATCTGAGCAAGGAACAACAGGGGAAAGTTGTGATTTTTATTCCTTTTCTTGAGGATACTAAAAAGTTTGAGAAAGAAATCATAAGCATTCGAAACAAAATGCTGATAGCCAGAGTTGAGATAAATTTGAGGCTGCTATATTCTGGTACTTGGTAGCCCACCACTTTCCATGTTCTCCTTCCCTTTCATAAGTTTTTTAATCAATTTCTGGAGACCATACTGAGACTTTATTTTCACACTGTTACCCGTAGTCCTCATTTTACTCATCCTATTTTAATGTAGCTTAAGAAAGAAAATTATTTTAGTTTTAGGGGCGCCTCTGATCTTGGGGGCCCCAGTATAATTGTACCTCTGTTCCCACCTCTCGCCTGGCCTGCTCAGTCTCATAGCAATATTATTTTGGAAAACTGACTTAACATTGAGTCTTGGATTTAAGTTTCACAGAATACTTATTGCCCCAGTAACTGATGGAGAAGACCTCCATCAATGCTCCAAGATTTCCTAATGCATTATTAATTATTAATTATTAGCATTTGTATAGTGCCAGCGATGTACCTGGTGCTTTACAGAGAATAAAACAGACACGGTCCCTGCTCGAGAGCTTACAATCTAAAGACAGGGGGAGGGGAGACAGGGAAGGGGGAACAGAGGGAGAGACAAGGAATGCAACATTCATGAGGATGTGAGAACTCAGGTACATGTTCTTGGCTTGGTTACAGTAAATTAGGAGTTTGCAGATAACAGGTTGGGGATAATCCTAGGAGGGGATGAATTAGCAGGAGTTAGGACACAGATACAGACAAATCAGACTGATATTGTCAATGGAGACAGAGTGTTGTATAGATGAACTATTTTTAAAATTCATATTAAATTTTTATCTTTCTTGTGTTTTTTTGTTTTTGTTTTTTTAAAAGCCTGCTTTTTAGATGCTTTTATTCATTTAATAAATTATGGAAGAGCTTAGGACTCTATCTTCAAGATTGTGCAAATTCCTGGGCTGCAACTGATTTTAAAGGAGATTTGCCAATTTGAATCAAGCATCTTTTCCTTATTGTTGGATGTCTGAATGATGTACTTGTGAATGTAGTGCTAGATAACTACCAGCGTATCTCAGCTGGGACCTACACTGCTCCATCTCTCTTGAGTCTTTATTCAGCAGAAGGGATTGAACAGTTGAGTTCATGTAAAGAAAATAGGTTTTGTACATAATTAGTAAAAGAATAGGAATTACATGGTCAAATACTCTGTTGTTCTTTAATCCTCTGCACCTTTCTGGTAGAAAAATAGGAAATGTTGTTTATACCCACTTGAAGGCCCTATTATGCTGCCAATATAGAGGGGCTTTAGAATAAATGAGAATCAGGCTTTAGGATGTCCACATTCTCTCTGGTAGGGCTGCAGCGGAATGTCGCAGCGGTAGCTATTTCCGCCAGAAACAGCGTTTCCGCAATTAGTGGTATGGCGTGGCAGAGGCTTTCATTCCGCTAGTTTCATTCCGCTACTTCCGCAGTTCCTCTAATTTCATTCCGCTACTTCCACAGGCATCGCAAAATAGTGGAAACATGACATTTTCGCTACTTCCATCATTCCGCCAGTGCCACAAAATAGCGGAACAGCAGTTTTCCGACAGTTCCGCAATTTTCCCGCAATTCCGTAATTTGCAGAATGCCGGTGGAATTAGCAGCATGTCCACAGAAAAGCTGCAGTGTGGTGCGGGCAATTCTGAAATGGCGGAATGGAATCGCGGCGCGGTAACAGCTGCTGCCGCATCAGCCCTACTCTCTGGTCCATGATCACCAGAATCAGATAATTCCAGAATTTAGTTTAACAAGCCAAGCTTTGGAAAACTATCTATCTGTGGCTGACGCATATTGAGATGTCTGTTCAATCACATCTGGCTACTCATAGTAGCAAATGAAGAAACAATTAGGCTGCAATCCTCAAACCAGAGGAGTCCCACTGAAGACTAATGGCCTTTAGTCTTCAATGGGACTCCTTTGGAGTAAGTGGTTTGAGAATTGCAGCCTAAACATTTAATAATCGCTAGGTAAGGAAAAAAACACTCTACTTTCTACCACTTTCTAGTTATTTTGAGAATTTTAAAATTGCAAGCTGAAGTTCTTGGGAAGGTTGTGTAGCCACAATTGTTTTGAAGCAGTTATGATCATTAGTATGTCAAATATCAGGAAAACTTTGCAGGGCAGGAAAAATAAGTGGTTCACAATTTTACCTAAAGTGATGATTATGGAGGAGTTGAACGATAGCAGGAGATGAAAGCTTTCTGCTGCATGATAGTGCTTTAGATCTGACCCAGATTGAGAGAACATTAAAGTCATCATGACCACCTAAAGTGTGAAATGTGTTGATGGTCTCAATTCAGTTTAATTCCTAGTGGACAGAAACTTCTTGTCACAGCCCGATCATCACTAATACCATCCTTTCTGAAAGAGCAGAAAGACCAAAGGCCAAATGTGCATTAGATATGGAAGTGCTTCTCTCCTCACTCCTAATAGGAGTATCTTCGTCAAAGGGTGAAAACAGACATGACACTAATCACCCTTTAACCACCCTTGGTGGTCATTTATGCATGGGTGTTTTCAGACGTGACGGGGCGGCTTCGCCCTGTCCCGAAAACAACCCAGAGATTCCCTGCCGGGATCACCCAGGCACGGCAAACCGACATGCCGGGGATCCCAGCGGGGAATCAGAGAGGGGGCGGGGCTGCGGGGCACAATGTGAGGCTGCACAGCCCTGCCCTCTCCACGCTGCCTCACCGCCCGCCCTCCGGGGAGACGGGAGGGAGGCGAGGCCAATGCCGCCGCAGCGTCTGGCTGAGTTCACCACGGCCCGGAATCCTGCCGGGGATTCCGGGCCGTGATAGCCGACCAGACGTTACTTTTTTTTTACGCCCGCCTGGAATCACTTTCACCACACTTCAGTCGATTTTCGCACCGGTAGCCCAGGAAGCATGGTTGAAATTGACCCCATGTGGGTATTCAGTGTGGTGAACATCTGGCGGCCGCCGAACAGACGTGACCACATGTAGGTATTCAGCGTGGTTCACTGTGATCTCGTCATGTCTGAAAACACCCCATGTTGCAGGGCTGCATAGGGCACCAATACAGCCCTGCAACATGCATAAATAACCAACAAGGATGGTTAAAGGGTGGTTAGCGTCATGTCTGTTTTCACCCAAAGATTTTGGTGAGTCTCCACATGAAGACGAGAAGCCTGCACTGATGGATGTATAAATGTAGAACATTTGTGCTGTCTGTTTAGACATGTTTAATGGGCACTAAACAGCTGTGTACAGCAGCAATAAAAATTAACCAAATGCTTTAAAAAAAATTAATAACTAAAAAGGAAAGGGAGTGTCCAGTGCTTCAGAGGACTTTCTCCATAGGTGGATCAAGCCTTATTTCTCTTCTCAAGACCTACGACAGAAGAAGTTAGAGAATGAAATGAGAGCCAAAGTGAGGAAAGATAAGGATTCAGACAATGACAGCTAGTTTTCATCAACCCCACCCCCCACTCACATTTACATCTTGACATCTCTGTGAAGTGAATCTATGTAACCCCTGTAGCAAACAGCTCCAGTGCTACTTCCGAAAAGGGAAGGGGTCCAAGTTGTCAGTTTTCCTGAGAACAAACTGTGGATATTTTAAGGCATTTTGAATGGGGACCATTCGATCTTAGCCTTTGACTAGTCTCCGGTTTAATAAGTTCAGGAGTCAGACTCAAAGGGCATTCACTTACTTTCATTTTCTAGGTCTTTAGATAAAATGATTGGATACAGTATTTCAAATAAAATACAAAATACCGAAGAGGAATATGGCTTTGGGAAATTGTCTTGCTGTCATGAGATTCAGAGACAACAACGGCACACAACATTTCCCTGAACCTCCATAAAAGAGGTAAAGGATTCCAAAGCTCCCATTTATAGGTCTATATCAAATAATTTAAAGTACATCGCAATCTGTTCAACTATGCACACAATTCTCCAACCACTGAAGTCAATGGCATAATTCCCATTGACTTTAAGGGTGGAAGATTGCACCTGGTGTATCATTTGCACAATATGAGTCCAGTTCCATTCCCACGGCACTCAATGGGAATTTTAATATTGACCGGAAGAGGAGCTGTTGGAAAATGGAATCGATTTTCTAGGGAGATTGTGGAATCTCCTTCACTGGTTGTTTTGAAACACCAGCTGGACAGGCATTTGATGTTGATTCTGTAGGTGTAGGGTATCTTGCCCCAGAGCAGGCAGGGGGGTTGGACTAGATGACACATGAAATCCCTTCCAGCCCTATGATTCCACGAATTGCTTGCTATCTTATGAAACAAGTCCAGCAAAACTTTCCATCAGCATCTGGTTTTGTGTTGTACTCAGTGGCTGCAAACCACAAACCACTTACTCCTGAGTAGCCACCTGTGGGGCTATAACGGGGCTACCCTGGAGTAAGTGGCTTGTGGATCACAGCCAGTAGGTCCAAGGAATGTAAATCAACTTAAATCCCATTGCAAACACAAGGGTGATAACATAAACTCATATGCTTTAATTTTACTAAGGAAACCAATATGATTTTTTGTGAACCGTAAGCACGCACGCAATGCCCTCCATCAGTGATAGTGCACATGACAGGCAGCTTTTCCCAAAAGATTGCAAGGGAAGCACATCTTCACATTCAATTTAACTCTTTGTGACCTTGCCCAGATTTATTTTCCACAAAGATGTCCATTTAGGACCTGCAAGTCATGGGGGTGCAACCAGCAAGCCCAACACTGGATTCATTTATTATTGTAGCAACAGCTCCATCTGAACAGGGAAGGAATTTGGGCTGATTCTCTACAGACGTTTTACTGGCCATTTCCCTCCCTGCAGCTCTCGCTCCACCACATGTTAAGCTGTTTTTCTTTGGGTTACTTGAACTGGCCCTAAAGCCTGCAACCTGATGCTGTCCCAGCCACCCCCCACAGGCAGTGTGTCAGAAGGGCACTCTTCTGGCATGTGCCTCCCCTCCCTGACACATGTTTGCCAGGCTGTCACTTAACCTTTCAGACCATTAATTTGTTAGCAGTTTTTCAACAGAGCTCACAGGGGCATCTCATTATCAACAGGCCCAGAGCACCAATGTGGATTCCATTTAGGAGAATACCAGCACCCCTCTCCACTGAGAGCTGACCCATTCATGGAGGTTTCAACTGGGACTTCAGATAATCTAAATATGAAAATCTCTGGACGGGCTCATCCTAGACACAGCATAATAATGAGAGCGTGTCTGCTTAAGAATGCACGATCCTAAGCATTACATCCTAACACAGATGGTGCAAAATAGACTATTTTCTCCAAGCCAACTCTGTGTGTAATTGGTATTACACAGGCCTGTTGAGAAAATTGGGGGCCCTGGTTCATCCTGGTAGCTGGAGCCCCCTCACCTCCCATTCCCCCATCACAGGTTTTGAAATCAGTTTCTGGAGATCGTACTGGTACTTTAGTTCAACAAATCACTTGCAATTATTATTTTACCCATCATATTTTAATGTATATTCTTTCATTTTAGCTACAAAAGAAAATTGTAGTTTTTGGGGGTGAGGGCCTAAATTTGTGGACCCAGAACAATTATACCCTCATGCATCCAACCCATTACAATATTACATTCTATATGTAATGTTTACAACTACATACAATATAATATTCTACACATATTATAGCAAAGTGAGTACTTTGCATTAATATTTAGCTTGTGCTCAAGATATATTTAAACTTCAAAGGAATTAGCGTTCAATGGTAAGGGATACAAAGTTATATTTAAAACTAGAACTGAAATGGAGTACCCAAAGAAACAGGTAAACTAAACCCTTTGAATATACACTACATGAACTGAAAATGGCACTTTGGGTAATAATATCCATTTATGCTCTGTTGGGTATCCAGGTGGGGGGGACAGAGTTGTGTTTTTTTTCCAGTTTGGCAGTTTTGTTTTTCCAGTCATCTTGGTATTTTAGATACAACATTTTGGCAATATTCGGGGTTTTTCATGTGGAATTGCTGAAAACAGCACAACCAAAATACCACAATGATCAGAAAAACAAAACAACTGAACCAAAAAACCAAAGGAACCAAAACTGAATTCCCACCCACCCCCCCCCCCCCCCCCAAAAAAATAATAATATGCAGTTACCTGTATCAATTGTGGATATCATTCAGGTAATTGACAGGCTAACCAAAAATGCAGATAATCCCACATATAATAAATCCTGTTCCTGTTCAGCTCTATTCAAAACTCACAAACCAGATACCGGTAACTTCACATTCTTATTACATTTTTAACATTTTGGTAAAAACATGTCTTACTCATCTATTCTCTATTCTGCACCTTACAGTAAATGAATGTGAGATTTAAAGTCATGTTGTTCCAACTATTTTAATTCATTAACAAGCCAAATGAACGATGGTACCTTGGAGACTTTCGCTACAGCTTCTGTGAAGTTGTGACGGTGAATATTTAGCAGTGAACTACAGTACTGTACTGAAGTGATACTGGTTACAAAGGTCAAATAACACGCACAGGCACTCAGTTAGGTGATGTCAGGTATTTTCTGGGGTCCAGTTATCAGAAAATAAATCCACACACTTCCAGCCTTCTCAGGGAAAAAAGTAGTAGTACTGTGCACCCAGACTAAGAAAGTTCACTTTCCTAATGGAGGACAATGCTCAATGGAAGTCAATGGGAATGTTTAGCTATAACTTCCCTCCAGATACAGCTATGGTTATGAAATACTGGATCCCTACTAGGTTTGTCATCCTTCCAGGTTTTGACCCACAGTCTCTGGGTGGAACCTGTGTTTCCCCTAGGTTAGTCAGGATGCCAGGATGGAGACACGTTGGAATGAGATCATGGCAAAGGCTCTCCTGCCCCTTTCCAAAGCATCCTTGGCCCCGTGGACTATTGTGATGCCACAATGCAGGCTGTAGCCACATGACCCCACTCCCTCAGAATGCCATGATGCCATAACAATCCAAAGAGGCATGGCCATGTCAGATAGAGATGAGAGAGTCTCTTTACTAGTACTACTTCGGGTGTGGCCCCACCCATTCTAAGTCAAAGCACCTGGATAATGGCAACCCTGGTCCCTACTTACTCTTGGGCCTTCTGCCCCTCTATCAAATTTGCCTGAAACTGGTCTGTGGCATCAAGAGTGTGTGTCGGGGTCGAGGGAATTAAACACACACACACACAATGATTTCATAAGCCATCTTTCCTTAGGAAACTAGCTGAAAAGGGGGCTGCCATAAAACTGATCTACTTTCCACAGACTTAATCCTGTCAGGTGCTGAGCACTCAGCTCCTTAGAGCCACTCAGCATTTCAAAGGCCTGGGTTCATAAACGTGTGGAACAACATGACAACGGGTGTTAACAAATAAGATGATAGCCCACAATAGCCTTCACCATGTGAGTATCCACCTGCCCATTTCCCCCACCGGCTACGTGTCCACCACCCACCGGACACACAGTCCTCACTCATGGTGGGGTCTTGGAGAATGTGGAGCCCACAGTATGGGTGCATGCTGGCTAATGTGCACCCACATGCCTGCGTCCCATCAATTAAGTTGTATGTAGCACCTCCACACATATGGTTCCACCAGCACCATAGAGTCATGGGCAGAAATCCTAGCGTGTCTGAGGAGCAACCACTTCGTGCCCCTCTCTCTGCTTTTGCTCTCACTGGTGCTGCCAGTGAGGGCTGCCTGCAAGCACATGAAATACACACAGGGAATTGCCTGTTTATTAGACTGAATATGCTAGACATATGAGTGAGGGTTTCATGGAAGGAACATGGACTCCAGTGGGCTATTGTCTCATTTGAAAACACCCTACGTGAGTGCAGCCCAGTTCTCACTGAAGTTAACAGGAGACTTGTTCCTCATTCAGGGAACTGAGCAAGAGGCTAACACAGCAGTTCTCTTCCTAAGAAAGCACTTTAGAACTTGGATCAATCTTAACTCACAGTAGAGAGGAAAAGGTGGCTTGAAAAGGAGCCAGAAAGTCAAGGAATTTAACTAACAAAAATGCTATTGGGAAATAGATTGGTTCCAGAACTGGGATCAGTTCTGTTCTTTTGTAACCTGATTGCTCTATTAATCAATCAATCACTGATCTCCCTTGTAAGTTATGATTAGCTTCATGACTTTTAGTTAGTTAGTTTTTTATCCCACCCTTCCCTTAAAAAGGCTTGTATGCAGCAGTACAGTACTGAGGCTGCTTTTACACGAGCAGCCAGGGAAGCGCGTTCCTCAACACGCTGCTGGGAAAAGTGGCCCAGTGTACATGTACATGCACCGGAAGTGGTCACCCACCATAGGAATCGGCGCGGCTGGCCTTGTGTGGCCTCTTTAAAGACGTGTTCTGGAAACCTCCAGAACGCGTCTTCAAAGAGGCCACGTGAGGCCGCATGCACTGCCAATTTCTATGTTGAGTAGCCAATTCTGGTGCATGTAAATGCACCCCACATGACTGTTCCCAGTGGCGTGCTGAAGAACACACTTCCCAAGAGATCTTTTCCTTGATAATTTCCAGTATTATCTGTATGAAATGACCTACAAAAGTAATGACCTACAAACAGGATAAAAATGGGGGCGGCTATTTCCATAGCCAAACGCCTGATGTTATGCTTTGACATTCATAGTTCACTTGATTTTCAAAAGTGCTGAGCACCGCATTGCTCCTATTGGCTTCCAGAAGAGATGCATGTTGAGTATTTATTGCTTTTGAAAATTGGGTCGCTTGTTTAGGTGACTAAACAAGGACTAATTTTAGACACCCATTTAATAGAGGGTGTTTGAGATGCATCCATGCATGGCCCCCCATCATCCACACATCCAACTGCTTGTGTGACAGTGGTGTGTGGGGAGGCGTGCTCTCATGGCCATGCATGGAGCATGCCTGAAAAATCCAGAGTTCCCCGTGTGGGCCAGGGTGGTCACCTCCATGGATGGGGCAGCCATGCTAACTTGAAGTGCTCCCTATACATGTGTGGGTGCCCCGCAGCTGCGCCACTCAGTGGCCACAGACACACACACACACACACAAATCCTGTGACATTCGTTTAAAAACACCCAGAGTCTTGGCCATAGTAAGTAACTTCTACTGGAACATAAAAAGGAAAAGTGTATTATTGGGTCATTCTTGAGGTGGTGTGTGGGATGGGAACCCTACCGCTCAATGTGCAAGGCTATTTATCAGTACCCGAAGAAGTCAAAAATGAAATATCTGCCACTCATAGCAGAGATATTCCTAATTTGGGGGACAATGTGAGTGAGCAACTGGCACACATTTTCAGGTACTCATTACAAGCAGAGCATCTTTGAAAAACATTGTTGGTCACCAAGTCTAACTACTGATAAAACTGAATGACATCAATGCCATCTCTTGCTCCATCAAACTAAACTACTTAAAGAGCACAAAGGTGGGTCAGGGACAACAGAAAAGATGTCTACAGATCACCATGTTGGTTCCAAATATGAGACAAGAGACAAAGTAGTTAAGAGATGACATCTTATATTGAGCTAACTTCTGTTGGTGAGAGTGTGTAAGCTTTCTGTGAGCTCATATGCTTGCACAACCTCACCAAAGGAAGTTGGTCTAATAAAAGGTATCATCTTAATGATTTTTTCACTTGTCTATTTACATTCAAAGTCAAATCTTGCACAGATATGGCGTGTCTCACTAAGTGTGGAGACACATGCTAGTGTTTTGGGGTTTTTTACCTAACAACTAATGCTGAAATGAACAGTGGATTGAGTATTCATGAATATTATTTACATTTTGAACTAGCCCTCTGAATAGCTAAACAGTATATGCAACAGAAATGGATATGCGCCCATCTGCTTGTTTGGATATTCAATTTTAATTACTTCATTTATTTCAGTATTTCTGCTATTTTGGTGGGTCATTTGGTATTTTGGCTACTTTACAACAGTAATTGCACTATGGATAAAATGAAGTAACTGAAATGACCAAAATCATTGACTCAAAATAACCGTAATTCAAAAATAAACAAAATAATCCAACCAGAATACTTAAAAAATGGATATCCAACCAAATGAGAGCAAGTAGCAGTTTGTATCTGCTTCGTTGGATCCAAATTGAAGCAAATATTGTATTTGCTAAAAATATTAGTTTCAACAACAAAAGATCCTTCTAAAAAAACAACAACCTAGTACTGATGCTTCTGTAGTCTAGCCTTGCTCTCAGACTCTGAGTGTTTTTCA
The DNA here is from genome assembly GCA_003113815.1 of Sphenodon punctatus. Lineage (NCBI taxonomy): Eukaryota > Metazoa > Chordata > Lepidosauria > Sphenodontia > Sphenodontidae > Sphenodon > Sphenodon punctatus. Next base: position 140,082 of record QEPC01006795.1, on the reverse strand, counting down.
GGGGCAGATTGGGAACTCAAAGTGGGCTGGGAGAATACAGTGGTAGTGGCCCTGTGCCAGCGGCAAATCCACTGGCGCGCCGGAAATGGGTCAAGGGGGCGTGGTTTGGGGGGTGCTGCTTGGGGGCACGCAGAGTGCACCAGATTTGGGGCCTATCAGAGCTGAGTCCCCACACTCAGATCCTCAGCAGCCTGGCAGGGGTGAGTGGGAGGTTATGGGGGGCTGGCAGGGGGCAGACTAGCACTGGTGGGGGTACTGGCCCTCATTTCAGTGCTCTAGCTCCCCAAATCACTCCGTTTCAGTGCTCAGTGGCCCCCAACCGAAAAAATCACTGTCCCTTGCTTTGCATCCTACAATAGGCTTCTTCATTCCTACATCAGCTGCACTAGTATTCCACAGGCCCTGTGTTTAGCTTAGCAAAGAGAAGACTAAGGGGAGAATTGATACCAGACTTCCAATATCTACATTAT
>QEPC01006795.1:118856-137775 GCA_003113815.1 Sphenodon punctatus | reverse complement strand
CAGCCCCCCCATGAGACCCAAGCCAGACCCCCAGCCCCCATCCCCCACAAGACCCAAGATGCCCCCCCCCCCATGAGGCCCAAGACGGCTCCGCACCTGCTGCTGTTCGCCTGCTCACTCCTCGCTGCTGCCTCCTCTTCCTTCGGGATGGCCCGGTCCTGGATTCCTTCTCCTGCCTCCAGCCGCCGGTGCCGCTCTCAGTCTGCTTGCTGACTGACTCACACCAAGTGCCTGTGGCTGTGCACACAGGCTGCACTGTCTGTCTCCCTCGCGTCGCAGCCTCGCATGCCTCTACCACAAGTCTTCTTCACCTTCCCGGAAGTTGCTTTTATACTACTTCCAGGAGGGAGCAAGAAGGCGCCCAGCCAGACTCTCCTGGAAGTAGTATGAAAGCAACTTCCAGGAGGGCGAACTCCGAAGACAGTTATGGGTCGCCCCCCCCAGGGGGTGGGGTTTGGGAGCGACAATTTTTTTTTTTTAAACCAGCCAGCCCCCCAGAAGACTGCGGGGACTGGCCATCCCAACTGGCCCGGCCCACTGGGAATCCTCCCAGTGGGATGAATGGCCAATCCGCCCCTGGTGTTTTTACATTAACATCTCATCCCTGGATTAGAGAAAATTATCCTGTAACTGTTATCCAGGAATTACAAGTGGTATGTGTTTTACACAGACGAATCCATCCTGGGATAGTTATTGAACAGCACATTGCTCCTATCCCAGTTTGAGCGTATCTGGGATGAATATCAATCCCATGGTGCTTTTCGTTCACACTCAGCGCACTGATTTCTGAGACTGAAGAAAATCTGATTTTCTTCATTTTTCTGATTTCTGAGTTGAAGAAAATGGAAACTCATCCCTTTGTTTTGTGAGTATTTAAACTTGGCACTCTGCAATGCATTCTTGAAGGATGGCGAAGGTAAAACAATCGCCCCACAGTCATGTGCTACTAGATACCATAGTGACCGAACTGAACAGAGAGGATGTCAGATTTTGCCATAACACTGTGTGATACTAATCCCAGGATAGTTGACTATCCTGAGATAGTCATTTAGACAGTTTAGACATTTAGACCCTCAAAAAAGAGGGTTTGTAATCCTGGGGTTTTTCCATGATCCTGGGATTATAATCACTGAATGCTGCATTTAGATGGACAAATCATCCCAGGACTAATGATCTAATCCCAGGATAAGTGTCCATGTAAAAATGCCCAGACTTCTCTGCAACTGCTCCTGTTGATGAAAGAATCAGAGCATTGATAGGATGCTCTGCAGGTTTTACCATTTATAGCACATATGGGAGCATTTTGGACCCACAAATTAACCACAGTCAAGAGAAGTGATATTGAGCCTATTGTAGATGACTGTGGTTTGTTTTACAGTTAGATTCTAGCAACACATCGAGGCTCAGTAGTTTTCCCCAAGCATTGGATATCAAGTCTAGTAGGAGAAAGAACAAGAGGAGGAAATCTGTCTGTCTGCATTGCTGGCAAGCAGGACAGTTGTCCACCTCTTCAATGGCATGTCTGATATATTGAGCAATAGGCCAGTCTGAAAGTTTTCTGTTCCATATCTATGGAGCCATCATATTCTTTATTAATGACTCTGATGATCTTGCAGTTCAGCTATTGCTGGCAGTTGCAATTAGAAATGTCCCGATCCTTAGATTTACTGAGCTAATACAGCCCAGGCAATAAGGAACAGCTTATATACACACAGTCACTCATCATCAGTGGCTTTTAAAAGATGGTTGCTATGTACTAAAAAAAAAAAAAAAACCTGGAAGAGTCAGTTCTCAGTTTTTATTGGTGACACCAAACGGCTAACCTGTTCTTCAGGTACTGGTGAAGTAGGGTTACCAGATAATTTATGGATCTTTTGGTAATTCCCATGGATAATGCTGATGGTCCTGTTTCAGTCTGTCTCTATAACCAAACTCATTCTCTTGGAGGGAAATGGGATAATAGGGTTAGAAGAGTAATTTTAATTTATGAGAAAATCCTGATTTTTCCCTCATTCATCTGACCTCAGTTTGCTAATATTCACCCAAATTGCTTAAAATAACATCCTGTTCACAAGACCAAAAATGAAAAGGAAAACTGTGACTCTGAAAAAGTTTGATAATGGGATGTTCTATTGAAAAAAAAAATGTCATCAGCGCCTATTGGTTTCTGGAAAAACAAAGGGAACAAATGGCAGCCCTTTACTGTAGGTCACTGACCTCCAAATGAGTCAGTTTGAAACCCAAACTGTTTGGTTAAAGAATGAACAGGCAGGTGGCAACCCTTGTGCTGCACAGGGGGAAGCAAAAGTCTTCCTTAAATCTCAATTCCAGATTTAAAAGTTACCCACCACAATGCTTTATCAAGAACCGGAGCCAAGCGATCCCCCATCTAACCATACACACAGTTAAACAGATGAAAGACAAAGCGGAGAAAGCTATTCTAATCATTCACCATGGGTCATCAAACTCTACTTTCTGACAGTTACAGAAAGTGTATCTGATTTTCTGATATGCCTAAGGCTAGCATCCCAAAGTACAAGCTATAAGAAATGCACTAACGTCATTTCAGTTTTGATGATATGTGTTGCACTGAGCAGTCATTACTTTCTCCAGGTTTATCATTTGAGACTATTCTATTTCTTACAAAGTACCTGGTGCTCTGTGTTTGAAAAAACAAAATAAAAAAATGACTGAAATCTACAGTGTGCATTTTTAGTGATGAGAAGAGAGAGCCCTGCTCAAGAGACCAACATTTTGTAAAATTCATCCACTTCAAACTTTTAATTCCAAGACAAAAAAAGAGGGTGGTGGGGGAGGGAGCTCTAAATCCTTAGTTCAACATCTTTGGCATAATCATCTTCAACAAACAAACTGAGTCTATTTTATAGTATTCCGAACATAGGGTTACGTAATGCCATGCATATTGCATGATCCTCTGGTGGGATACACATTGGTTGTTAGCACAAGTAGGAATCTCACTGAAGTGAACGGAATTTATGTCCGCGTGTATTGTCCTTCCGGGGGAACAAGCTACCTGGGTGCTCTCTCACATCTGGATCTTTCAGGGGTAAAATTTATGGAAAGCCCCAGATAGCACAAAACATCATGAACTTGCCAACTTGCACAAGTGTTTGTTTGTTTATTTATTTATTTATTTTATTTATATGCCGCCCTTCCCACAAGGCTCAGGGCAGCTCACAAACCATAAAAAACAATAAAATTCAAACAATAAAAACACACATCTCTCTCAAACTCCTACCCTCCCCCACAGCCCTACCCAGAAACCCACTCATGTCCTATTTATTCCTGCCTGCCAAATACTCTTCCAAATAAAAAAAATCACGTCATGAAAATAACACACATGACAAATAAATCTGTAGTAAATTCACACACCGTGTACACAGCTGTTACCACTTTAAGTGGAGAACTGTCCCTTTATACTTCGCTATTCATAATGACTCTTCGGTAACAATGTGAATAGTGTAATGAAGAACACTTCAGTTATTAGCTTACAGGCAAAGTTTAGATTTTAAAAACTTCTTAGTTGGCTAAAGTATACCCATTATTTCTATATTGTTTTCCAATTCTTATCTAGTTCATCCTCTCGGCAACCCTTTGAGGTACATTATTACTATTCCCATTTTACAGATGGGGAACTGAGGCTGATAGATGGTGATTTGCCCAAGGCCACCCACTGAGTTCATGGATAATGTGGGACTCTGGTCTTCCAGATCTAAGTCCAACACCTTTTTCACTAGGCTACACAAATAAAAGTGGTTCAGTATTTCCTACTGGACAAGGTGTTGCCTCAGGACCTGGAAGGCAAGGGTTCAAATCATGTTGTAGCCATATGCTCACCTGGGTGGTCTTGGGCAAGTCACTATTGCTCTGCCTCAGTTCTCCATCAGTAAAATTTGAATAATAATGACATACCTCACAGAACTGTTGTGAGACTGGCTAGATAAGGATTGGAAAACACTTTGAACACAGATATATTGATTTGATCCGTGAGATTACTGTAGAGTAAATAACTACAGAGCCACTTTTCAAATGCAAATCATTACTCTCACTAGTGAGCTATTAGTCACACACCACACTGATATGAAATGACTGGTCACTGTTAGGAATAAGGGGTCACATTCTAGTCTTTTAAAAATGATTTTAAATTAATTTAACCAGACTGTAATACAGAAGTCAGACATGCAGCCAGAATCCTTTTGTGCCAATACCCTTGAAACGCAATAAGGATTGAAGCCAGCCAGATATTTCAGCCATAAAATGCAGCTAAAGCACTTGAATTGCTTTTGCTTGGAAAAGTGGGGACTAAACTCCCCTTTGGTTTGTATTTCCAAGTAACTGTTAGTGTGAATGCTTATCAGTGTGAGAGCAGCAACTTCAGTTTAGTGATCATTAGGGCTGAAATGAGATTTTGCAAAAACAGGAATTCCCATCAAAATCATGATTCCTGATACTGTGTTGGGAGAACCTCTCGTTACTCAACAACGTCTCAGTCAACATTTCGTTTCTTGATTTACCAATTTTCCACTTACCAGGATCCCATTTATCACTTTGCTGTTTACCTCTTTGCTGTGTATTTCAAATCCTGAGAGGTAATACTGCAACAATGCCACATTTCTTGCACTCTAAGTATCACTCATTGACTGGTATATAGATTCCTTTACTAATACGCAATCCACCTGCAGATCAGGCAAAGCAAAGGAAACCACATAGAACAAAGATTTTGATTGGAGGCACTAGAATGGAGGTTTGAGGACTCAGGAGAGGTTAAGGGGTGGGCTGTTCGCTCAGTAATTGGCTCAGAAATGCATTACAATTAACAGAAAGAAATTCAGAAGTAAACCAGTACCCTCAGCAATGTGGTAAGCAGTAAATTGACAATGCATGGTATACGGTAAGCAGAAAGTCAGTAAATCAGGATGGTATCTCATAGTATTACAAAAATCGAGAAATCACATTGGTATCGGGGAAATGGTCAGGAAATCCCAGTTCCCTAGATGGTGAAATTTCTCACAAGCAGCAATTTAGCTGCTTGTTTCACCTCTAGTTACATCTCTGCTAGACGGGAAGTTGACGCAGTACTACTTCAGTTTACACTATTTGTCTGAGCAATACCAAAGTGGAGTAGTTACTTGATTTAATTAAATTGCAGTAACTACTTCGGTTTACCTTTGTTAATTCAAATGTGACCTAGATTCCATTGGTCTTCTCTTGAATCAGACTTGCAGGCTAATAAAACAGTTCACCTGCTCCATAGGGGAAGTGTATTCCATTTTAGATTCTCATGTCCTTGCAGAAAGAGTTCCCAAATGTAATGAAACTTTTCCAGCTGAGCTCTCCATATATATGTGAATATATACACAAGTATCTCATTCTCTGCTGTTTTTACCAGGCGCTTTAGCTATTCTTCTTGCAAGCCTGTTGGGATTCTTAAAGAGCTAGTTCTGTTTTTAAACTTACATGTGCAACTCCCACTAGCCAGAAAGGGGCCTACTGAAAGGTGAAAGCCTTACTAAAACATATGGGAATGGTCTCCTCTTACCCTCACTTTTACCAGCTGCAGGCTACTATGCTAGCCTTGGTGGCTGAATATGAATGGAGGCGTGTGGTTATGATGTAGTCTGTAGAAGAGTTTTGTTAAAAAAATCTAACTCTCCCTAGCATTTCAAAGTAGAATCATTTTTCCTAAACTACTAAAATTAGTCTCTATTGTTATCTCTGGGTGTTAACAAACATGATGACAGGCCACTTTGGCCCACTCGGTCACCCTCTGGCCTGAACTGAACCTCAGATCGTGTCAACGGCTCACCCAGACTGTGATCCCAGAGACCTCTGGTATCAAAGTCTGGGCTAAGGGCCGCCTGATCAGGCCAAAGTGGGCCACAGCAGGCTATCACATTTGTTGTGGCCCTCCGTGACCTGGCCTGGATCAAGTCCGCCATGGCCGGCCACTTGGGCCACACGTTCATGCAACTCCCTGTCTTCCTTGGCGGCTCAGCCATCGGCATGTTTGTTGGGCGGCCCAACCTTGTCCAGACTGTGTCAGCAGCGGCTTCCTGGGCGGGGTCGTGAAGGTGGCACTCTGCCATCACATTTTTAACACCATCTGTCCTCCAAAAGAAATTGGATTGTCATTTCTCCCATTGAGAGTGCAGTAAGTAAAATAATCTATGGAGTGCAGAGTAAACTCATTTTTTAATTATTCCATTTCCCTGACTTTAACATATACTAGGGCCTAGTCCCTGTCCTAGAGATGCTTCCCAAAGCAGAGGGAAAAAAATTCTTGCTGATTTTTAAATGGATCCCTTTAGAACTGCACTAATCTCTGCACTGTATCTCCTTTATATTTCACACTATAAAGGAAAGAAATTATAACTTCCATTGAGTAAGGGATTCTACAAGACTGGGAAACAATGCAGTTGGAATACTTTTCAAAAGTGCATTGGTGTATTTTTTAATATATATTATGTTTGGTGTATGGTCTTTATACCTGGTGCTCCTCAACGTGCAGCTCCGCTTGGACGTCCAGGTGGAGGCCGTGGCAAGAAGTGCCTTTCGCCAATTATATCTGGTGCGACGGCTTTGGCCGTTTGTTTCAGGCTCTGACCTGGCCACTATCATCCATGACTTCATCACCTCTAGATTGGACTATTGTAACGTACTCTACGTGGGGCTACCCATGGTGACAGCTCGGAAACTGCAGCTGGTGCAGAATGTGGCGGCCCATCTTCTGGTAGAACTGGGCTGTCGGGAGCACCAGTGCTCTGCTCTCTGCACTGGTTGCCAGTGGTTTTCCAGACCCAATTCAAGGTGTTGGTTTTGGCCTATAAAGCCCTAAACGGCCTAGGCCCTACCTATCTGCAGGACCGCCTCACTCCCCAGGTGTTGGACCAACCCCTGCGATCATCAGGGGACGCCCTGCTCAAGGTCCCCCGAGTTTTCCGGGGGCCATGCAGGGGAGGGCGTTCTCGGTGGCCACTACATGGCTGTGGAACTCCCTTCCAGTGGAGGCCTGGTTGGCCCCAGATCTCCCCTCTTTTCGGAGAAGTTGTAAGATCTGGCTGTTCCGTCAGGTATTTGGCAGGGGAGATGGGTGAGGGGGTGGGTTGTTGGGATGGGGTTATTTTTCTTTGTCCTCCTTTTAGTTCTAAATTGTTGTTTTAATGGTTTAAGGTTTTGCGAATTGTAAGCCGCCCCAAGCTGCCTGTGGCAGGAGAGGCAGGGTAGCAAAATTTAAAAAATAAATAAAATAAATGTAGAACAAGATGGGAAACCCCTGAGCTGAAGGCCAAATCCAACCTACAGTTGATTTTTATTTGTTCCCCTTTCCAGTTTCTGGATCAGACTCTCCTTAAGCACTGAAGGAGTGAGTTCAATAGTAAGGGAGCAGAGATGAGGGCATGTACTCAAAAATAAGGAATGGATCTCTGGTATAGATACATGATTTGACCCATCTTCCTTCCCCCATTTTGAGCACACCCTTTAAGCATCCCATTCTCCCCACACTCACTTACCCCACCCCTATCTAGCCTAGAGATATATTATTTATTTATTTATTTATTTATTCCCTTAGACTTATTAGCCGCCCCCTCCTGCTACAACAGCTTGGGGAAGCTCACAACATTTTAAATATATAAAAGTATAAAACAATCTAATATAAATAACAATAGAAAATAAAAGCATAAAAACAACAATAAAAACCCAAAGCAGAGCTAAAGCCCACTCCCCCCCCCCCCCAACCCATCACCTGTCTCCCTCACCATAGGCCTGGTGGAAAAGCCAGGTCTTACATTGTCTTTGGAAAGCGTGGAGGTCTGGAGACAGGCGGACCTTCATCAGAGGGAGTTCCAAAGCTGCGGTGTGGCCACCAAGAACGCCCTCCTCCTCATCGCCACCCGGTTACCCAGAGGACTTCGAGGAGGGCACTCCCAGCTGACTGCAGGGTTTGATGCAAGGCCCGGAGGGTCAGGCAATCCTGCAGATAGGTGGGATCCAGGCCATTTAGGGCTCTATATGTCAAAATCAACACCTTGAATCGGGCCCAAAGACTATAGGCAGACAGTGCAGAGAATGGAGCACTGGTGTAATGTGTTCACGGTGACCCATCCCCATAAGGAGACGGGCTGCCACATTCTTCACCAGTTGCAGTCTCCAAACCATCACCAAGGGTGGCCCCACGTAGAGCATGTTGCAGTAGTCTAGTACCGAGGTGATAAAAGCATGGATAACGGTGGCAAGGTACGAATCTGAGCCATACGGCCTAAGCCGTTGCACCAGATGTAATTGGCAAAATGCACCCTTCACCACAGCTGCCACCTGGACATCCAAGCAGAGCTGTGGGTCTGGGAGCACCCCCAGACTACGAACCTGGATGAAACCGAGATAAAACGACTATCAGCAAAAACAGATATACCTGCTGAAATGACGGTACCCAACCCAACACCACCCAATTAGTGCCTGACGGGCTACTTGATTTACTTATTTTCCAGTTTCTGGTACCGGTTTTCTGACTTTCTGATAGGTAATTCTGTAATGGTTATACCTGGTATTTGGGGGGTAATCGAGTGCCTGACTCGGTATTCAGGTACTGATCGGGCACCAGACAGGCTACTCAAAATTGTGAGTATTATCCGCAGTCAGGTAGCAAATGTGCTACCCATTTCAGCTCTAATCCAGCCTCCTCTCTACTAATTTTCAAAGTGGCTCTCCAGAGGGAAAATGCTCCCCATCTCTGATGGGGATCAAACAATACCCTATTTCTAATGCAAACGTGGAAAGTAAATGGCAACGTACAGGTTTTTATTTTGCACGCTGGTTGTCTTTTAAAATATTTATAATGTGATGAAACAAAATTGCACCCTTATGCAGGAGCATATGTTTGAAGCACGAGAAATGCCAGTTATGTCACAGTGGTATTGGACAGTGAACTGGCATTTGTTCACTGGCAAATTCTAGCACTGGGCTTAAAAGGCTTATTGTCAATTGGCTGGTTTCTAAGTTCTTCTCTAACAGGGCTGATTTTTACCAGCACGTACCTGGATAATGATTTCAAAAGCTGGAAATGTTTCTGTTCTACTCTGAGCTCATGGACCATTTAATCTCTGTTTCAGTGCTTCCTCTTTCTGCAAACTCAACAGACTGACTGCTGCTGCCCTCTCATGCCCAGAGACAGAAGACGACTAGTTTCAAACAGAGCCTTGCTTATTGGTTGCACTTGGTGAATTAATCTAGTTCCAGCCAAGACTGGATCTGTGGTGACTTGAGTTTAGTCTGGGGAGTCTAACCAAGCTGTGGGAAACCCTGGTCTGTGGGACCAATCCTGTCCATAGCTAGTTTTTATTTGGCTCTTTTCCAGTTCCTGGATCTGGACCTGTGGAGCTAGTCCCTCCCCTCAAATACTGAAAGAGTGAGTTTACAGGGAGGGAGTGGAGATGAGAGTATGTACTCAAGAACAGGGGATGGATCCATGGTATAGATACATGATCTGGGTCCTCCACTTCCTTCCCCTTTCCTGACTGTCCACATCGTATCCCCAGCTCCTATCTGGGATGTGGAGCATGCATCAGCCCTCAAAGTGGCTTTTGTAGGAGTGATGCAGATTCCCCATTCCTGGTCAATGCAATCCAAGAGGAGGGTCAGAGATTACCACTGTCCTTAGTCTCACAGCCAGAATGGATTCTTTCTATTAGGTTTCACCCATGGGTGTAATTATAGTGTGAGAGGGTTGGGGGATGCATCCCCCACAAATGTAGAGACATGGGGGGTAGCAATAGCTCCATCCCCCACTAAATTTTTGACAGCCCTGCAAGTCATTTTCCCCCCTGATGGCCACAAAATGCTCCTTGGGACATGGGAGAAGGGACAGGACTTCACCTTTCTGCACAGCAGTCAGAATTGGTTGAGGGAGCTGCCATTGTTACCTGGACTTGCAGCTACTGCCCTGTTTGGGGACACGGTAAGTCTGGGAGGCTCCCCTCCCTTCAGCCCTGCAACATCCCCCTTTAATGCTTGGCCAAAGTTACACCACTGTCAAAAGTTTAGGTCTCATTCACACTGTCTGTCCTAAGTGGGGAAACCAAACCTGACAGGGGCTGCTCCATGTTGGCTTCCCTGCTTGGGGAGGCTGTGTGAACATGTCCTAGATTTTGTGTATTTGTGTGAGAAATATCAAGGAATGCAGATAATATCCTAAACACATAAGACCTGCCATAGTGAGCCATCAGAACAATGATCCATCTAGGCCAATGTCCTATGAACCTCCGAACATTTCTAGCAGCCCAAAGAGAGACAATCGCTGCCATCTTGGCTAATAAACTCCAGCTTCTCACACGCTCACACCACTTCCAACAATCCAAGTGTGTAAAGAGGGACAGGAACTCTCCTGCTTCTCATTCCACTGAGTTTCTTGTCATTTCGGCATCTTCCCATTGCCCTCTCAAGCGCTTTCCCTGGGAGGCAACTGTCAGGCACCTCTGGCTCCGGAGGCGCAGTGGGGGATTCCTGAAGGGCCGGAGGGGCCTGCGGCGGCGTGCACCTTCCGGAGCTGGGAAAACCCTTAGTGGCAGGTCAGGAGGGGGCGGGGGACTGGGCTGCAACCAGAAGTATGACTGTGGAGTGTGAGCGTGCCGACGCAGCACGACACGCCCCTCCCCAACAATCAGAGCGCTTGCCCCAGTGCTCCCCGGAGCACGCTGAGCCACTTCCAGCCCCGCCACGGCACTTGGAGTGCCTGCGCAAGCTCGGTGACCTTATTTAAGGGTTACTTGGTCTCCGTGATGGTGCCGGTGATCAGAGCCTCCTCTGTGAGACTGGCCCCTGAATGTGTGTTGCTGGAAGCATTGGAGTATCCCGAGTGTGTTTTCCGTTGTTCAGTGTATTGTGAGTACTGTGTGTGGGAGTGTGGGTTGCGTGGGTGGGGCGAACGAGGGTACTTGGTGGTGTGGGTGAGGTGTCCCTCTTCCCCTTCTACCTGGGTCCCTCCGCTGCATGTGGTGTGTGTGTGGGTGTGCAAGGAATTCTACCTACTCCTTTCCCCTAGGGTCCCCCCGCCTATTATTCCCCCTCACTTTTCCCCCACGTCCCTTCCCTGTGCGCTTGTGAAGGGTGAACGTGTGTGTGTCTGGGGGTGTGGCAACAGGGTGTGCACTAACACCAGCTCCTGATGATGATCTTTGGCTTGACTTCTTGCCCTTGTATGCCACTATAAGACCCTGAGGGACTCTAGTGCACCAGTGCATGAGCGTGTGTGTGCGGGTTACCCCTTCAGGTCCCTGGTCAGACAGCAATCAGAAAAGAGGTGCCCCTAGGCTTAAATGTCTTTCTTTTTGTCTCTCTCCTGAAAGAGGGACTTTCACCCCTGCAGGAGGGACAGTGGGATTCAGCACCCAAAGAGGGACTGGCCCTCAATAGGAAACTGTTGGCAGGCATGGTCCTATCTCAGCACCAGATGATTCAGTGGGACTGCACAAAACCAGAGCAGAGATGTTCCAAGGAAGAAGGCCTCCAGGACTAACAGTTGATTTGCTAAATTGCAATACCCTGCAGGGGCCAGCCAGGTCCAGAGCCTGAGTTTATGCTGCAGCAATAAATTCCACGAACACCTGGGGAGCATGCAATGGAATGCATCTGCCCTCCCAATCCGCTCCCTAGGTCTGGTTGTCATTAACACCTGTGGCAAAGTGAGTGTAAAATGCTACCATTCTGGTTTTATGGTGTCATGCAGTCACTTTGCACAGGTGTAGATGATTATGCAAGCTGCAAGGGGTGAGGGGAAGAGCCCTAATTTCCCAAAGGTGCTGATTGTGCGGACTGGCTGAAGAGCTCTTGCTTACCCCAATGCAATGCCTTTACAATGACGCAGGTTCTAACCACCACTGCTATCTTACTGCAAGGAATAATACAGAGGAAAGGGAGCTGCGTTTTCATCCTGGGGAAGGAGGTGACCGGCAAAATAAGCCATTGCTTCTCCTTCCTGTGCTGTATTGACTTTTGGGTAGGAATACTAGGCCCACAGGCAGGGCTGGATCCAGGCATTGTGCAGATGGTGTGACAGCATAGGGCCCCATCCATGTGTTGAGGGGAGGGGGCATCCACAGGGGTGGGGACAACATATGGGGTCCATGGATAAATGTGAAATGTCAGCCTTAATGTGAGAAGCACTGATGTAAAATACAAGCCCACAGAGGGAGCCTCAAATGTAGCCATTGGGGACGTGCAGAGATTCAGCACACACACACACACCCCAATAAAAAACATGGGATCCATAACTAAGCTAGAAATACCAAATTCATAATAATGAAGGGACCTCCAGCCCCTGAAGGAGATGCTATGTTTAAATGAAAGATGGAAATACTTTTCTTTTTCTAATAGGAAAACATTGGGGTGGGGAAGGTCCCTCCTGACCTTTCCTGGATCCAGCACTGCCACTTCCTGTGTTTTTTGATGGCCCCGTTTTCTCTGCCACCCAGTGCAAAGGATTTGCTTACCAGGATCTGACACTAAGTAGCAATTACGTTGTGTGATTTGATTAATAATTTCCTGTTTGTCACCTCCTACATCCCCAAGGATTCATGGAGGTGTTGCCAGAGACTCCTGGAAGAGAGACCCCCTCCTCAATTCCATGCTACTGCTGGAGTATTGCATGCAAGGATATCACAACGCCAGTCAGTAGTTAGGACACTGGCACAGGGGGAGAGGAGGGGAGCACAGAATGCGTTACAAAGTAGGTAATTTAATTGCACTTGCCTTCAGAAGTTCATGTACTTGGTTAAAACATTTTCTCATCAGAATTGTGAAAGTTACTCCCTGGACTTAGGTTTACAATTGCTCATCTGAGTCTTCAGACTACGAAACAGAGGGGGGAAACCTGGAATGCATCTTATTTCTACAGGTAAATTGGAGGGATTTAGGGGAGCACTGTCCCTCTTTAAACCTCCCAACATCTTGACTACATGCATGTCGCAAAGGTAGTCCTCCATGCACTTTGGGTAGCTCCTAACATTTTAAGTGGACAAAGAGGGACAAGTCCTGCCCCCTCAACCAATAAGCTCTACCCACACTTATACACACACACACACACACACACACACACGGGCTGCCACCTATGTATATTTTTTCAGGCCACTTCTGAAACATACATGTTGCAGGGCCTGCATTGGTGCCATAGGTGCCAATACAGGCCCTACAACTTGCATGTTTCAGAAGTGACCTGGAAAAATATACATAGGTGGCAGGCCTAGTGCCCCTCTCCTCCCCCACCCCCCGCAACATTCTAAGTGCACAAAGAGGGGCATAAGTTCTCCTGCTTATCAGTCCACCTGATTTATCAGCATTCCATCAGCTCCCCATTGTCCCCTCAAGTGCTTTTCCTGGGAGCCAACCAGAAAAGAGCTGCCTGAGACTTGAATACTGGTTTCTCTCTCTCTCTCTCTCTCTCTCCTAGGACCGAAATGAGATATCACAAAAGCAAGTAAATCTCATCAAAATCCCAGTTCTTGGTTTGTTCTGGACAAACCAAGAACCAGGACTGGTTTATCAAGTTCTCGGTGAGAAAATAAAATTTAAAAATAAAAATAATTTTAAAAACAAACAAACATTGTGCATGCACAAAATGGCTGCCAGACTGTCCTGAATCAATCAGTCGACCTCATGTGTATTACAGAGACCTGACTGGACACTGAGTCAGGGCCAATTTTGGCTGACCTTGTTCTGGATGGGTACTCTAGTCTGTACAGTATCAGCCTAGATCAGAGGCGTGGGGGGACGGTGTACTCGTTATTTTTAAGGACACCTGGTCTGTGAGGAGTTATCCAGTGCAGACTATCTTGGGCATGGAGGGAATCCATCTGGTAGTGATTTGGCTGGAGACAGATTGGGGCTGCTGCTGAATATACCGCACATCTACTTGTACGGCAGCATCCCTACACACTCTAGCTGAATTGATGTCAGAGGTGGAGTTGCGATCTCTGAGGGCTTTAGTTCTGGGGGATTTCAACATCCACGCTGATGCCAATCTTGGGGAAACGGAGCATGAGTTCATGGCTGTCATGACAACATCTCCTCCGGGCTGGTCTCCTGGCACATGTCTGCCCCCGGAGAGGTGCAGAACCAGTTCAGTTGGTTTGCCCCCAGAGACTTATGGAACCAGAGAGGTTCCGGAATGCTCATGGGGAATTATCTCCCGATCTCGATGACCGTTCACTCGATGACCTCGTTGCTTTCTGGAACACCTTGCTGACTGAGGCCATTGACCGAACAGCTCCCAGACGTCTGCTTCTGGAATGTCGATGATGTAGGTCCCCTTGGTTTACAAAGGACCTGCACTGGATGAAGCAGGAGGGATGGCGGTTGGAGAGACGGTGGTGCCAGACTCGAGCTGAAGCTGACCGATTGCGTCATAAAGCTAGTTTAGGAGTGTATGAAGTAGTGGTGCGGGCAGTAAAGAAAGAGTTCTTTGCTAGGCTCATTGCATCCACAAAGTCATGTCCAGTGGAGCTTTTCCGGGTGGTGCAGAGGCTGGCCAGTCCAGCCCCTCTCCACCTGGAACTGGAATCTTCCAGTGCTCATTGCGACATGTTTGCTGACTTTTTTGTGGATAAAATCACTTGGATTAACCACAACTTCGATGCTGCATTTAGGACAGTGGGTGAACCAGAGGTAGTGGAGGCCCTGTCTTGTCTGACTTCATGGGATCAGTTTCAATGGGTATCACCTGCTGATGCGGCGAATGACCTTGGGGCAGTAAGAGCCACCTGTTGTGAATTAGATCCGTGCCTGTCCTGGCTGGTTAAGGCCTGCCGGGAGACATTAGGGCCGTTGCTGGTGGGGGTTGTCAATGCCTTCCTTAGGGAGGGCAGAGTGCTGAGCTGCCTCAAAGAGGCGGTGGTGTGGCCTCTGCTCAAGAAACCATCTCTTGACATTGACTCCCCAGCTAGCTATCAGCCAGTCTCTAACCTTCCCTTTTTAGGGAAGGTTATTGAACGGGTGACGGCTCGTCAGCTTCAGGGGCATCTGGACTGGGTCAGTTTTCTTGATCCTTCAGAGTCTGGCTTTCATCCTGGGTTTGGCATGGAGACCGATCAGGGCAGATTGTCTATTCTAATTCTAATAGATCTGTCAGCTGCATTTGATACCGTTGACCATGATATGTTGGTGGCTCAGTTGTGAAACAGTACTGGGGTGGGTGGAATTGTTCTTGAATGGTTCTGCTCATTCCTGGCCAGGAGAACTCAGCGTGTGATTCTCGGGGAATGTACCTCATTTCCCCAGGACCTCACGTGTGGAGTCCTGCAGGGTTTTATTCTGTCCCCCCCTCCTGTTTAACATGTATATTATGCAGCCTTTGGACGAGGTTGTGAGAGGGTTCGGCGTGCTCTGTCATCAGTAAGCTGATGACACACAACTTTACCTCTCCTTTTCTGTAGACCCAGACCTGGCAGTCTCGGTGCTTACCCAGTGCCTGGCGGCTGTAGGGGACTGGATGAAGGCGAGCCATTTGAGGTTGAATCCTGATAAGACGGAGGTGATGGTGGTGGGGAGGGGTGGGGGTGAATCCCATCATAGACGGGGTCTTCCCCCCTTTGGCCACACAGGTCCATATTCTGGAGGTGCTCCTCAACCCACAGCTCTGCCTGGATCTCCAAGTGGAGGCAGTGGCTAGGGGACCATTTCTCCAGTTACATCTGGTATGGCGGCTGCAGCCGTACGTCTCAGACTCTGAACTGGCCACCATCATCCATGCCTTTATTAACTCTAGACTAGGCTACTGTAATGCACTCTATGTGGGGTTGCCCTTGGGGACAGTCAGGAGGCTGCAGCTGGTGCAGAATGGGGCAGCCCATTTCTTAACAGGGACGGGTCACCGCGAGCACATTACACCTGTGCTTTGTTCTCTGCACTGGCTGCCTATTGTCTTCTAGGCCCAATTCAAGGTGCTGGTAATGACCTTTAAAGCCCTAAACAGCCTGGGCCCTGCTTACCTGCGGGACCGCCTCAAGGCCCAGGTCGTATTGCGGCCCCTGCGGTCGACTGGGGACGCCTGACTCTAAGTCCCCCAGGTTTCCTGGGTGGCGATGATGGGGAGGGCATTCTCAGTGGCCACACTTAGGCAGTGGAACTCCCTCCCGATGGAGGTCCACCAGGCCTCAGACTGCCCCTCTTTCCAAAGACAGTGTAAGACCTGGCTGTTCCGCTGGGCCTTTGGAGAGGGAGATGGGTAGGGTGAGGGCTGGGGGGTTCTTTTGCCCTTTTAGTATTTTAGTATTTTTAATGAATTTTATATTGTTTGTGGATGTTTTTGTATGATGGTGTTTTATTGTTATGGTCTGTGTTTATTGTGAGCCGCACCGAGCTGCTCCATGAGCAAGAGGGTGCAGAGTAAAAGACCAATGAAATAAACAAACAACCAAACAACAAACAAATAAATAAATAAAACAACTAAAATTGTGGCAATGGTGACACTGCAATTTTGGTTAAGGACAGTGGTCATTTCAAACATGTGTAAAACAGCCCGGCAGCCATTTTTCACATGTGCATGATTTATTATTAGTATTAGTATTAGTATTAATAATAATTAATAATTAATAATTAATAATTAATAATTAATAATTAATAATTAATAATTAATAATTAATAATTAATAATTAATAATTAATAAATAAATTTATTTTACTTGCTCATCTGAAACTCATACCAGGACTGAGGTCTCACTGAAATCTTGGTTCTGTTTCCCAAAATTGTGGGTTTACATGTAAGAAAAAAAAGGTATTTATTCAGCTCTACTCTCTCCCAAATGAGAGACCCTGAAGGAGGGACAGTGGGATTCAGCACCCAAAGAGGGACTGTCTCTCCTAAATAGGGATTGTTGGGAGGAATGCCTTTTTATTGTGGGAAAATATCACAGGGAAGTAGAGAAGGGCCAGTAAAATGTGGGGAAATCAACAGTTGTGTGAATGCAATGTTACTGGGCAAGACACATGCAGTTGAAGGAGTGACTGGTGAGAGTAAGGAGCAAGTGGTAGGTGGTGGGATGTGAATGAGCCCATAGATATTTTAGTTCAGGCAGAGAATACAACAGTAGTGATGACAGGCCAGAGCCACTGTAATTAATAGGAGCAACACTGATTTATACTCAGTCAGGCTGTAACATATGAATAAACTTTGTGTGTGTGTGCGTGTGTTTGTGTGTGCACGTGCGTGTGTGTGTGTTTAATATACTGTTTCTTTCTTCTGACCCCATTACTAGATTAGAGGCACATGGGCCACAATATGGTGAGGTTTTGAAACAAAATCAACAAGTTTTAGCTCCTGCAGATCTTTCCATATGGCTTCATCCCCAAGGCTTTGTACATCTTGAAGATCAATTTGCAGACACATGTCAGCAAGTCTTCTTGATGCAGTTATGGTATTTCCTCCAAGGAGCTGCAGTGATTGGCATGTGTCTGTTGAAGGAGAAGTATCCCATTTCAAGGAAAATATATGTCAGGTGCACTTGTTGGAAATAGGGCACTTACTCACTGTGGAATTAACAACCTTAAATAATTTGATTTAGCTCATTTTATCAACTGGTGCAAACAAGCCAAAGGAATGTAGAGCTGAGATGATTAGATGTGATGGGGTCTTTTTTTAATGCAGTGCAAAAATACCAACAGCATGACCAAAGCATTAATATGCACTGCAGCTTATAAACATGCTCGGGGGGGGGAATCCAAAAGGGAAGCAAATAAGATCCAAAATAGAATTTCTTCCAACAATATGTTTCATGAAGCAAAAGAATCTGCTGATGTAAACATTGTAATCGAAACTGGTGAACAAAATTTGCCACATGAAACACAGCTACGTTTTCAGTGGCACCTGGGAATGGCAAGATGGAAATGATTCCTCCTTAATGAAGATATTGTTGTGTGTTTGAGGCTCTCAGCAGAACCGGCAATCTCCATCGTCTGGGAAAAGCTTTGGATTAAGTTACAGTTCAGTTCTGTTGGATGAGAAACGGCGTGTTCTAAAGCAAAGCCTTAGCTTGCATTATCTGTTTAATATGTTGAACGCCATTTATGGCATAAACATTTCCAATTCATTTTAATTTCATATCATAGGAGAATAATAAAGACAGCGCCATTATTGATCACAGCTGTGTGAATGTGCTGAATGTAACCTAAAAAATTATGCTGTCAAGTACATGGAGCCAGTTATTATTGTTTTCCCTTACGCTCTTGCCAACAGTTAAATATAGGATTTTATTAAAAAATATTCAGGCAATTAAAAAATATATATGCAAAAGCCTTTTTAGTATGGGGGATTAAACCAAAATAACAAATCAGTATTCAAAGGTTGCCATCTTGTAACAAGATAATGCTGGAATCAAATTATAGAACATGAAAAGGGACCGTTTTATGTCTTATATTTTCAAATTTAGATGAGACCAAAGTAGACAGTGATTTTGACCAGTTTAATAAAGATACGTTTCTCAAAAACAATCCAGTTTATGGTCTGTCTACAATTAACTCTGGTTACGAAAATTCATTAGTGTGACAATTTAGGACAAAGGTATTCACTGCAGTTCTTTTTAAAAACCGGCTTACCTTTGTGTAGCAAACAGGACGTATTTAAATCGGTGGTCTTAATATTTTTGAGCGCACCTTTTATATGGCTGTGTTCTCTTGAAATGAGGCAGTAGCATTTTGATTTAGGTTTTCATTAGTATTCTGAAAGCTCATTCCACACAACATAAGAAGTTAAAACACAAGTAGTGCCGTACTGAGTCAGACCAATGGTCCATCAAGTCCAGCATCCTGTTCTTCAACAGTAGCTAATCTCGATCGCATGGGAGAAGAACCAACAGTCTCAATGGGCAATCCATTCCTCATTGTTCATTCCCAGCCCCCAACAGTAAGAAGTTCATCCT
>QEPC01006795.1:93895-113903 GCA_003113815.1 Sphenodon punctatus | reverse complement strand
CGGCTGTGGAACTCCCTTCCGGAGGAAGCTCGCCTGGCCCCAAGCCTTTTGACATTTCGGCGGAACTGTAAGACCTGGCTGTTTGCCCAGGCCTTTGGGAGGGAGGGTGGGGGGGGTGATTTTTAATCCCCCACCGATTTATTTATTTATTTATTATCTGACTCTGCCCTGTTTTATTGTATATTTTATATTTGTATTTTAAATTGTTTTAATGGTTTTATTGCTGTTAGCCGCCCCGAGCTGCATTGCAGGATGGGGCGAGATAAAAATCTATGAAATAAATAAATAAAAATAAATAAATGGCCACTGACCAGGGCCCTTCACATTTAAAGGACACAAACCCAAGGAGATATATCTAAAGGGGATATACCTCCCCGCTAATATTCCCTCACAGGCCCTAAGGTCAGCCGAGATGAGCATTCTTTCACACGTTTCATCATTGCCCCAGGTTCACATAACCCAGGCACGCAGAGAGGCCTCCTCAGTAGCTGCCCCACAGCTCTGGAACTCCCTTCCCTTGGAGGTTCGGTAAAGCCCTAGTCTGAGGCAATGTAAAGTTATTTGGCCAGACATTGAACAGGCAGGGTTAGGATGTGGAGAATTTTATGTGGTTTTAAGAGTTTTCTCTTCTGTATTTTATATGCTGTTTTTATGATGTTATTAGTCACTCTGAGCTTTTGGAAAAGAGTGGGATAAAAATCAAACTAACTAAATTAAAAATATTGTAAAATAAATCCATTTCATTTAATAGTTTCACACTTTTGTGCTAATAATTATGTAAAACTGATTCTCTACGCATTAAAGTCCATGGCTTCTTTCTGTTCATTTACACAACCCTCTTTTTAAATGGGTAGTGGCACAACCCCCCATTTTGAGCATTGTGTGGAATCTTTGGGTGTTTTTAAATGAACAAGGCTTGAGGAGGGGTCTTTGGCCACTGAGTGGCCCGGCTGCAGAGCACCCAGGAATGTGGGAGGGATTCTAACAGGCACTCTCAGAATTTCCACCGTGCCCACTCAGGCAGCCTCCACACACTCCCACAGACCAACCCTGCAAACAACTCACACAAGCAGCCATTCCGCCCATCCACCCAGCAACACCCCCCCCCCACACACACATATGCACACCCAGCTTCTTGCACTCTGCCATGACACACAGCCGCAGACACCATGGAAACAGGAAGCTTCAGCATCCAGTAACCCCTTCCTGCCTGGGAACCGCTGCAGCAGCTGACAGACGGAGGTGCATATGAGGGGGGGACATGCAGGAAGCTGCTGTCTGAGCTGCTGTCCATGGCGTTGGCTCTTCTCTTGTGCATTGCAAGGGGTTTTTGTTGTGCTTTGAGCCACCATGGTGTTGTATTTTATGTGTGTATCCTTTAAGAGTTCCCCAGAGAGCTCCTGGCAGGGCTGTGGGTGGGACTGGGAAGGCAGCTGGCTGCGGACCAGTCTGCTGGAATGGGTGGACACCCCTGTTCATATGGGCAGGGGATGCATGGGCGCCTGTCCCCATGCACTTTTTTGGGTTGCCCCATACAGCGCACTATGGATTTTTTGGCAGTGCCCCGTGAGTGGGCATGAGTGGGTCACAAGAGCACGTATCCTCATGCACCACCTTCAAACGAGCAGTTGGATGTGTGGCTAATGGGTGGCTGCGCATGGTAGCATTTAGTTTAAAAACACCCTGAGCCACTCCTTATGCTCTTTGATGATCCTCTGTTCTCTGCCACCTGATGTGAGGAATGAGCCATTGAAATGAAACGAAATCAGCAGCTGTGTGAATGCATTGCTAAGGGACAAGGCAAACACAGTGTTTTTAGACAAGAGGCTACTCTGCATGGCCCACCGCCTGTTGGAAGGTGGAGAGGGGGGACGCACGCTCCTGTGAGCCATGCAGCATGCACTTATGGCCACCAATGGACCACTGCTGGGAAATCCAGAGTGCTCCGTGCGGGGCCAGCCAAATAGCACCATGTCAATGGATGGCCACAGAGCCCTTGAACTGGGGCAGTCAGCCATGCCAGTAGGACCTGTCTGCTGCTCATATAGGCATTGTGGGTGGGGGATACGACCTTTGCAAGTACTGGCCAGGAGCACTAGGGAGCCCAGGTTCCCCCACGCTCACACCGGGAACATGTCAATTGCAAAGGCCAGCTTGGTGCACTTCCCCCTCCCCCATGGTCCATCGTGGAAGGAGTGTGTGGCAGCTTGCCTCCATCGCTCGGGTAGCCACGCTGGGAGCTGGCCGTTTGAATACCTCCCTGCTCACTCCACCTGAGTGGGTGCTCCACAGTACTGTCACTAAACACACACACACACACACACAATTACCTAGATTAATGAAAATGTAGGAGGTTTGTGGTGGGGAGGGGAGGGCGTTGTGAACTTAGTCCTGATCAATAAAAGGAGCTGCACCCATTTGCATCAAATGAGGATTTGCCACCACAGGTTTTAATTTATCAATTACACTTCCTCTTTTGGTATAACTTGGCAATGAAGTTAATGAGATGAGCCAGCCCCCTAGTTTTATCAGAGCATTGCAATAGCAACATATACACATCAAATGAAAGTGAAAGCTTTTCAGTCATGCAGAAGTAGAAGAAATAATAATCCTGGCAAATGTTGGCTCAATAGCAAACTTTTCTTAAGGATTTGTCCAGTAATAAACAACTGTTTCAATCTGCCATGCTGATTAAAAGAAACGGTTTTAATCACTCCCAGGCAAACATATCATGCCATTATGTGATCACTAGAGCAAATCGTCAAAAATACAAAATAGTATTATCAAGGTAATGCAGTCCAGATTAGGAATGTCTTTTAGGGACATGCTTTTCACACAGGTGTATTCCATTTGGAGAGAGAGAGAGAGAGAGAGAGAGAGAGAGAGAGAGAGAGAGAGAGAGACTGGAGGATTAATGTAAATAGCACACAGACAGGTGTCTATTGTTGACATGCAACTGTCAAAGTAAAAACCATTACATTAAAAGTCAACAACTACAATTACAGGAAATAAAATGGGCAAAGTGTTTTGCTCTCATTCCATGTATGGGTGGGGGTTTTAAAGCTACAAATTGCCTTTAAATCAGTCTTTCATGCCTTCACCTGCTGGAAGACAAATCCATTTTCCAACTCCTGATGGAAAGGGCCCCAAATATATTTCCTGTGATTAGACAATGAATCATTATTGCTAAACTTCTTCTGTCCATCAAAGGAAAAAATGTTTCAAGACCAGTTGTCCTTCAGGATAGCTAACATGCTACTATATTTGTTTGGTTGTTTGGTTGTTTGGTTCTCTGTGCATGCTACTAGTAAAGAGAAAATGCAAGAGAAAACTGGAAAGCCAAACATCCTTTTTTTTGTTATAAGAAACATTGCAAGGACAAGGGGGTCAACTAGAGGCTGTGCTCCAAACATATAGGGAGTGGTCAAAGAAATATTGATCTTATAAAGTATCTTCAAATTCATTACCTTAAAAAAAAGTGGCAAATGGCCGCTTTTACACGAGTGGCCAGATGCAGCATGTTGAAAAATGTTCTTCCTGAAAAGCCCTGTGGGGTGCATTTAAATGCATCAGATGTAGGCAGCCAGCATAGGAATTGTGGCTCGCGTGGTCTTTTTGAAGGCGCATTTAGGAAGCCTCGGGTTTCCCAAATGCATCTTCAAAAAAACAGCGTGAGCCACGATTCCTATGGTGGCCGGCTACTTCCGGTGTGTCTAAACGCACCCTGTGGGGCTTTTCAGGAAGCGCATTCTTCAACATGCTGCATCCGGCTGCTTGTGTAAAAGCAGTCCAATAGTCCAATGGAAGGGAATGCAGAAAGATTTTACATTAAACAGCACAGTTAGTTTGGTGCTGGATTAAATTGCTGGGAAGCAAAGACAGCTGGCTAAAGCCAAGATTTATAAAGATAGGATTCTAAGAACTCATTCATACAACATTCTTTTAGAGTGGGTAAGGGCACAAACCCACATTCTCAGAGTGTGTGAAATCCTTACCTCTTTCTGTTCTCTTTGAGGACCTTGTGTTCTCTGCCACCCTATGCAAAGGCTTTGCTTGCAAGGTTCTGACTCTGGTCAGAGTCTCAATTGTGTTGTATAATTTGATTAACCTGGAGTAAGCTTCAGTCTCCAAAACATCATTTCCTCTTTGTCACATCTTATCTCTGAGTAACCACCATAAAGGTGTGGCTAGAGTCCCAGAGCAGGAACTCTCTTCTCTACTCCATGCTTCTTCCAGAATATGGCATGTAGGGATATCACAAGAGTTTTCTGCCATGCCCTTAGGCTTGTGTGAAATGCAACTGGGAAATAAGGAGAGAGTGGGTCTATTCGAATGCAGGGGAATCAACAATGGTGAATGCACTATAGGTAGGATTGCCATAGATGCAAATTTGTAGAGGGCACTTATGAGATATACAGTTGACAGACTGCATTGCAACCCTGCATTTCAATAGACCCTGGAGCAGGAAGCAGTTCAGGGGGGGATACTACCCCTTTAAGAAGGGGGATGTGGGTGCAGTCAGAGGGCTGGATGCACCCAGGGGTGTGGCAGTGCCAGCCCCAAAGCTGGGTATCAGCCTGTAGGGAGCACAGGTTGAGAAACCCCTGTGACAGAGTGGGCAGGTTACTGGCCCTTTAAGGCTGGAAGAGTAGAAGCCTGGCCACACCCACTCTGCTGTATATAAGGAGAGACTAAGCAAAGAGGAGGGAGTCTCTGCTAGGGAGTGGAAAGAGCAACATCTCCCTGAAAAAGCCTGCCTGATCTATGCTCTCCAGAGTGCTGAAGGCTGGAGAACCAGAGAGACCCAGGCAAAGGAGAGAGGCTGTGCCCAGGAGGGAGCCTCCTGCCTGGGGAAGGCTTGGCCAGAACCTGGGGCCTTTGAGGCCTTGCTGAATGGACTTTGGGAAACTTGTGCTTTGGTGCTCTTGAGTCTGGAGAGATGGACCTGGACCTGTAGGGTGGAGGTGGATGAGCCGGCAGCCCCAGGTATGCTGGACTGGTAGGGTCCAATAAAGACTGTGGCTAAATACCCTTGGGATTGTGTGGTATGTCCTGAGAGGGTACCCCCTGCCTGGAAGGAGGGGTCAACCAAAGCTCAAGGCTGAAACGGCATAGCTGGGGGTGAGCTCATTCCCCGTGACTGAGATCTCAGTGCCCCGTGTGGCCCTGGGGACACCACACCACACCACACCACACCACACACAGCTACAGACCCACTCTCTCCTTATTTCCCAGTTGCATTTCACACAAGCCTAAAGGCATGGAGGAATGCCCTTGTGATGTTGCCTTGCAATGCAGCCCTGCAACCTGTATATCTCATAAGTGCCCCCTACAAATTTGCATATATGTCAACCCTATCTATAGATCAAGGCAAACAAAGATTACATTAAATCCTGTGAGTTTGCAATGAGGAAGAGTGTTATGTGGATGAGTTGTAAAGTTGGGTGCCTGAAAATATTAGGTATCTAAACTTGACTGTGATCCTAAGCACACACTAGTGCTGGTAGAGGTCTATATTCTTCAGCGGAGCTTCACTGACACAAAAGTGTTGAGTACCCACATCTTTTTGTGGAGACCAGTGGGAGCTGCAGTGGATTCAATACCCTGTTGTGGATTTAGGGGACTCACATCCTTTACTAACTTTACTTTTCAAGTAGCAATCACAACCTAAACCTGCTTTTCTCTGGTCACGTGAAAGCACTAAAACTGGTTGGGCAGATGTCCCTTCCATGATTATCAGTTTTTCGTTAAACTAGGGCTACAGCCAGGGACCTGGGTTCTCTGCCTTTTCTCCATTGGCAATAGGCTATTTGGTTTGCTAACACGGAGCGAATGTAAAATGTGGGTGTAGACAGTAACCTATGCCACAGAGTCACAGAGCTGGAAGCTACCTCAAGGGTAATCTAGTCCAGCCCCCTGTACCACTGCAGGACCTGCCACCCCCCAACCATCTGCACAGAAAAATCCCAACAATAGCTACAAGAATGGGACCAACCAGAGCACACTGAAATAAGGATAATGTCCCTTATCCTAAACATCATGGTTCCATGGAATATAATAGATGTTCCAAATTCAGTATCCCCTAGTACTGTACTGGCCCTTAGTTTTGAAATTTTGTTCTGGCAACTAGGGGTGTGCACTTTGTTTATGTTATATTGATAATGATAACACTCATTTTTGTTATCATTATTGTAGTAACGATAATGAAACTAAATAATAACAAAATCAATAATGATAATGGCAGTCATTATTGATTTCGTTATTGTCTGGCAGGTGTTTTTTGGAGGGAAAAGTGGAGAGGGGAGGAGGTAGGAGACATCTTGGAGCCAGAAACAGTGTTGAACTCTTGAACTGGGCCTGTGATGGGAGGGGCCAAAGGACCTGATGGATGTAATCGCTGGCCAATGAGCAGAGCAAGCAGGTCCCAGGCAGTGGAATGGCACCCTGTGATTGCTCAATGCCTCCTACCTCTCAGAACCGATCATGGGGGCTTTGGGGAGGGCACTGCAACCCTTTATGTTGCAGGGCCAGGCTGTTTTACTCTTGTTCTGTGTTAGCTCTTGCTGTGTCAGGTTGCATTTACAGAACTGTGGTGCTTGCACTAAAAATCTTCCCCAGCCCTCAGTGTTATACCTTACCTTTCCTTATACCCTTTATTTTACCCTTTCCCTTCCCCTGTCTATTTCCCCCTGTGCATTAGACAGGCAGACAGACAGACAGATTAGATGTAGATAATATAGATATAGATTAGATAGATATACCCTATAGTTTTTTCCTTTCCCCTTCCCCTGTCTGTCTCCCCTGTCCATATTATAGCTAGATAGATTAGATTAGATAGAAGTTTATTGATATAGATACATAGGTGTCAGGTACCATCTGTAGTGGAGAGCAGGTAGGTGACACAGGGATTTAGGAGGGAGGAAGGGGCAGCAGCGCCCCTCACCATGCCATAGGGGGAGGAGGATCTCCATGGAGACCCCTGCAGTGGGTACAGCAGGGAAGCGCAGCGTGCCCCCCGACATGGAGTCCCCAGGCTTGGGAATGCTGGTCCTGCCCCCATGCATCAAGGAAGCACGGCGGGGGCAGGATCCGGTAGGAGAAGCCGCTCCGAGCACGGCAGGTGACGAGCACCCGGGGCGCAGAAGCGTGGGGGAATGATGCCCCGAGGGTGGCCCTGCCCAGACGCTCAGAGTGCCTGTGCCAGTGTCTAGAGATACATAAAGGGCTGCTTCCCTTGCTGCCGGTGATCAGTGCAGCAGCCTGTGGGACCGGCCCCTGAGAGTGTTCCTTCCAGGAAATCGTGAGCTTGTTATAATATTGTTAATGTGTGTTTGTTGGTGAGAGTGTTATGTGTTAGTGTGGGTGATTGGATTATAGAAGTAGGGTGTGTGGGTTCATTGTGCATGAACTTTCCTTAACCCCTTCCTGGCTGTGTTCCTTCCTGTTGTGTGCCCTAAGAACTCATTCCCCTCTCCCTTGTGATCCCTGGGACCCGGCACCTCCCTCTTTCCTGCACCCGTTCACACCATTCCTCTTCCTTATTCCCCTGGGGCACAAGGGGTGTGTGTGTGGGAAGTGTTGCTCAGATTACCACCTCCCTGTGATGATCTTTGGCTAGGAGGAGTCCTCCAATGCCTATATAAGACCCTGAAGGAAATCTTTTCTAGAGGACGTAAGCTGCGAGTGAGAGGAGTGAGTGGTACCCCTTCAAATTCCTTCCATGTTCCCCCAAGCCCATACAATAGGAATATATTGTGTATAGTATAGGTTATTCGGTGTAGGTTTAGGTTAGACATTCATCTTAGTAATTTTTCATATTGCCATTGTGCACTTAAGTTATTACTACTGCATTATAATGAGAAAGGGAGGAAGGAGTTCAACTTCTGAGAAGTCTGGGGCAGGTGTCTGCTGGCACTTTGCCACTGATGGCAGCCCACAACAGAAATGATGCCAAAACCAAAATCTTTGTTATCGCTCAAAATCGATATTGATACCAAATAATAACACCGATAACAAATAACAAAATTTAGTTATTAATTAACAATAACAAAAATGACTGTTTTTAATAAAGAAAAATGAAAAACAACATGGGTTCCTGGTGTGTACGCCTACTGGCAACCCTACCTCCAGCTAACACCGGTGTATTATAATCATCTCTACTCCTCCAGCCCATTCCCAGAGATGTCCAGAGCCTGCTAGAACCAACCCCTGCTTTGCTGCCACCATGTCTGGTTCCAAGGATCAACTTCAAATCACTTTCCGTAGTCTGATGGTACACCACAGTTTGGGAGCCAATCTTGAGTTTCCTGCATAAATCTTATTTATGGAGGGTTTTGAATGTCAAATTCTGTTTTGTTCGTGTGAATGAAGATGGTAATGACACCCTGGTGGATTCACAGCAAAAGTCCAAGTAAAAACTAAAAGATCTTCCTTGAAACTTAAGGTGGGGGTAGTAGTACGAATAACTGCGATTAATCTTGCAAGTCCATTACTATTTTCTTCCTTTTGGATTCTAAGCCTTTCTCTTCACAAATCTGACTCAAAGCAGATGGATCTGTCAAAGATCACTCACACAGGTGAGCTGAATTGAGCTGATTAGCTGTTAAATGCTAACAGCTGTTAAGTTAGGCATTGAGGAAATTTTCAGGGATCCTGACCTACTAAAAGATGAGATTTGAATCAAACACTGGCTAGAAAAACAGAATTGCGCAGAGAAGTTAATCTCTTGAAATATGAAAGAAAATAAGTGGTTTTTTTTAAAGCTGTTAGAAACTATCTGAAACACACACCTTCCAGGATATCTGATTCAGCATCATAATTAAGATAGCTTGAAACTTTCTTTGCTGAAACAAACAGACTAGGTTCTGATGTAGTTAGATCACTGCCTGTTTAAAACATCTAATTCCTGGGGACTCCATTGGCCAATAAGCTTGGAGGCTAGGTCTTGAATTTTATCTGCCTGCTCCTGCTGTGTGATTTATTAACACAAAAAGATCCTTCACAAAATCTGGAACACTTATTTCCCTAAATTGCAACAATAACTTAAGGCTTGGGACTTGACTTAGGACTTTAGGACCTGCTATCTATTTCAATGGGAGGGAAATGAGTATGACTTATGGGAATGGGTCGTAGGCCATTTCTGTGAATGTCACTAGAAGGACATGGCAGAGAATGGGGTTAATAAATACCTATAAAACTCAGAAGCTAGTGATGCATAATGAGAGATCAACTTTATGGAGCCTGAACCCAAACGTAAGGAACACTGATGTAATGTGCAACATCTGTAAAAACGCTACCAGTCAGTATTTTTCTCAATAATATACCGAGAAGGCTGGATTCCAATTCTTTACCTCCATTGCGTTCCATTGAATTAAACCTGATCGTTAAAAGGTTATAAGGATGTTGTTCCCATCTCCTTTCCTTCTTCCTTCCCATTCAAATCATTCACACATTTCTATTGTTCCAGCAAGTGGCAGACCAGCGCGTTTGATTCACAATGAACAAAACCATTTCACAACTAATGTAACACAGACTCTGAACCCTAATAATTGTCTGCTCAGAGACAAATCCATTGGGGATACACCACTGTACCCTAGCTTGAGGATATGGCCAAAGTGCACCATCAAGATAGTGTCTAGATGTCAAATTTTCCTGTGTGGTTAATTCCAGACATTTATTGCTCCCAGACATACCCCAGAAGGTGTGGGCTCTTGGCAGTAGAGGAGCATTCCTCTGTCCCTGGTAGATACTCTGCTGCAAAGAGCTAGGACAGACAAAAAACAGAATGTCTGCCAATAAACAGAAGAGTAGACTCTTCTGCAAGCTTTCATTCTGCGAATCTGCAATGAAATCTTTGAAATATAAGCATTTCTGTCCACCCTGCCCACCCATCATCAACAGCCACCTGCTTTCTTTCTCTCTGAAAGGCCTACTTTCCAGTCATTGTCCAAGCTGTTTTGGAGGAGATGGTCCCCAAGTGATAACTACAGCAGATTAACAAAGGAATTTGCACAGAAAAAAGATTGAATGACTTTGTCCACAATCAACTGTGGGTGTTTGTTTCTCCCCGAACAACCATTCTATTTCTGATTTCTCAGACCTTGTCCAGAGAGGGAAACTGCTGAACACATTTGAAAGGAGAGGCCTCAGAACTAAAATGAATAACTGTAGTGGATACTAAACAATGGTGTAAATAAAGATTTGGAAAGGTGTATTTAATGTGTATTGTATTTAAACATTTGAAATAATGTTTCCCCCACCACCGCTAGCAACTCCCTCCCAAATGATTGTTTCCCTTCGTATGTATACCTGTCCTGCGTTATTCAGTCTATAGTTGTGTTATTTTTTTACATGCCTGAAGAAGGGCTCAGTCTGGCTCAAAAGTTTGCACACCCTCATCAACAGAAGTTGGTCCAATAAAAGGTAGCATCTGAACTACTTTTTATTTATTTTTTTATTTATTTGTACATTTTTACCCTGCCCCTTTCACTACAAGAGACTCGGGGCAGCTTACAAAATTAATAATAAAAATACAGTGTAAATTTAAAAATAGAAAACATATAAAACATATTAAAACTTCATTAAAACTCTAATTATGTGCAAAATAAAACCCACAGTGCAAAGAATTCCCAAAACTTACCTCAACAATACTCATCCCACCCTCCCCTTCTCCCCCACCAAACACCTGGTGGAAAAGTCGAGTCTTACGCTTTCATCGGAAGGAAAGAAGATTCGGGCTGAGGCAAACCTCCACTGGAAGGGAGTTCCAAAGTGATGGCGTGGCCAGCCACTGAGAATGTCCTCCTGTCTATCTGAACCCGCATGACTAATGCATGACTTCCAAGAGGGCATTCCCAGATGACCGCAGAGGTGATCACTCAGATAAATAGGGCCTAGACCGTGAAGGGCTTCAAAGGTCAATACCAGCACCTTGAATTGGGCCCAGAAGACAATAGGCAGCCAGTGCAGTGCTTCGATGTGCTCCCTGCGGCCCGTTCCAGTAAGGAGATAGGCTGCTGCATTGTGCAGCTTCCAAACCATCATCATGGGCAGCTCCACGTAGAGTGCATTGCAATAGTCTAGTTGCAAGGTGATGAACGCATTAATAATGGTGGTGAGATCAGAGTCTGAGACATATGGGTGGAACCTTTTCACCAGATATAATTGGCAAAAGGCACCCTTGCCCACAGCCAAAACTGGAGAATCCAGGCGTAGCTGGAAGTCCAGGAGCACCCCTAGGCTCCACATAGATGGAACCAGAGGAGGACGGACATCCCCAATAATTGGGGAGACCTGCCTCCTCACCCAGATATCAGTCCTGCCAGCTAGCATCACCTCTGTCTTATTAGGATTGAGCTTCAATCGGCTCAAACTCATCAAATCCCCCACAGTGACCAGGCACCAAGACAGCAAGGAGACAGCGGGGCCCGAGTCAGATGAAAATTACAGATACAGCTGGGTGTCATCTGCATATTGATGACAGTGGACCCCCCCCCCAAGCTGCGCACAACCTCTGCAAGCAGCTTCATATACATGTTAAGCAAGAGAGGGGACAGAATGGAACCCTGCAGGACTTCACACGGGAGGCCACCAGGAGATGAAGTCCAGTCCCTTAGCACCACCCTCTGGAATTATCTGTGAGCTAGGAATGGAACCCCCCACCAGGTCCCTCAGATGAGTCACCAACGACTAATGGCTAACTATCGAAGGCCGCCGATAGATCTAGTAGGACTAACAGGGTCATACAACCCTTGTCCAACTCTATAATGAGGCTGTCAGCCAAGGCCACAAGTGCTGTCTCCGTGCTGTAACCCAGGCGAAAGCCAGACTGCGTGGAATTAAGAAAACTGATGCTGTCCAAATGTGCCTGGAACTGATGAGCCACTACCTGTTCAATAACCTTCCCTAAAAAGGGAAGGCTATAGACAGGTTGGTAGCTGGCCGGGGCATCAACGCTGAGTGATGGCTTTTTGAGAAGGGGCCGAACCAAAGCCTCCTTCAGGCAACCTAGCACCCTCCCCTCCCAAAGGGAGGCAAAGATAACCCCCACCAGTACCAGCCCCACTGTCTCCCTGGTAGCTTTTACCAACCACTATGGGCAAGGATCTAGTTCACAAGTTGTGACTCAAACAGATCCCAGCACATCGGCCGCATTGGCAGGTGTCACCAATTGAAAATCATCCCATAAAGTATGAACAGACAGGGGATTTCTAACCTCTGGTTCTGCCACTACCTCTAAAGAGGCGGAGCTGAAGTAGTGCTCAATGCAAGCAATTTTGTCTGCAGAGTACTTCAAAAACATGTCACAATGAGTCGTGGATAAATCTGGTTCCAGGCGGAGACAGACTGGACCGACCAGACCTCTCACCACCCGGAACAGCTCTGTTGGCCATGACTGAGCAGACACAATAAGTGCAGCAAAGAACTGCTTCATTGTTACCCTCACTGCCATGGCATAGGACTGCCACCAGCAGTCTAACTGCCTTCCCTCAAGCTTCAGACCTCCCAGGTCCTCCGTAAACCATGAGGACCTGCGAAGCTGACACACTGGGAGTGGATGCCTAGGAACCACCCGATTGATGGCCTCAGCCAGCCAGGCATTCCACAAGGCCGCAAGGTCATCGATGGAGCGACCGCCAAGGTCAACAGGTATAACCCCAAGAGCATTCTGTAACTCCTCTGGTCTCCAACCCCTACTTGGTCCACACCTCTTACATTTGGCTTTTCTCATAGGAGATCTGATGATCTACCTATAGTAGATCTAATTAGTTTTGGCCAGTCATGCAGCTCATGACAGTGAATGAAGGATATTTTGGTATCCATGGAGACTGCTGTATGCTTTCTAGTGAAATTAGAGCAATTTAAGAAACTCCATTCTGGATGAAGAGAGGACTAATCCAGTGGCATGATTCCCATGGAGTGAGGGGGATAAATTGAGCCCAGGCCTCTGGGGTGTGGGATGGAGAGTTTTGAAATTAGTGGTGCTCAGGTTCTTTGCAAAGGGCCTCACCAAGAAGGAAGTTTTCAGACTGGGTGGGGGATGGAGTAATGTCACACCTGCTTCCTTTGAAAACCCTGGAGGAATTGCTGCCACTTCAGGTGGGATGCTGGCAGGGCTGGTCTTAAGTCCCCAGTGGGGGCCATGGCCCAGGCCCCAGAATCAGAGGGAAGAGAGGCCAGTCCCAGTAACCTCAGTACTAGTGCTCCTGAGGCCCCGGGAGAGACTATTCCTGTGGGGACCACCTTCTCCATGCCTGCAGCTCTCACCCCCAGGGCAGCTGCTTCCTGCAGGGCCCTGCTCCTTCCCTTCCCCTAGTGCAATGGGGGAACACCATACTGGCAATTATTAAAGGGGTGGAGCTATAGAGAGTGGGGCCATGGGCGGCCCTCACATTTTATTTTTGTCCTGGGCCCCACCAATTCTAAGGCTGGCCCTTGCTGCTGGGAGCCAAGGTGGCAGTGCCAGAGACTAGCCAGGAGCCCCCACAAAAGGGCTGCCACCACTCAGGTGTAGGGGCCACCCGGAGCCCTGCTTCAGCCCACTTACTCCTGAGGCTCATGGTAGTGGCCTGTACCCCAGGGCTCCTGGCTGAAGTTCCTCTATAGCAGTGGCAGTCTGAAAGCAGACTCTTGCCCCCTCAAGGCAAACCCCACCCTTCACCCTGTAGACCCCCACCATCTTGTTCTCAGGTGTTTCATAACTGGGACCTGAGCTTGGGCCCTGCATACCCTTGCTGCCCCCTCCACTGATCTCTGGTATTAATTTACCCTTAGACATCATCAGACCATTTCACAAAACCTGGGAAAGAGAGTCTAAGTATTCTTGATGTGGATATAGTCCAATACTAGGGATGAAACAAATATTAATGCAAATATAATTTTTTGAAGAATTTTGGCCTATGAGTTTCATGTCTGATGAAGAGGATACAAAGATTCACTTCCAGTTTCATTGGCTGAACTGAATATTCCTTTGGGGTTCTTTTTAGTATTTCAGTTTGGTCATTTCATTCATTTTGGTCTCATTGATACTGGCCATTTCAGTCATTTTGGTATTGCAGTATTTGTTCCTTTGTTACTAACTACTAGTGTTGCTGTGAACCAAACAGTTGTGCAAAGTGCTATTGCTCTAATAACAGTACAATGACACTGTTGTAAAACTCTTTGGGGCACAACAAAGGCCAGCCTTAGAAATCATGGGGCCCAGGACAAAAATAAAATGGGGGTCATGACCCTGCCCCCCCCCCAGTTAAAAATGGGCAGTCTGGTGCTTATCTGGCAGTCTACCCAACATGATTCTCTAGGGGTCCCCAGGAGATCTGCCACCACCATGAACTTCAGGGGAGATGACGGGGCCCCACAGGAATGGCAGTAGTGTTTCTGGGGGCCCCAGGGCCCCTCAGGATCATGGGACCCAGGGCAACTGTTCCTATTGCCCATACCAAACGCCGACGCTGGGAGCAACCACACTAAATAGCACCAAGCACAGTAAAGAATACCAAAATATCAAAATGACCAAATTGAAATACCAAAACAAACAATATGAATTATATGAAGAAACAAATATGCAAATGCCAGAGACCTGAACAAAGATTGGTTGGCTATTTGGTGGTGCTTCCAAATATGCAAAGAGTGCTCTAGAGAAGCCCCAGCTGTAACACCAATGAGAACTGGGATGAGTGAGGTTATACCAATGTCACTCAGATGAAGCAGGCATAGTGAAAATCTCAAATATAAAGATTCAATTCAATATCTGGAGATAGGGGGTTCATTAACTTATCCTCTGAAGGAGAAAAAGTGCTAACAAACACTAACGTTGAATACAGCTTATGTAAGCTCAATCTGTATTCAGCAGTTCTATTAAATGATCAGAAAGGATGTTTAATTTTAAAAGTGAAATAAGAGAATATCTGAAAAGAACACTACTTCATATGACATGGTTTAGCTGGGGTCTGCATGCATATGGTTTGTTTTTTTTTTTTTTTAAATAGCCAATGTACATTTCAGGTGCTTAAGAGACAAAACCTGGACATA
Organism: Sphenodon punctatus; assembly: GCA_003113815.1. Taxonomy (NCBI): domain Eukaryota; kingdom Metazoa; phylum Chordata; class Lepidosauria; order Sphenodontia; family Sphenodontidae; genus Sphenodon; species Sphenodon punctatus. The sequence goes on along the minus strand of QEPC01006795.1, from coordinate 98,873 downwards.
CAAACACAAAATCTAACAAAAAGAACATGTAAATACTGTATGTACATCTGTTTCCGATAATGTATGTTTACATATTAATGTGCAGTACAAATTTGTAAACATGAACATTTGAAACTTTCGGAGGAAATGATACTACCCTTTTTTCCTTTCTATAACTTTATTGGAACAGCATGTCGCAAGTGGCCCAAACCACATATGTAAATAGTTTTAATACTGGGTATGTTTCAAATGCTCTATGTTACCTATTTGTTCTGTTTTATATTGCCATCCGATCCAGGTTTGTTTACATAATTTTGATGCAAATTATCATCTAATTGCAGACCAAACTTCAGATGATTATATATATATATATATATATACATATATGCTACATTTCTAAGGCACATACATCAAAGTAACTACCACCAATGTTCAAGCTAGGCATCCCATTTATTTTCCACTTCTCCAATAAACATATTAAATTCCGGTGAAACCAGCTGGTAAAGTAGGTTCAAAAGCTTTACTGTTATTTTCACTCATTGAAGAGTCAAAAGTAGCATATTTCAAAGTGGGGTAAGATTGCAGTGCTGCATCACTGTCAGTCCATTTGCCACAGTAATAAAGTCAGTCATTTCTGGAGAGATTTGAATCTGCTTCTCTCACAGTTGTGATTACAGAGATAGATTCCTGCCCCAAGGACTTACAAGCTAGAATGGAAAGGGGACAGGGACACGCTGATTAAGTTGAGAAGTTGCAGGTGCTTAGCTTAGTTACAACGGGAAAGGGGGGGATCCATTCCTGAAGGATGGGACAGAATAAGGTAACGTACAAAGGAGCAATCTATGGGAGTTCGAAGTTCGGGAAGGCCTAATGAGAGAGGTAGAGGATTCAACATACAGGTGGTATTTGACATGTTTACCTGTACTTTTCGGGTACTCATTTCAACTCCAATGTAAATAAACGAAACCATCTAGCGCACTTTGATTTCTGGCAAAAATGTAACAGTGGTAATTCCCATTGGGGTGACAAAGTGAATTGGGGACAGCCTCCAAAATCCCACCCCCTGAAACTAAGGCCATTTTTAGACGAAGTGATACCATGCAAGTCCACCCAGTGGACACATGTGGTACTGTCCATTTAAAAGTGGCGGTGGGTTGGTGCGTGTGAAAAACCCAGGGTGCTCAAGCGTTTGTGCAGGGGCATGGGTGGATGGTGGGTGGATGAGAGCACACACCAAGCACACACCCATCCGCCACCATCAAAACCCTCCCCCTCCCAACCAAAGTGTCCATCTAAAAACGGCCTAAGAGACAGAAATTAAGGATTGGGGACAAAATTAGGCAGCAATCTGTCTCCTGGGCCCCAAGCCCAGGGTGGGGTGAAGGCATAACCCCTTGATTCCCACCTCCCCAGTAAAAATTGTCCTTCAGGTGTCAGGTCTTGAACCCCTGGCAGCTTTAGAGTGCTGCCTTAGCTGCTAGTACGACCCCTCGGTCTCACCTTTTGCGTGGAGCCTTGTTCTGTGCTTGTGTCCTGTGTGTGCTATATGCAGGGACCCGAGTTGACTGCACCAAAAAATCTTAAATTCTGCAACCAGTGAAGCCAAACTCTGCAAATTCACTGTGAGCATTAATATTTGCATAATTAACTTGATTTGCATAACAATGCATGCTGTGAAGCAATTTGCAATAGGCTTGACATAGAATCACAACTTTGCTAATCAAACACAACTCAAATCCTCTGGAATTTCAGCACCTCCCTCACCCAAACATAGGACCTTCAGACCCCACCCACCCACAATTCATCTCCCAGGGGCCTATTTACCCTCGGGTCATGGTCAGGATTGGCTGATTCTGTGAGGATTCTGCGAGGATTGGATGATTCTGCGAAAATCACTGCAAATTGCAGCAACACAGTCAACTCGGGTCCCTGGCTATATGTATTTCCTTCTTGTTCCCAGCCCTTGTGCTTTCCCCTCTACTGGCCTTAGTTGTGTTCCCTAGCTCTGATCCCTTGTATCCCTTAGTTCCCAGGCTTCCTGTTCCCCTTGTAATTCCCTAGCCCATTTGAGTCCCTTGCTTAATGTTTGGTTCCCTCTTCATAGATCCCCAGTTCCCTGTAAGTCCCTGCTTGATTCTGTGCCTCCTTGCTTCCTGATTCCCCAGCTCTGGTTCCCCACTCCAATCTTTGTCCTGGTTCCCTGCTTTCTGACTCCCCCTGCTCTGGTCCCCTAATCCCTGGTGTTCCCTACTCTCTGATTCCCCCAGTTCCCTGACTCCCAGTTCTGGTTCTTTACTCCCTTTCCTTAACCTCAGTGATGAACCGTAAGCTCTCTGAGGCTGGATTCCCTGACCCTCATGCTGAGTATTAGGCTGTTTTCAGATGAGCGCGGCGGCTGCCCGCGCTTGTTTCTCAAAAGAGCTGGCAGTCCATTCCACACGTGACGCTGCCGCCGAATACGTGCATGCGCGGGCGATGCACATCCATTTCCGGCCACGAACTGACCAGGTCGGCGATTGAAGCTGGTCATATGTGGCCAGAAATGGAAGCGCATTGCCCGCGCATGTGTGTATTCGGCAGCAGCGTCATGTGTGGAACGGGCTGCCGGCTCTTTTGAAAACAAGCGCGGGCGCCACTGCGCTAGTCTAAAAACAGCCTTAGTCTCCTTGGTATTGGAGAATAGCTGAGAGGTTTCCCCTACCTTGTTGCTACCCTGCTCCACCCCCACACCCATCATGTTGCCCCCTATCTCTGTTCCTTCAGTCTTCCTGTGCCCTGTCCCCCATGCCCATGCCAACGTGCTCCACCCCCTACCACTGCATACCAACATAAATCTACCTTCTTGCTTGCCTTGCCCTAGGGTACAGTTAGATGTTCTCCAGCTTAGTTACTCCTTTAGTCATGTGGTTATATGGTTTCGTCCTTGTGTCTTGTTATTGTCTGTCCACATCATCCTTGCAGCCTACCCACCTTCTCCCTCCCCACCTGGCTACTGCTGGTGTGCCAGTCTGCCCCTGTAACTAGGAAGGAAGGTTGCAAGCCCTACTTAAGCCTGAAGCATGACCCCTACTCTAGTCACCCCGAAAGAGAAAGTCTCTGTCACAGCATGGGTAGCTTATCACCAGGTGGAGGCATTCCTTGAGGAACAAGTGGATTTCTCAGAACCTACTCCCACTATGTGGACTGGGTACTTGCAAGTCAAGGCCCGCCTAGCCTCTCAGGCCTTGGAATCAGTGGCAGTTCCAGTCCAGACTTTGATCCTCCCTTCTCAGACTCCAACAGCTGAGGAATATACTGCCTTGTGGACATCTTTGGAACAACTAACAATCAGGGCTGAGACATTACAGAACTCAACCGTGGATGTGATGGCCAAAGAACTTGCAGCCCTACAGACCACCTTGGAGGCAATAAGAACCCAAGTTGAGACAATACAGACCCTTGACCCAATATCATCTGGGCCAATGCCAGATTCTATTCATGACCACTCGGTGGCGGACCTTGCCCAGTCATCATCATCTGATGCTGTCCTATTGAACCAGGCAAATTCACTCTGGGCTCCATGGACTAAGATGCACCCATTGCAGGCAGTGACACATGGCACCACCCAGCTGCCATCACTCTAGGGTCTCAGTCTCAAACTCCTATGCCTGTTGTTACCTGGTCACCAGCGCCAGCTATGCTTATGGCTAGCATCATGTAGAAGGTCATCAGCAACTCTGATGTTTGAGGTCGTGCAGGTACTAGCAGGTGTTAGACAGAACCCAGTGCCAGAGGCACATTGCTCTTCATTCCTGTTGTCCTCTTCCCTACTTCTTCCTGTGGGGACCCAATCTCCTGGGTTAGTGACATGTCCTTTTCATGAATCCTACTTCTGTCCAATGTCACTGATATTAATTAACAGCTCCTGCCACTACAGGTTCTTACATGCTGAGCAGGTTGCCTAGCTGCGCCCCAGGTTTAGTCAACTTGGAACTGTACCTTCCTACTGAGGACATCTCATCCCCCAAGACAGCTGCCTGATTCCTGCTGGCAACCCCAGAGCCTAGTCATCTGACACAACCCACATCTTGTCCTGCTTGTTGTTTTCTGCCTTCTGTCTCTTCTGTGCCTCGTCCTGCCTGTTTTGTCCCTCCTCTTCATCCTATGTCTCATTCAGTCTGCCCAGAGTCCTTTGCCCAACCACTTTTGCCCTGCCCACATTGTGCCTAGCTCAAAGTACTTGATCTCACATCCAGGCCATCTTGTCCCTTGTTCAAGCTGTTCTGTGCCCTTTCCTGTCTTGTTGCGCTTTGTCTAGGGATGTGCGAACGCAGTTCGGAAGTTCAGAGTTCGGACTGAACTCGGTCCGTTCAGACAACCGAACCTGAACCGACCGAACCAAACCCAATACCGAACTCTGAAATGACCAAACAGTTCGGTCTGTTTGGATCAAATTTGGATGAGTTCGGGCGGCAAAAACGTGACTGGAAAGCAAAACATGACAGGGAGAGGGAGTCAGTTGAGGAGCAGACTTCCAGGCACCAAGGTTGGAGAGGCCTGGAGTAGCAGCCAGCCTGCCTAATCACCATCCCTTTTCTCCTCAGACTACTGGCTTTGCAGTCTGTGATTGGACATGGGGGATAGGAGGGCTAGGCTGCACGGAGCCAATGGGGCTTGCAGTGAGGCAGGCACAGCAAGTAAGAAAACTCATTGCCTTCCCCCCTTCCAACACCTTCTGAGCTAGTCACTGTTCATGACAGCAGGCATTTTCAGAAGGCTTCCTCTCCCAGCAGTTTGTGTACCTCCCAGCTCCCCAATCCATTGCCATCCTGCTCCTATTTTACCCATCCAACCCATTTACCTCCATGTTGTCATTTATTTAGATTATATAAAATAGATTGACATTAATTTTTATTTTTTTACCCCTCCCTGTGTTCTTCCTCCCCCCTCCATTGAATCCTTTCCCTCTCCCTCTATATATTCCATCCCTGATTCCCTTCCACTGTTTTTGGATTTATTT
>QEPC01006795.1:61270-84171 GCA_003113815.1 Sphenodon punctatus | reverse complement strand
CTCAGATCTACGAATGTGCAGAATAACCTCGAATTTGCCTGTACATACTTCTCGGCCAGATGGAACAGGACAAGACAGTGATCCACGGTCGCCCTTTTAGCTTGAAACCCCGCCTGTTCCCTATGCAAAACTCGGGAGCCTACCAGCCAGCCATTCAAAATGGCTAGCAGGTGCTTTGCATAAAGCTTGGCCAGCACACTCAACAGGCTTATTGGCCTATAGTTCCCAGGATTACTCCTATTGCCACCCTTAAACACTGGGACTACCACCGCTCTGCCCCAATCCGCTGGGAAAGCCCCGGTCTTATCGAGATAAGTAAAAAGGACGGCCAAAAAAGGGGCCCACCAGTCCACTTGAGACTTTAGAAGTTCAACCAACAGACAGTCATACCCTGGCGCTTTCCCCGGCTTAAGAGACAGAATAAGCTCCTCCATCTCAGATACCGTTACAGGTGACCACATCGGGAGCTCAGCCAACAGCTATGAGAGGTCCTCCTCAGGATCCCCCAATGGAAAAAGGGACCGAAAATAGGACAACCAATCACCACTAGAGATAGTAGGAGAAGATAATATGCGAGGTTTACCCATAAAGGAATTTATTGTCCGCCAAAACATGCCGGAATCCCTGCCCCTAGCTACTGAAAGCAAAGTGGCCCAAGACTGAGCAGTATAAGCTGCCTTCTTCTGCCTCAGGAGAGCCCGATAGATCTTCTTGTTTTCTAAAAAAACCACCAACATGGGTTCATCCCTCTGCCGTCTATATAGTTTAAATTGGGCCTTCAACAGCGCCTTCTGATCCTTGCACTTCCTATCATACCAAGGTGCTCCCTGTAGCACGGTTCCCTGAGTACCCAGGGACTGGTTAATGGGATGGACCAGAAGTGGCCTTAACAGCTCAATAAACTCCAAGTAATGCCCCACTAAGTCTTGCTGGGGAGGAGGCCCCCCCCCCCCCCACCATGGCCTTCCTAACTGCCCATCCCAAGGAAGAAAAAAAGCACTTCCTGGAGGCGCCTACCAAGGTCCTCTGTCCACCTACTCCTGCATGGTCCTATATGGGTATCCTCCTCCCCTACCTCATTAGCCCCCGCACTACCCTCGGAGACTAGTATGAGTGGTGGAGTGGAGCAACAAATCTGATTTCCTGTGCCAAGTCGTGTTGCTTGCCCTCTGTCTCAAACCTGCTTGCTCCTGCTTTTGCTTCCACCTCCCTGACCTCAATTCCACTTCTGTTCCTGACCCAGACCAGTTTCTATATCTGAATTGAGCTCTGTCTCTGCTTCTGCATCTGATGTGAACTCAGCCCACTTCTGGCCTCCATCAATTGGTGATTTCATATGTGACAATGCTCAACCACCGTCACGGTCTGCCATGGTCCAGAGTTGGGACTCCACTACAGCCAGGACTGGCCCGGGCCCCCAAACTGACAAGATGGGGGGTGGGCTTCCGGGGAGGGTGAGGAGATGCATGGGCATCCCTGCATCTCCCCACCCTCACCCCTAATGGGCAGCCATTGCAGTCAGTCATAGTGGCCCCTCTTACCCAGTTAGGAAAAGCGGACTTCAAATGTGATAGCCTACTTTAAAACCAGTTGGGCAGCCGGATCCTGACATGGTGGTGGCTAGCATGAGCTGTGACTCAGAGACTTTCCCAAGTCACAGCCTGTGCTAGCTGCCAACATAGCCGGGATCTATCCTGGGCAAACATCTGACACCCAGGAACTAACATGACAGTGACCCATGGGGTAAATCAAGGGTAAAGTGGAGCAAAGTGGCCCACCGTCACATCTGAAAACAACCTATGTCTCAGACCATGGATCAAAAAATGTTATCCAGACTTTAGCCTACATAGAAGTGCTCAGTTTCAGTTCTGGCACTTTGCTTATTCCAGCTTGGTTATATTTCAGAAATGCTTCACTGCCAACCTATTGCCAGAGTGCCTTATGTGTGAAGGCAAGGATGTACCTCTATACTAAATCATGGATGGGCAATGTATGCATGATGCCAGCCTAATTTCTGTCAACTACAAAAGCAACCTAGGCCCTGCCCATGCATTCCTGATTGATCCCCCTGGTCACCTGCTGAGCCAAGACTTGGCAGCTTCCAGAGGTCTTTTTGGTGGAACAGTAGTAATAGCATACCTGATTCCAGAATCAAAAGAACAAGAGCATCATTTAAAGATGGTCCTCGAATCATTATTTCCTACTTTTTTTTATGTCTAAACATTTTTTTTAATTATTTTGTTTTGAACAATAATAAAGTATAATAGGTGCATAGTACAATTCTCGTCCCTCCTTCCAATACCAATACATTATATCACCTAAGTGGCGTAATCTGTTATCACAATTCTCACTGTTATTTTCTTCTAGATGTCTCCTTGTATTATGCAACTTCCAATTTGTTTTGAGATATTCCCCCTATTAGGGATATCTCCTTTATAACTTAACTTTAAATCCCCCCCCCTTTAACCAACCCAACCATACAACTTTCTGACCAGTGTCTCCAAGTATTGTTACCCGTTATGTTCATATGTAAAAGTCAAATAAGTATGTGTTTTCCTCTCTCTCTACTTCTTCCCGCTGCATTATCGTCATGCACGGGAGCCAAGTCGCTACAAAATCCTCTCTTTTATCGTTTATTCCTGCAGAGATTTTCTCCATGGAGAACATGTAACACATTTGGTTCATCCATTCCAGGAAGGTTGGTCCCTTTTCCAATTTTCATTTCCTAACTATTAAACTAATAGCTGCTAGGCACATTTTCTTGCATGAATCAGCATGTCTCTGGATCATTTCTAAGTCTGGGTAGATACCCCAAAGTCCAATGTCTGGAGTGAATGGTAGTAAGGTTCCCGCCACCCTGTTCATACAGTTCCATATAGCTCTCCATAATGGTTTTATTACACTGCACTCCCACCAACAGTGAAGATATGTCCCTCTTTCCTTACACCCTCTCCAGCAGAGCCCCCGACTGCCTTTGTCAAATTTCTCTAGTCTGACAGGGGTGAGGTAGTACCTCATTACCAATTTAATATGGATCTCTCTAAATTGTAATGATGGGGCACATTTGTGCATGTGGTTCCAAATTACCGCCTTATATTTTTTGTCCAAATTTCTGTTCAAATCTTTGTTCCATTTGTTGATATATTTATCTTCATTTTGGAACCATATTTTGAATTGTCCATAAATTCTTGACAATTTACCCCTGTTGGCAGTGTATTCAAGCAATTTTTTTTCCTATGCTCTGGGGTTCTCTGCTGAAATGTATAATTTATTTTTTAACAGTAAAGAGGCTTTTCAGTTGCAGGTACTAAAAAGTGTTTTGGAGTGTTATAAATTTCCCCTTCTGAAATAAATGTCACACTCGCGTAATTCTCTTTTCCCTTAATTTATTTTGCAGTTCTGGTGCCCATGCTATCTCCTCCTCCTGGTACCTCCTGATGTCCATGTAAGGTGAGATTTCTTTCTATAATTTTTTTAAGTACTGCCCCCAATATTTCATCGCAATCCCTGCAAATGGATATTTATTCCATTTTTGCCTTTTTATTTTCCCTTTATCTGTTAAATATTGTCTAAAATTACCTATGTTTAATACCTTTGCTTCCATCATTGTCCACTGAGGAGCTTTATCCATATGCATTTAATGCTGCTGCTCTGTGGTACATTTTCAGGTCTGGATTTCAGTGATTTCCTGTGAATTCTGGGGTTTTTATTTCTCCATATAAATTCTAAAAGGATCTTGTTACACTGGGTAAAAAAGGATGTGGGGATCATTACTGGAACTGCCATGAATTTATATAATATCTTAGGGAGAGTAATCATTTTGAAAATATTCATTTTGCCCAGCCACGATATAGCTAACTTACTCCAGTTTTGCAAATCCTCCCTTATTTGTTTAAGTAAAGGTAGGTAATTTTCTTTATAGAGATCCTTGGTTCGAATCATTATTTCAACATTATTCAAACTGGAAGCCCTTTTCCCTTCTTTTTCTATAATATGTGTAAAGAGCGGCACATTATTCTGTAGACCAGGAGTGAGGAACCTTTTTACTCCCATGGGCCACTATGAAAATTAGTACAAACACCCTAGGTCAGACAGGCATTTCGGGTGAAGGTGCTTAAGAGGTGTGCCCCAGATGGAGGAAGGAAGGGTCTATGCTATGGATTCCTCCTCTGACCTTGAGTGCATGCCCTGGGTTTGTCTCATGCCCTCCCTTTCCCCAACTTTACTCTTTCAGTGACTGAGGGGTAGGGACTGGATCCAGAGACCAGAACTGGAAAGAGGGCACATTAAAAAAAACACACACACAAAACAGCTGTGGGCTAGATTTAGATCCCCACTCCTGCTGTAGACACTTCCATTTCAAAGTGTTGCTGTCTTACAGGATGAGGCCATGGCTCCTTGCAGTCTTGTAACTTAGCACCAACAAGAGCAAATTATGGGCATTTTGCCATTTTCTTCAGTGGACGCTAGATCTAGTCATACACCTTCCACTAACATCAAAGTAATTAGATGGTGAAGAATGCTCAGCTCCCCCTCACAAGGAATCGTGCCTCCTAACTGAGTCTGAACCTGTTTCCATTTAAGTTAATGGTCAAACTCCCTTTGTATTCAGCAGGAGTAGGGTTAGATTCATCATCCCCCTGTGGAATGACAACTGAATGGAAAGCCAGTCTGAAAATAATTTACACTTGTTTGGTGCTTGCAGGAACCAACGACATCTGCTTTGCTGATAGAAAACCTTTTGCTTTATTATATCCTTGACACTTGCAATTATAAAATGAGGAGGTAAGGACAAGGAGAGGATAAAAAGTAATACAGTGAAAATAAGTTCACAAAGTTCCTATGCTAAAACCTTCCCCTTTACATGTCATGCCTTTTCAGACCCAGTATAATTCTATCGGCTGTACATCTCTGTTTTTCTTGAGGCCTGGGCGTTGAGGGCTCATGCAATGGAATTACACACAGAACCTGGACAGGTGTGATGTGGGTGTACTCTGTGAGCCTGATCTGGCAGCATGCTGTCACACTGAAGGCATTCAAGGAGGGAGACGGTGAACAGAGTTTGTCTTGTGCTCTCAGTGCACAATGAGTTCTTCATTTTAACTGAGTGGAAGTATTTTCTAAAAATTAGCCAGTAATTAAACTCTACATTTGGGTAAGTGGTAGAGCTGGTTGAAGGCAGTAGAGAGCACTCAAGAAGGGTGTGATCCATCAATTAGATAGCATGAGCGCTAGCGGTTAGTGCTGGCATAAGTCTCACTGAAATGGCAGAGATTTGTGCTCGCGCTAAATGCTGGCACCAATACCATCTGCTCAGAGGACTGTGCTGTAAATATTCATTTTGATTTGAAGATGTTGGCTTCCCCTCTTTGCATGCTGCAAATAATCATCCACTTGAAAATTACCAACATGCTCAAAAGAGCACAGAGGTTTTGTTTGTCTTCCCAAGTGCTCCCACAAAGCCAATTTTGAACATTTGTTTTCTGTCTTGGCTGTGGGGAAACCAAGTTATGCAATTGGAAAACAGAAATATGTGAGCCATCCGAACTAAGCAACACAGCCCAGCATGGGGATTTCTAATTTCAAAGAAGAACCCATTAGGGTAAACAATTTGGGGAGGGGGAAAAAATCATCAAATAATTGAGAAGTTTGAGAAAATTGCAAACTGTTTGCAGATGTTCCCTGAACAGGAAAAGAGGTGGATTTAATCAAATAAAACAATATGCTCAACATTAGCAGGTACAAAATAATGCATTTTGTTACAGATTTAAATGATGTTCTTTTTAGCCTTGATATTGATGTTTTAGAAAACGGGTTTCCCTCTTTTTAAAAAGGATGAACAAATCAAGCTTGTTTAGACCCCTGCTGCAAATATGACATGAGGGGAATGTCTCCTCTGACTCACCCCGAGTTCAATCACCCTTGGATATCGAGCCCTTTAACCTCTTTGGCTGTTACTTGTTTTATTTTAGTTTCACTCTGACTTATGGATGCGAGACAGGAGGAGTTTTGAATTCTTTGGGTTTCGTCTTTGGGTGTAAAGTCAGAATTCTTTGGTTATTTTGTTTTTTCCCCACTTAGTTCCAAAACTTGGCCAGTTCCAGCCCCATATACCTTGCAAAAGTCTATCCCATATCAAGGTAGATGAGGTAATAAACAGGCTTTGCATAGTATTAATCATTAATCATATAAAGGAGAAAGCCCAGCCTTTCTACTTCAGAATATGTTTAGTGTTACCTTATGCCCTCGGGGATGTTCCAAAAGAGTGTGATCCTTCAAGCAGACAACACACACCCTGGTAGTTAGCGCTGGCATAAGTCCCACTGAAATGACAGAGACTTTTGCCTGCGCTAGCCAAGGAGCAATGACACGGCAAGTGCTTTGGGAGTCGTCATTTGCATCTGTTTCAGTGCTTGTTAAAGCTAAAATGAATAGTGGATTTTGTATTTGTGCGTGTCATTTGAATTTTCGGGAAGCTATATCCACAACCAAAATGAGAATTTGCATATCCGATTATCTGAGTATTCCATTTCAGCTGCTTTGCTTATTTTGGTTTGATTATTCAGCTCTTTTGGTTTCTTTGTTTCGATGGCTGTGCCTGCACTGCACAATAGTGCTAATTGTGCTGAAATAAAGCAACCGAAATATCGAAATCATCAAACTGAAGCATTTGAAACAGGTATCAGACAAAAAGCAGTTGGTATCTGCTTCATCGATTTCTGTTTGGATAGCGCAAAGGCAACAGATTTATTCATCTACACAAAAACTTGCTCACTGGAGCTCTGAGTATGCCCCTTATGGCTCCATTCGTTGAAACCAATGGGACTACTCTGCAGTCAGTGGCTTGAAGAACTGTGACTACGGAGACAGCTTTCCAGTCTGAGGAACAGCTTCGCTTTGGGGAGACCAGTGCTGCTTCCAGCACAGTTTTATCGAGGAGAAGGACCAATCAGGATGAGAGTCCTTTGAGCATTCTTGCTATTCTGTGAACCCTTAGCCTATGCACACAGGGCCAGACAACTGTGATCCACAAACCACTTTAGCCAGAATAGTCCCACTGAAGCCCTGGACCTTCGCAACGTCCTCTAGCAATGAGTTCCACAACTTAACTGTAGCTGTTAATTCAATTAATTCAATTTCAATTTTATTCAATTTCAAGTATAGCTGTCTTAAAGATCAAGCACTAACTTCTGCTTCACTGTGAGGGCTTCAATGGAACTACTCCAGAGTAAGCAGTTTGTGGATTGCACCCTTAGTCTTCTCAATTTTACTTTTCTTCAGCAAGTTTGGAACCAAATCCTTCTATCTGAATCATTCCAGCCCCAAAAGAGTCAAATATTTGAAGTTCACAATTCACTTTAAGTACCCGCTTAAAGCAAGTGAGACTGAAGTGTAGGCTTAAGTAGCTTACTACATAGGGATGAAATGGTGAACTAATGCCCCAGATTGTCCCTTTAAAATCAATGGGGCAATTGAAGTAAGGGGTGAACAGAAGTTAGCACTTCATCTTCAAGATAGCTGTGGTTAACCTATCAAACTCATTGTCAGGTTGTTGTGAAGGCCAATAGCATAACTGGTTTCAAAAAAAGGATGGATAGGTTCTTAGAGAGTAGGTTCACCAACAGCTACTACTAAGTTGGTCAGGAGATGACACCATGGATTGTCAGGGACTGGGAATGAATAGCAGGGAATGGATCATTCCATTTGGCCCACACTGCTCTGAAGCAACTGGAGTTGGCCACTGTGCTGGGCTAGATGGAACTTTGGTCTGACCCAATATGGTACTCTTATGTGGTGGAGGAAGGGTAGAGGTGGTGGTGGTGAGCTGAGACTTTTATGGTACAAAGGCAACTAGGCCTTATTGTGCCAAATGGTGGATGGGCCCAAGACAGTGTTCCATGACAGCAATGTTTAAACTACTGTCCTTTTCTGTATTTATTTGTACCTTGAACACGGAGATTCATTCTTGCTGCAAAGTGCAAATATTAAAAAGGATGAATTTACAGTTCATTTTTTTCTACCCTACAATCACTATCAATGTGATCCTCTAGCTGTTTAAAGCCAGTGCTAGATCTTAATGCTGGCGAGAGCCTTGTTCACTTTGATAGGATCTGTGTGGAGGTACTAAGTGCTCTCATCTGCATTAAACAATTGGAGGATCACACCCTACATAAATAACCATTATGAAAGAAGGTGTCTCAGCTGTGGACTATTTCATAGTCCTCCCTAACTGGCATGCTTATTATGACATATTTGCACACAAAAAGTTAAACCTCTAGATAGTTCAGTCCTGTATCATAAAGCACTTTCTGTCCAAAAAAACAAAACATTTGGGAATGAATAAAGAAAGAGACTTGCTTACATTGCCACTGCTTTAGAAACACTAAAAGTTCCATTAAAGGCAGTGGTTCATTGTTGAGTGCCAGTTTGAATGATTATATCTGCCATCTCTAAAAGGAGCTGGAAAGCTGTCGTTCATTTTGAAATGGCTTGCTGAGTTCATCAGCCGAGATGGCATAGAAAAGTTATAACCATAGAAGCCATAGGGAGGATGTAAGGAACAATTAAGTGCTTCCCGAGCAATGGGACTTGATGGGAAAATGTTTCCAGATGCATGTAATCCATACAACATTTGACTAGTGGAGCTGGGCATTTGCAGGCATTGCCCAGTTAAGTCTTCGGACTTGCTGCTTTTGAGGTTTGTTATGCCAAGCGAAGACAGCATGGGCACATCCACCATGAAGTGGGGTAGAACGTGAGGACCGGTGCTTCCCAGCTTTTCATGGCTTGGAAACAGGAGTGACTGTTGTCTCATAAGGCCTGTCGGGCAAATCTTGTAGCAGAGGGGCATGTTGAGATTGTGTAGGTAAGATTCAGGGCAGGAGGCACCAATGTTGTTTGCTGACAAATGAAACGTCGGCGGTGAACAAGATGGAGAGAGCAAGGAGTTCAAAGGAGACGGCGTCCCACCGCTAGAGGTCACAGGGGATGAACCAGAGCTTCCACCTATAAATAAAAGCAAAAGTGATCAAAATAGTTAATGAACAGGAATCGCCTGTCCCCTATCCTTGTGTGCATACCCCCAGCACCACTACCTTAGCCTGAGTCCAGTCTTTCAGTGCTAGGGAGTAGGAACTGGATCCAGGGGCCCAATTCAGGGACTGGCAAGTGGCCAAATAAAAACTAGTCATGGACTGCATTTAGCTCCCGGGCCTGAGGTTCCCACCCCTGTGCTAAAGTAACCTGCTGGATCGTGACCTCTATGTCTACTCGATTGGATCATGACCTCTGTGTTTACTCACTCTTGTTTAATAAGCAAAGCACGGTGCAATAGTTTGGATTGTCTGATGCCCTGGCAGGGTTCCTTCTCTGACTATAAGAAACGGCTCATATTTAGTGCTTCTGTAGAATTTCCTATGCACCCGATCACAGAAAGTGGCATTTTTTTATTTCACTTTCACAGCAACCAGTAAAACAGCATAAATATACTTGAGCATAAGCATAAGCAATATTTCTTAGTGCGCATTGACATAAAACACAGCATACCATCTCTGAGTAAGCCCACCCCCTCTATCTGAGGGTAATTCCAGAACATGTTATTGTGGGTGGATAGTTAACTCCCCGGTAGGAGTGAACACACCCTACAACTGTACCTGTAGGTAAACTACCTTGGCACAGGTTTACTTGGGAGCTGGTAACCCTCAGACAAGTTGTATGTTGTGTGAATACAGCCTTGGGTAACTTGAAAATACACTTGTGAGTATACTTTGCACATTAAGCTCTCAGGCAGGGACCGTGCCTATTTTATTCTCTGTAAAGCGCTAGGTACATCGCCGGTGCTATATAAAAGCTTATAATAATAATAATAATAATAATTAATAATTAATTAACGGCCTTGTCCTTTCTCCACTGAAGTAAATTGATGTTTAAATTATTATTTCAATGGGAGCACAAGCAGGCCCTCGGTTGAGATAATCTATTCTTTTATTGATATGCACTTGCCCAGTGTTCCTGTTAATAGTGAAGGGGTTCAGGGTCATGTGATGCAACTGACGCCCCATTTCAGAGGGGAAGATCAAGATATGAATTTGCACAAACATTCCTCCTGGGGCAGCAGACATTGCTCAGGGTTTTTCAGCAGTGACTGCATTCGTGTTTTCTAAATTCTCTGTGAGTCTCCCTACCTGTTGTGTATCATCTCCTGAGTATTACAAAACTGGCTGGGTAATTTTATAGAACAGGGATTCACACACTAGGGGATGGTATCCCAAGTAGAGGCTCTGAGTTGCTAAATGGCACCCTGATGAGACCGGCAATGCAGAATTAGAAATATAAATTTCCAAAGCATGAGGTCCCAAGGATTTCTTTTGTCTCACAACCTGAAAACATTTGGGAACCACCACTTTAATATTTACCCTCTCATAAGACGTTCTGCATTTCAGATGGATTTTTGCAGGAAAGTTTAGGCAAAAAGGCTTTCTTTTGTTCCTGTTAAATCTGTTATAGATTTAAACCTCCACATTTAAACCTCCAGTTCTAGGAAGTAGGGACTACAAGATGCATTGCTGCTGGTTTACCAGTGCAAACAGAACAAATCTTTTCATCACATAGCTGCAAAGCTTCTGACAAAATGCCTTCTCTTACTGAACAACGTAAATACATTGAGCCCGTTGTTAGTTCCTTTGAAATGTGTGAAAGGCATATAGTATTTCATATTCACAATGACAATTCATATATTTGTTCCCAATCCATCTTCATCACCGTTGCAAAATTTTTAATGTTGTTTATTTGTCTGCTTCGTTTCAGTTACTTTGGTATTTTGTGCTTTCTATTTTGGTCACAAAACACTAAAATAATGAAGGTCTGAAATGCTAAAGTAATACTTAATATTTAAATGAATACTTAAATACTTAAATGAATATTTGGAACCACAGATGAAATGGAAAGTGAATAATGCTTCCCATTCTCTTTGTTAAAACGGATAAGAATATACTAAATTTGTCAAATTCAGCATTTAGTTTTTGGCTGCTCACTTGGGTGGGCACAGGATTGGGCTGTGTTTTTGTGTCTGCACAGTATGAATGGAGGGGACATTCATCACGCACTTTGACCATCCCAGCTGTACGCTACTCATGAAACAGAGGATCCTCAAGCTGCCTCAGCACTGCTACAGCAGGGTTAAGGAGTGTGCTGCAATATTTCTCCTGGGCTGGGACTATTTTATAGCACAATGAAATTCTCAACAGCTTTGAACAGCCACATGCAAGTGATATAATTGTACAAAACTCATGATGATTAAGGACAGGACTGGCCTTAGCATTAGTCAGGCCTAGGATGGAAGATAGGAGCTCAAGGTGGGATCACTGGACTGGGAAGCAAGTGCCCGAATCCATGGAAAACAGCTGCCCTAGAGCAGCAGCAGTGGGGTCCCAGGAGCTCCGTCACTGCTGCTCTGTGAATGCCCTTCTTACCCCCACAGTCATTTCTACCACCACCTCTACTGAGGGTCCTGGGAATGCCACCGCTGTGCACCTCTGGAGAAGTGGCGGCAGTGGCAGCTCTCCTGAGGTGCAGGCACTATGAAAAGGTGGGCCAGGAAACATAGTCCTGGGTCACCCCTACCTAGGGTCAGCTCTGATTTAAGGGGTCTATTTTCAAAGGAACTCAGAGCCACAAGTGCTCAGAACCCAAAATTAGGGCAAGATTTTCAGCAGAACTGAACAAGGTAGGAGGCCCCATAGTGTCTCCTCAGTCACTAGGCTCAACATGCTAGGTAAATAGGAATTATTGTTATTATAAGCATTTATACAGCGCCAGTGATGTACCTGGCGCTTTACAGAGAATGAGATAGACACGGTCCCTGCCCTAGAGCTCACAATCTAAAGACAGAAGGAGGGGAGAGAGGGAAGGGGGAACAGAGGGAGAGACAAGGGATGCAACATTCATGAGGATGTGAGAGCTCAGGTACATGTTCTTGGCTTGGTTACAGTAAATTAGGAGTTTACAGATAACAGGTGGGGGATGAACCTGGGTGGGGATGCTTAGCAGGAGTTAGGAAGGGCGGAGTGGAAGAGGTGGGATTTGAGGAGGGATTTTAAGGTAGAAAGGGAGGGGCAAGGCGAATGTGGGCAGGGAGGGAGTTCCAGGCATGGGGGGCAGCGAGGGAGAATGGACGAAGGCGGTTGGGGAAGCAGGGGAGGCGATGGAAGGGATGGAATTTTTAAATCTAGCCATTTTGGGGGGGTGCTGAGCTGTTCTAAAAATCTGGCTATAGTGTGTGTGTCCACATGTGCATCTATTTAAATGTATCTTTCAGTTCTTGATTTTAATAAATAGCTGCTATTCCCCTTTGAGGGCATGGGTGGGATTTAAAATAAGCCGTTTTCTGCTTTTTCACAAAGCACATGCTTTGTGCTAGAGTGTCAATCATGGTATTTAAAGAAAATAGTTTTCCAATGTAGTATTCCCACTTTTTCATTTCACATGAAGGCTCCAATCCTCAAACCACTCCCCAGCTTCAGTCCCATTCAGATCATGCTGCCCGAGCCAGAGCTGCCATCAGTTTCCTGTAGCCATTTTCTCTGAGTCCATTCTCCAGAGATATCATTTTTAATTGAAAAAACTTGCAATCCTGATATGTATCTTTGCAGCTGCATTATAGTTATTAATTTCTAAATACCATGTAGTATTCCTTTCATGTCCAAAATGTCACATTTCCTCACACACAAGCAGTAAATCACAGAAAATAAAAATAAGTGTTCTTATAACTCTATTTCTACATGATTTCCTAGAATGTGATGAAAATTGATAATTGAACAAGATCACAGGATATCTGGTGGTTTTGTAGCAACATGGGAAAACAGTAGTAAAACAGCTCTATAAATACCAAAAGGCAAGATGGTAAGTATCTGGCTCCTACCCTCTGCATAGTATTTGTTCATGGTATTGCTTTATATTTGCAGCTTTATTAAAGGCACTCCTCAATGTCTCTACATGCATGTACAACAAACACTGAAGTAGCATTAATTAAATCAGAAAAACACTAACCACCAGCAAATTAGTATTTAAAGACTTCAACCTCCCCATGCAAGCAAGTGGATATCAAGCTTTGCCAGGCAAGAAAGGGGGATGAGCTTTGTAGTCCAGGAATGTCCTGACTGAGACTGAAAATGGGCTACACATGCCACCAGCTGCTACACTTTCTAACGAGGGCGGGGGGGAGGGGGGAGAGATTAGCTCACTTCAACTCAGAGGGTGTCGAATGTCTGGTTAAAACAGAATCTACCCTATCTACCTGATCTACCCGAACAGCATGAACCCACCCGTTCTAGTTCTCAGTGCCATGGCAAATTCCATCCACGTCAGTGCAACTCATGCCAGTGATAAGAACTAGCACCGGCACTAAACAATGAGATGATCATGCCCACAAACTCTAATTCGAAACGGAATTCCTCGTGGGTGGAACCCTACACAAACAGAGGCCTCCTGAAATGTTGTGTACCTATGCAGAGGTCATTGTAGGCTCAAGACCGAACAGATGGCCAGGGTCCAAACTGTACCATTTATTTATTTATTGAAATTTCTACCTCTCCTTTCCCCTAAGACCACTTTCAGACATACCCCCCCCCCCATGCATATTTGGGCTGCGGGGGGGAATACGCAGCCTGAATATGCGCGGGGACCGTCCGGTCTGAAAGGCCCACTTGCGCGGCTTTGCCAGCAGAGACGCGCAGGGATGCAGAGCAGGAAATTGAGCTCTGAAAGTAGCCTGAGGCTCAGGGTGGTTTACATCATTAAAAACACAAAATACAATAAAAATTCCTTTTAAAAAAACCCACCCTCACCCCGTAAACTCGCGCACCCCAAACTCGATCCCCACCTGCCAAACACTTTGCCAAAAAGAAAAGTTTTACCCCCCCGTCTCTGGGATATGCTCAGGCTCTGATGGCCCTCCGGGGGAAGGGAGTTCCATAATACTGGGGCAACAGCCAAAAATGCCTCTCTGTGGGCCCTTGCCATACGAACAAAGGTGGCACCCGCAAGAGAGCGCTCCTGGCCAACCACAATGGAGCATGGGATGAAAGGTGGTCTTTCAGATATGTAGGGCCCAGCCTTTTAAGGCTTTAAAGATCAAAACTAGCACTTTGAATTGTGCCTGGAAAGCTATAGGAAGCCAGTGCAGACTGTAAAACACAAGTGTAATGTGCTCATGACACACACACACCCCAAGCCTCCCCAAAGGAGCTGCCCGCTCAGCCCCGCGGAGAATACATTCCAATAATCTAGCCATGAAGTCATCAAGGCATGGATGATGGTGGCCAGATTTGAATTAGAAAGAAAGGGCCACAGCCGCACCAGATGGAGTTAGTGAAAAGCACTCCTGGCTACTGCCACCACCTGATGTTCCAGGTGAAGCAAGGGGTCAAGAAGCATCCCAAGGTTGCAAACCTGAGTAACCAGAGGGAGCCAGACCCCTTCATTGACAAGGGTCCCAATCCCCTCCAAGTCACAGAGTAAGCCAACTATCATCACTTCCATCTTGTCTGGATTCAGCTTCAATCGTCTCATTCTCATCCAGTCCCCAGCAGCAGCCAGGCACTGGGAAAGCACTGAGACTGCAGGACCTGGGTCAGATGAAAAAGAGAAGCAGGGCTGGGTGTCCTCAGCGTACTGATGGCACCTCACCCCAAACCTCCAAATGAATTCGCCCAGCGGCCTCAGATACACATTGAGCAAAAGGGGAAGACAAGATGGAACCCTGCGGGAAACCACAAGGGAGGTCCCGAGGGGACGATGAACAATTTCCCATCACACACACCCCAACAAGAACAAACAGAAACACTCAAGATCAGTCCCACACACCCCACCAAGTCCCACAGTCGTGTCAACAACATCTCATCATCAACTGTACCAAAGGCTGCTGAAAGGTCTAACAAGATCAACAGAGCACAGTTCCCTTTGCCAGTCTCCAGGCGTAGACCATCGACCAAGACCCCAAGCACAGTCTCCGTGCTATACCCCAGAAAAAACCCTGACTGAAATGGGTCCAGGAATCCGACAGTGTCAAGATCTACCTGATCTACACAATCAGCATTAGTCCTCAGTGCCAGGTAACCACCCGTAAATTGGCTCACCCGCAACCTTCCCTAAAAAGCAGCAGCAGTTTTCCATTATTATTTCTTTATGTATTCATGTTGTTTTCTTTTTATATTGGTTGAAAATAAACAATAAACAAAAACAGAAATAGAAATTGATAGAAAAAAAACAATGGTGTTTGTTATGAAAGAATAAAGGAAGAGGAATGGTTTCTGTTTTATCCCTGCACTGGAGGGCTGTTCTCTACAAACCCACGTCACTTCATTATGCTTAAAGTTTATTTAACCCATTACAAGCCTTCCAAGATTCAAAACTCACCCTGGGTTTCTACACCAAAGGTCTTGAAATCCAGAGTAAATGGAGGTCTCCATGGATAGGATTCCAAAAGTCCATCCAGCACACCTCTAGAAAATAAAACTTGGAAATTAGAGACAATGGTGGGTATGGTTACTGCAATGAGCTGCAACTACAGATCTTGGTCATGAATCACGGCCATTGACTTTACTGCCTTACTAGATAACTTTCCATAAAGGTAAATGATATAAACTATTCCAAAGCCTTCGATTTTTTTCTCTTTATATTTAGTTAACAAATTGTTTCAAATCTAAAATCAGAATGCTATTAATACATTTTCAAAAAAATGTAATACACAAATACAGCATGCATCCTTTTTTATGCAAATAATGTACATAGAGTTTGGGATAGACAGCTTATAACAATGATGTACCTGTTTCTTCCAGGATCTCGAAAGCCTTTTGCAAAGGGATTCCTGTCTATTTTCAATTTTGTAATCTAGGGATTTTAAAAAATATATATCATTGAAACAATAAAACAGGCATAGCAGTAAAAAAAAAAACACACACACACACACACAGACAGGATTCATACTAGATGTGCAATTTATTACCAACTCTGCTGAATGATTAGATTTAAGACTAAACTCCACTTTTTCCCCCCATGCAATTAGTTCTATTGACTCCAATAGAACAGAAGGACTGGGCTGCCCAGAGACTCAGAATAATTGTTTCTATATTTGTATTCTGTTATACATATCCTCCCTACACACACACACACTTTAAATTATTATTGTTGTTGTTCTTATTGTTCACAGCAGCCAGCTGATAATTTAAGCTAAGCCAAGCTACAAAGGTCTGTACAATTCTGGCTGTTCAGGGGTGAATCACTTTTTGTATCTGATTAACGAGCTTCGCTTAATGTCCAGGATTTCAAGGCTTTTCCTAGTTTGGGTATTAAAACATTTACTGTTTGTGTAAGTGATGCTGTTGCAACCTGGTTGAGACACCAGACCTGCTTCCCATCCCTGGTATTTTAGTGACTGATCTGCAATCGTGTTCTGCAATCTATCAGATAGGACAGAGACCAATAACTTGTTTTTTTTAATCTATACATCAATTGTGGGATACTGACCCAGACATAATATACACGTCCCAGTATATTTTGATATTTTCATTCTCAGATTTATTTATGATTATTACTCCGAATGTCGCACAGCCAACCAGCTATGTTGCACAACATAGAGCCCATGATGTCCAAAGTCTTGTGGACAATTCTGGCTGTATTCAAAATAACAGTATCCCTGATTAATCGTCTTGGGATCTTGAGATATCAGACGCTCCCCTCTTTAGTACCTGAACCGATTATAGGGATGATTCACGCATTTTCCAAGTGATACACTTGTTTCATATCAATAACACTGTGATTATTTATATTAGAAATAGCAGTAGTAGTATTTAGTATTATTAAGAATATCTCCTTGTTGCTTAAACAGGATTCCCTTCTGTTCGTGTGATCTGTGTGTGGTTTTATTATGGTGATTTCTTGTACTCTCCTGCCCACACTATCGGTTACTATGGCTCTATAGTCAAGAAACCTTGGGCCAGATCTCAAATTAGCACCGGCAGGATGGGTACAATTATTGCTCTTCTTGTCCTTGTCTAGTTTTGCTATCTTGAGACCTCGGTAAAAGCAGGACTCGGCAGGGATTTCGAAAGCAAAATCCCAGACCGCACGGTTCGGCATAGGCTTTTTCCTTTGGGGGGGGGGGGGTCAACTTGACTCGATAGTGCGGTTCAAAGCCCACCAGCCCTAGATCCTGATTGGTTGCAGTGTTTTGCAGGCCACCCCGTACCCACCCATGCACCGCTCCGCCGCAGCGCGAGCAGCAACCCCGCGTTACCTGCTGGTTCTGGTAAGCCGTGACCGTGGTGAATTCGGTCTCTTTGAATGCAAACGTCTTCACGCCTTCAGCCGGCAGGGACTGGATCTGGGACAGATCGAATCGGGAATCCTGGACAATCACGTGCACCCGGGGCTTGTATTTGTGCATGGACTGCAGGATAATCTGCAAGGGGAGGGGTGGGGGGTCAGTGACCACGGGGGAGAAAGAGACGGGCGAGAAAATCCCCCACCCTCCACCACCCAGGGACTCGATCCAAATTGTTAATACTGTCCATCCACCGCGATCTCAGGGCTGCGCCCTGTGAGACCAACTCGGGATTTATCCCTCCAGCTGGACCCCCCCGAAGAATGGGTAGTAACCCGGCCTCTACTGTGGCTTTGCTCGGGTCCCGTTTGTCTCAGCTGTTGGCTTAATAGAGCCCAGCCATTCGCTGCCCCTGCTTTAATCCCCTTGCACTATAGATCGAGGCCGGAGGTTGGTGGATCCGTTGCCGAATCTACCTCATAAATAAATAAATGTGACCAGACCTCAAATCGCATCTGGTCCCCCCCCCACGGTATTTACTCCCGCTGTATCGGGTGCAATCCCCAGAGTGATGGGAACGCGCGGGCGGGGTAAGCGCTCACCCCTCGTGCAAATGCTCTCCGTTGCACGGGCGCCCCCCGCTCGCCTCTCTTTGCAGGGACCCGGGCGCTCTCTCCATAAACAGGCACCGTTTCTTGGAATTTCTCTGGCTTCTTTATGGGAATGAATTTAAAACGCCTTGAGACTGAATCAAGTCTGGCTCGTGGGTGGCCTAGTCTCCCTGCTCCGGTCCCTGATCTCGGGAAGATCCCAGCTTCAGGTGCGCCGGATCCAGCCCCAGACTGCAAGGAGGTGGCGGGTCAGGGAGAAAGACACCCCCCACACACACACACTACCATCACCAGTGCACGCACCACACGCACTATCCGTATGAATCTCTCGGGTCCTACAGCCTGCATTGTGCCCCCGTCCTTCCGCCAGCTTTTTGCTCGGATCTGTTCAGAATCAGGATTAATGCGGCTGCAGATGCGCAATAAACCCAGACGGAGGTGGGTCCCCTCGGCTGCGGAGGGGGGTGGGGGTGGCATTGTCCACGGAAGAGAAAAAGGGTTGAGGACAAATGTTTCCCTCCTCTGCCGCCGCCACCCTTTCCCCCTGCCCCCTCCCCAGTAACCCGGGTTAGAACTGGGCCAGGCTCACACCTACATGCCCTTTGTCGTCCATCTCGTTGTTGGTGAGTTTCACCCGGTCAAAGCTGATGATCTGCCTCATCCAGGTCTCTCCCGAGCAGGGCGAGTCCGGGTGGATATAGAGCCTGGGCGTTATACAGGAGTGGTCTGTGTTCCCAGCCACCATCCACTGGGAGCTGTGATAGACATACCTGAAACAGCGTCACAGAACAGCATTTATGATTATTAATTATTAATACATTAAAAAAATTATTTTTTATTCATTATTATTATTATTCCACACTTCCTCCAAGCACTCAAGGAACGCGCTGCTGCTGGAGAGGCTCCGGCCAGGGCAGTAGAACTCATCGGATGTCCTCCGCCTGCAGGGGGATGCCAGAGGGAGAGAAACCTCCCGGGAAGCGGCGGGTCTGCTTTCTATTTCCTGACACCAACCACAGGAGAAACTGATCTACAGCCCACAGCGAAATATCGATGCGGACGAGAGGGAGAGCGATCTGCCTGCATGGCCGGCCAAGCCAGGAGTAGCGCCTCCTGACCAGCTTTGTGGGGAGAACCACATACATAAACCACTTACACGGGAGTAGCTCCATTGAGGCCCGCAGGGCTACTCCCGAGTAAGCAGTCTGTGGATCATGGCCCATGGCTAAATTCTCATTGACTTCAATTGAATTAGGGTGTCCCCTCTAAACTAGGCAAAAGGCGGCGCTTCTCATCTCTCTCGCCGGTATTCAACGGATGGAACCGGATTGGGGAGGAAGCGAGCGCTTCGGTAACTGCCTTTGGGTTCGCAGAGCCTTCAGCCATTTGGGGGTTATTGGGTGACTGAACGAAGGGACCCTGTGCGGAGAAGGACACGCTTTCTCCCAGTGGGAGGGTTGCGGGACGGCGCTGGCTGCCTTGGTTTGGTGGTTGTGTTTGTGATGTTGGGACTGGTGGTCTGTTGTCAGTCATCCTCTCGCTCTCCGGAATTGACTGGAGAGGATCCGCTACAGAAAGAACAGCCCTTAGGAAGAGCGACAGGGAACAGCACCTTCCGCAGATGACTCTCTTCCTTACCCCCACCCACCCCTATCCCTCCTTGCCGCCGCCGCCGCCTCAGAGGTTGTTTAAGATGGAGAACTGTCCTAGGAACGGAGAAGCCCCTGAGCCCATTCCCGTTTCAGGGGGGTGTATAATTGGAGGGGAGGAGACTAGAGTGATAATGGGGGCCTTGGAGACCGAGGTTCAAATCCTGTTTTAGCCACTGGGTGGCCTTGGGCAAGTAACTATCTCTTAACTCAGTTCCTCATCTGTAAAATGGGAATCTGTGTATCCCAGTGTCTGTGTTCCCCTTCCCCTTGTCTCTCTTTCCTGATCCATCCTAGACTGTATGCCACTGGGGCAGGGACCTGTCTCTAATTGCAACCGTTCAGAGCTAGCCAGGCACATTGCTTGGGCTATATAAAATAATACTACTAATAATAAAATAATAATTAATAATAATTAATAACAAATACTAATTAATACGCTGTAGGGGGAGAGTGTGTAATGGGGGGAAAGGCTGGAGTGACACCCAATATACAAGAGACTAAACACCCAAGGAGCTGGGTACTGAGGACCCTGGCAAGTCCCCTACCAATGCCAAGCCAGTCTGCTGGAATTTCTCTCGGGGTGGACACAGGAAGGGCAGTGTCGCCCACGCCACTGCTTAGCTAGGGGCTTGGGACCAGCTAACAGGAGGGTTTGAAAATGCTCTAGTGACATTAGGGCAAAATTAGCCACACTTCCCCTGGGCTACAAAGAAGAGGCCCCACTGCGGCTCGGGTGCAGGAGGCTTTGGCATTGAACACGCGATGGGACGAGGCAGGAATAACTAGCTGCTTGCAGCGTGGGATAGTTTCTGGGTGGCTAATAACAGGCATCCGCCTGTTGCAATAGTTACCGGCACTGCGACCTGCAGGACGCGCTTATTCAAGGGCGGATCCATGATTTTACCTGTATCTTTTGGAGTCCACCGGCACCACGTCGATGGCGATGTAATACTGCTTCACTGGGTCCAGCCCTTTCACTTTCACTCGGACAGAAGGGAACATTCTCCTACGGGGGAGAAGGGGGAAATCAGGCCATTTTACCCATAGTGCTTTATGCTTTTTTTTTTTTCCCCAGCGAAGCCAAGGCCGCGATCCGCTTACTCCGGGGGTAAGCGGTTTGTGGATCGGGGCCCAAGAATTATGGATGGACTTTCACATGGAAATACACACAAACATTCAACGCGGGGAGACTTTTCATTGTTTCTTAGAAAACTGTTTTTAAAAGCCGGTTTAAAATGGAACATCTTAATGGAAGGCTCCGAGAGAGGAAACCATCGTACAGCAGAACAATAGGAGGATTCCATTGGAAAGCTTCTGTGCGCGTGGATCCCTGTAGCTTTTAGCAGGGACAAATTGAGCGAATAAGCCTCTCGGTTAATGGAGGAGACTGAAGCAAGAAGCAACGGGCAGGGTCTAAATATACAGCTCTTGAGAGCTGATTGCCGCGGTGTCGCGTCCAAACATGCCAGACCAAAGCTGGTAAAATGATGACTTTGACTGGACCAATATCTTGTTAGCGAGTGTGCGAGCTTGGAAGCTGTGTCGGTTTCCCCTGAAGATTTATTATTAGCTCAAAAGTTAGCAAGCTTTTATCAGCAGAAACCGATTCAGCAAACGGGATCATCTTGCAGCGGAAAGCAAGTAAGCAAGCAAGAGAAAAGGAAAGAAAGAAAGAAAGAAAGATTTTAGCCGATTTGGATGTTGAGTAATAACGGCTGGGACCCGCTTAATAAGACTGCCATTATTATCCTCGGGACAGTTAATATTTCGGAAGTGAGCGGGCGGCGTTCTGGGTGCCTGCAGTGGTTAGGGGACCCATTTGGGCCCATAGGATGACCACCAAAGCCGTGCTAGGGAATACCACCCACCCCCACCCCCTTGGAAGCTCTCTTCGCGGCTCGTTTACTTGGCGGCGCGCTCCAGGACCAGATTTTGACAAACTGTTTGAATGCGGGGATGAAGCGAGAGGTTCCTGTTATACTTCGATCAGGGTAGCTTCCTATTGAACTTCTCGATCACTATCAAAACAACGGGAAGTCAAGCGTTAGGAATATGTGGGCAGGCGCTCGTACACTCCCGTACCTGCCGGCTTTGGTGATAATCATTTCGGTGCCGATTTCATGAAATCTCTTCCAGAGCTCAGATCCTTGCAATTCCACCTGAATGTCATCTTTGGCTTCCCGGTTTTCGGCGCTGCCGGAGAGAGAAGCTGAAATCTCTGCTTTGGGTTTCTTTTCTGCAACGGAAGCGCAATGAGAAGCGTTTACACGGTCTCTGCCCAGAGCAAATCTTGATAGCAAAAACGCTCCCCACCCGCCGCTGTATCCTGTACAGATGAGGAGAAGAGCCCCAAAGAAACCAACAGGCTGGTGGGAGCTTCCAGGAATGAAACTCGTGTCCTCCGGTCGTCATTCCAACCCCCCCTACTAGCCCCAACCCGGGCAGCGAAGCGCTCAAGTCCCCAGGAAACCACCTTGGTTGTCCAGTTTGACCCGGAGTTTCCCGTGAGCCAGCGCCACCGAGAAGTTTCACACTCACACCAGGGGGCGGGCGGGTTTCTTTCTAGGGCTCCTGAGGTCTCTTCCAGCCCATAGTTTGGAGAGATGCGCTCGGGCCACCCCGCTGGAAAGGTCTCCGTGTCCCACCCCACCCCCCCTCCACTGGCCGGGGCGCGCGGTGCTGTTTGAGCCCCAGGATCTCATCCCGGTTCAGCCCCAAAGGAAGACCAAGCCCCTGTCAGACAAGGAGGGGAAATACTCACCAGGCTCGTGGCTCTTCCTGATCCCCCCGCAGCCAGACCCTGCCTCTTCTCCCCGGTCCGGCCCATCCTGCTGCTTCTCATTTCCCAAGTCCTGGAGTTTCCTCTTCGCCGATTTCCCCACCAAGGCTTCCACCGAGAAAGCATGAGCTCGGGAGCTGAGCGCCATCCCGGGGCCAATCCGTCCTCCCAGGCCAAGCTTCAAACCGGAACCCCTAACGATAGAGGCGGGGAGGACCCCCACCCCACCCCCAGATCCTAAATCAGAGCCCAAAGCACCTCCGGCATCCCCGGCGAGGCGCTTCCAGTCAGGGGCATGCCGGCACCGGCCTTGCCTCAGAGCCTCGATCCACCGCTTCCCGAAGGCAGCCCGGTGGCAAAGGGGGCAGCTTGGAAGGGAACAGCCGCTGCGATCGGGGAGCGCAGCCTGCGAGAGGGAGATACCGTTGCATCCAAACGAATCAAGAGGAGGCTGCAGCCTCCACTGTTTGTTTTGGAAACTGTTGGGAGCCTAAAAAACACTGAGTGGCATAGAGCTGCGGGGGGGGGGGGGGGGGGGG
>QEPC01006795.1:35274-56303 GCA_003113815.1 Sphenodon punctatus | reverse complement strand
TGAATGTAATGTCATTGGCAGGAAAGGAAGAAAGAGATTTTATTCATTTGAAGTTATTATGACCCAGAAGGTGGGAAGTTTCAAATAACATATTCAAGAAACTAAATATCAGATTGATTTTATTTCCAAAATGTATTTCAAGGCATGCTTTAATCTACCACCACCACCACCACAAAACACAAAGTTGTAATGAGCCTAATTATCTTCTGATGCATGCCAGGTAAACCAAGAGAGAACCCATGGAAATCAATGAAGTGAGTCCCACTAGTGCTGAGTCAGCATAAGGGTCAAGAAAATTCATTTATAGGTAGGACTGCTCAGCAAAATACTGAAGTGGGGGTAGGCGGTAAGTCTGAATTGTCTGAATTGGTTACCAGCTTGCTACCCCTGCTGAAGCTACTCCTACTGAAGTGGGGTAGGCAGTAAGTCTGAATTGTTTGCATTGATTTCCAGCTAGCTAGCTGCCTGGCCTGAAAATTGTTCCCCAGTAATACCATGGAATCATCTCAAGGTAAACCTGGTTTGTGCCTCTCTTTAAGGCTCTCTTCACACAAAGCAAGCCTTACCCAGGGGGTGCCCCTTACCCAGGGGTAATCTTAGGGGTAAGGTTTTAATCTTGTCTCTGGTACCTTGCCCATCCTAGATTGTAAGCCCCTTTGGGCAGTACTGGTGCCATATAGTATGATTTTTAGCCCTGTTTTAATAATTTTAATATTATTATGAAATATTTTAAATTGTTTTTATTGTTTTTATCTGTTGGAAGCTGCCCCGGGCTGCTTTGCAGGAGGGGCAGGGTATAAATTCAGTAAATAAATAAATAAATAAATAGTACTAATAACCTCATCTTCTCAATTTCACCACTGGGGTGTTGGTGTACAAGATTCTCCACCGCGTTTTCTTCATCCACTGCACAGGTTTCCAGCTCTTTGATGCCCAGTTCTTTCACTATAAGCTGCTTTTCATCAAGGATGATGCCAACAGGTAGCAGACGGTAATGGGTGCTCCCCAAAAATATTACCTGCCACCCTATCTGCTACCCAGAGAAGAATAGCTTCCCAACAGGTGTAGAAAAATCCTTGCCCCCAAAGGATTCCCCGAAATAATTATTCTAGCATTGCCCACCCCTGCTGCTCCTCATTTTGTCCTTCCAGAGTGTCCCTGATCTTTCATTCCTCCTTTGATTTACTCTTTCTCTCAAGCTTTATTTTTGATAGCTGATGTTGGCCCCTTCTCATCACCGGCCCAACCCCCTCCAAGTTTGTTCTCCTCATTAGTCATCCCATGCACAGTGTGTCTGCCTCTGCTTATCCACCATTCCTCTTAGGATGCTCTTCTCTATCCCCAGTACCTGCTTTTCTTCTCTCTCTCTCTCTCTCTCTCTCTCTCTCTCTCAGTCCTGCTGTTTCAGCTTTCAAACTTTGGGTACTTTCAGACATGACGCTAACCACCCTTTAACCACCCTTGGTGGTTATTTATGCATGTTGCAGGGCTGTATTGGTGCCCTATGTAGCCCTGCAATATGCGTAAATGACCACCAAGGGTGGTTAAAGGGTGGTTAGCGTCATGTCTTAAAGTACCCAATGACAGCAGATAAGGACATGCACAGACAGTCTGTACTTCCAAGCATTTGACAGAAATCCTGCATCACACCACAGGGCAATTGGAGTTAATTTAATAGAAGAATGTAAGAAGTGCCAGACTGGGTCAGAAGAACCGTCAGAGTTCAATTGGATGGTGGCAGTTTTGGTTGCTTTACTAAGTGCAGGTTGTAGTGCGGGATCCATTTTTCCTGCTATTCACTTCCAGCCCCTGACAATCAGAGGTCTCAGACTCTGACCAGCTTGACTAATAGCTGTTTATGGACCAATCCTATAAGACAGGGGTGGGGAGCCTTTCCCCTCCCAGGACCCACTTTGAAGGGCCTTCTAGAAGTTGGGGCAGGAGTGTGTAAGGGCTGCACTTGGGAAGAGTGGGATCCAGATCATAGATTTGTGCCATGGGTCTGTCCCCTATCCTTGTGTGCATGCCTTCATCTCTTTTCCGTTACCCTGGAACTCAGCGCTTGGGGATAGGAACTTGATCTAGGGGCCAGATCCAGGCACTGTGAAAGGGGCCTCATAAAAGCTAACTGCAGGCCACAATTATCCCCTGGGCCTGAGCTTCTCCGCCCCTGCTATAAGAGTGTATCCAATCCTTTTTTGGGTGCTAGTTCACCTCCACAACATCCCCTTGCAATGAGTTCCACAAGTTA
Organism: Sphenodon punctatus; assembly: GCA_003113815.1. NCBI lineage: Eukaryota > Metazoa > Chordata > Lepidosauria > Sphenodontia > Sphenodontidae > Sphenodon > Sphenodon punctatus. The sequence goes on along the minus strand of QEPC01006795.1, from coordinate 54,052 downwards.
ATTGTATGTTTGTTGAGTAAAAAAGTACTTCCTTTAGTTTGCTTTAAAACTGCTGCCAGTTAAGTTCGTCAGGTATCCCCTAGTTTTTATATTTTTCAGAAAGGATAAATAATAGTTCCCTAATTACTTGCTCTGCACCACTCATGATTTTGTAAACTTCTATCATATCCCCTTTTCAGGGTGTTTTTAAACAAGATGCTACCACGCATGCCCACCCAAGAACCACTCCAACCGCCCATCTGAAGGTGATGTGGGGGTGATGCATGTTCCCGTGAGCCACTCAGTCCCCATTCATGTCCACTGCTGAGAAATCCAGAGTGTGAGTGTGTCGTGTGGGGCAAACCAAAAAAGTGAATGGGAATGGGTACCCATGCATCTCCTGCCCGTATGAACTGCAGCAGCCAGCCATGCCAGCAGGCAAGTCCCCATCTCACAGGCATTATGGGTGGGGGACACGGCCGTTGCAAATCACAAGAACTGGCTGGGAGCACTGGTGATCCTGAGTTCTCCAGCACTCATGCATGGAATATGTCAATTTCAAAGCCCAGCCTGGCACGCTTCCTTCTCCCCCATGGTCCATGGCAGGGGGAGCACATGGTGGCTGCCACAGTAGCCACACTGGGAGCTGCCCATTCGAATCCCTCCCTACACAGCGCTCCATGTGAGTGGCTGCTCCGTACCTCTGCCACCCAGCAGCCATGCCACCCCCCCCCCAGCTTTACTCATTTAAAAACACCCTCAGTCACCTCGTCTCCTCTAAGCTGAAGATCCCTAACCTATTGAGCCCCTCTCATACAAAAGCCGTTCCATATCGCCGACAATCTTTGTTGCCGTTCCATGCACGTTTTCCAGTATTAGTATATCCTTTTTGAAATGGGGCATCTTGAACTGCACAGGATATTCAAGGTCTGGGTGTTGCATAGCTATAGTAGCATTATGATATCTTCTGATTTATTCTCTATATACTTCACTGCTTTGCTCAGTCTATAGTTTTAACTCCTGACTTACCTGACAAAGGACCCTGTGAGGTCCGAAAGCTTGGATACCTCCATCAACTGTAGCTGGTCCAGGAAACGATACCATTGTACTTTTGCCTCTATTGCCAATAATTACTGGCATTCTGTTTCTGTTTTTAGCTCTGCTGCATATTGAGATGATGTTTTCAGGGAACTACCCACAATGATATCAAGATCTTTCTCTTGAGCAATAACAATTTAGAATCCAACATTTATTCCTATCCTTTGTTTCCTACCTTTTAACCAGCTATTGGTGCATGAGAGTACCCTTCCTCTTATCCGATGACTGCTTAGTTTTCTTGAGAGTCTTTGAGAGACCGTGTCCAAAAATCCAGATTCACCATATTTACTGGATCACCCTTTATTACCAAGCTTGTTGATATCCTCCTAGAAGTCTGTTCGATTGGCGAGGCATGACTTCCCTTTACAAAAACCTTATTGTATCATGTTTGTTGATGTGCCTGATACATTTCATCTTTACAACAGCCTTGCCCTCTGCCAGTCTGCCTGGTACTGACAACAGGCTCAACAGTCTGTAATTTCCAGGGTCATCTCTGTCTGAAGCCTTTCTTTAAAATTAGCATTACATTCACTGCCTCAGTGCCTTCCAATCCTTAGGTACAGAGACTGATTTTAGTTTACAAATTATTGATAGTAATTCTGTGATTTCATATTTGAATTCCTTCAGAACTCTTGGGTGAATACTATCTGGTCTGCTGATCTGTTACAGCTTGATTTATCAATCTGTCTCAAACCGCTTTTAGTGCCAAGTACACTTGTTACAGTCCATCAGATTCATCACCTAAAAATAATAGTTCCGGTGTGAATATTTCCCCCTTCTGCACAATGACCTTATCTTCCTTGAGTGACTTCTTAACTCCTTGATGGTCCTCTAATGGCCCCAGTAATTTCTAGCAGGCCTCCTGCTTCTGATGTATGTTTTGGTTTATATATATATAAAAAAAATCTCTTTAGCAAATTACTCCTTAGAATCTTTCCTGGCTTGCTTATTGTGGCCTTACATTTAACTTGATAGATAGATATTTATTTACGGTTTTCACCAAAAATTACCTTTAACTTGTCAGTTCTGCCTTGTACTGCAAACATGAATGGGGTGAATGCTGTATTTCAGTGCAAGCCACCCAGGGGACAAAGACTGCACTGCATTGCAAAGCAGAAGCGCATTTTACCTTTCCAAAAGTCTTAGGCCGTTTTTAGACATGCACGGCGAGCACGCTACATAAAATCACACGCATGTATATATCCTGTGTGTGGGATTTAGACATGACATTTTGCATGTTAAAGCCGGATGCATGTTCTTTTAACGCCACAAATTAAATAGCTTGGGGAGTCTATCTGTCCACAAAGCTCTATGAAAATTAACCTACATCTTTGGGGGTGGGGGCTTCTTTCCCTTTATGTTTAATGTTATTCTCATACAAGGTTGGACGTAGGTTTAAATCCTACCTTAGCCATAAACTCATTATGTGGCCTTGCACAAGTCACTATCTCAGCCTCAGTTCGTCATCTGTAAAATGGGAATAATAACAAGTAGTTCACTGGGGAGGGTGAACTAAGATAAGGCTTGCAAAGCACTGTGAACACTGTATAATGATTATTAATAGCTAACTTTAAACGAACTCGGGGGTCACCTAGACCCCAATACAGAAGGAATGTAGCAGTTTTTGACCTATGGTTTGACCTATGATTAAAGCATTGACCTTTCCATGCATCTCCATAAGCAGAGGAAGCTCCTTTTACTCCGATCTAAAGGTGAGATGTGCATAAAGCAGTGATAGCAGCCATGCTCCTTCAGCAGGATCCTTGAGTGTGGATCATGACAGTTAAGAAGTCAATCCCTTGTAAGAGACACCTCTCCCTCCCTCAAGTCTCCTCCTTGCTGCTGGGGCCCGTTTCTGTAACTGCTTAGGCGCAACGAGCCTGGCATTAAGCTGTCACCAGTGCGAGGCGATTGTGCTGAAATCTTTGCAGCTACTTGGGGGAGAGAAGAAGAGCCCCCCCCCCAGCTCTGGGGCTGGGATCAGAGTGTGTGTAACGGTCGGGAGAGTCTCGACTCTCTACACTACCCTCCGAGCAGGTGCTTGGGGGCCGCCGGCCGGAAGCACATGTATTATGGAGGCGAGAGATAGGATTTCAGCCGGGGCAGCTGCTCTCGCCCAGCCCAGGCGTTTCCAGGCCAGGTGGAGGGAGAAACTCACCCGGACACAAGCCTGCCCACCGCCCTCCGGCTGCCGCCAACCTGCCCCACCTCCAGGCCTGTTGTCACTTCCCCTGCGCAACCCCCAAGACGCGGCATCCACTCCAACCTCTGCTGGCCTCCCTGGGGCTCGCATTTGTTTCAAACTCTCACGAGCTTCCCTGCCCGCCCACCCACGCACTGTACATAGAGATAGGCCGGCACCAACCACTTACTCCGGAGTAAGCGATTGGTAAATGGCGCGCAGCTCTCGGCACCAAGACCTCCCTTTTGTATCAATCCAGCAATGTATCAAGAGGCGCAAAACATTCTTGTATGGGCTGATGTGATACCCAAGGGAACGACACCGGCTGCTTCTCTGGGAGGAGGGAAGGGGGGCAAGCAACATCTTAACAAATCCTGGGGCGTGTGGTTCTAGGCAGGCAAGATCTGCAGATGCGGAGAAAGAACGGTTGTTTGTAAAAAAAATAATATTTAAAACCCTTTTGAAGCTTTGCCTCCAGAGCCGTTAGTTGAAAATAGACATAACGCTCGCTTACTCCGCTTTAAGATCGCGTTAGTATTTCTTATGCATGTTGCAGGGCTGTATTAGGGCCCTATGCAGCCCCGCAATATGCATAGGAAATGGTAAAGCGGACGGTGTTGAAGTGGATGTCGCGGTATGTCGGTTCTCATCCACAGTGACTTACTATAGTTTCCATGTAAGGGCACTTTCCCTGCAAGGCGAAAGCCCCGTTGTCAGAAGCAGGCCCACCCGCAGGACAGGGAGCGGGAGGGCGTTATACGACTAAGTTCATGTACATAGTTAACAAAATATATTCTCAGAGCCTTTTAAAAAAGTTTATTTTTATTTATTCTTAAATCAGAATTACATTTGTTATTAACTAACAAATATTTAACAGACCGAAGATTTCGATAGGATAGGCTAAAATAAAATAATATTTTACTGTTTTACTGGGAAAATATTTTCCAGTGAATATATTCACTGGAACTGAGGTCAGTGCCCCAGTTCTCCCTGCCCCCATCTATCTGCTATTGGCCCCGCCGGGAGAGTTTCCTCCCAATGCTGCTCTAGCTATCCTGAAAGCGATTCATTTATTATCCCTTCTTTGTCAGGGCCCAGTTTTTGCAGAAGTGTTAATACGGTTTGGGATTGTTGTTGTTGTTGTTGTTTTAAATTAACACGCGACCCAATTTCGCAACAACGAAATTAAAAGCGTTTCACCCCAAATCGTAGCCCGTTCCCCCTCGTTCCGGGGCGCGTCTGGACTCTTGGCTTGGTACAGTACTGCATGGAAAATTGACAAACTCGGATCGGCAGCGGGGCGCTGCATCCCGAGTCCAGCAACAAAGGGGCAGCGTCCCTCCGTCCCATCGGGAGGATTTGGCGCAGAGGGAATCCGGATTAAATCATCCTTTTCCAGCACGTTCAAGGAGCTGGGATTCGGGGGGGGGGGCAACGCTTGGGTGAATGAATCCTGCCCCTACCAGCTCTCTCGCTCTCTCTCTATCCCGCGCCTAAGAACGCACTCAGCCATCTGAAGACGAGCTGCATCCTCCTGGAGAAACCGCTAGTTCCAGGCACTTTGAGAGAGGAGGCTCCGACCGGCTGAGTTATTTGGGGGGCTGTGGTCACACCCATCGCAGGTGGCAATGGTCTAGGGAAGCCAGCAGCACACAAAGGTAAGACGCACGTGTGTCTGCAGCAGAACGCGCTGCCTAAACCAGTGGGCTAGACCCGATTAATTCCGCAGTTCCTAATGGGAAGCAAATGAGACTGCTGCTCCTGGTGTATACGGGAGCAGAATGGAACCCTCCAAAGTTCATTTTCTGGGGCTGTGGGCAATAGTCTACTTTCCACCAAATCAAAGAGAGGTGAAGGGTTGAGTCTCCTCTTCCTGCCAGGCTACCAGATCGCACCCGTCCCCCCTCCGCCAACGCCCAGGGAATTGACTGATTTCAATAGGATCTTTTGGGGCGTGGGGGGACCGGGGGAGGACTTCCATCAGTCCGGTGTAATGAAAGGTAGGTTTGGAAACGGGAACACACCACGTCGGGCCAGGGCGCAGCCAGCCCTTCCCCAGCGCCAGGGCAGCGCCGTCCGCTCGGCCGCTCTCCGTGGAGGCGAACAAGCTTCCTCTTGTAATTGGTGCAGCTCACTTTTTTCATATTTCATGTTTTTCTTTTTCTTTTTGGTGATATTTAAAGCTGCACGGGGGTGGATGTCTGGTTAACCGTGAAGGAAATGGCTTCTGATCAAGACACAGGCAACTACCCCCAAAATCTGATCCCTTCCCAAGGCAAACACGCGGCGTTCCTGCGCCTTTTCGATGATTAGGAGGGAGCGCGTGTCAGCGTCTTGAGAAACCATACGGGGATAAAAGCTAGGAGAGCGATGCTACTTGTCTCTGCTCCCACCCTGTAATTTCCAGGGCCCCGATCCTGCAGGTGCACACTCCTGCCTGTTCAAGGACTGCAGAAAGAGACCTCAAATGCTTTTGAAGCAGGAGTTACGCCAATTGGTAACTTCACACGAACCATTCTTTCGCATTAACGTGAAGACTGGATGGAGCCCACAAAAATGTTGCTTAGACTGTTGAAGGCCTTTTTTACACAAGGTGTTCATGAGTGGGTGCGATCCACGTGAAGGATGCACCATGGGCATACCCGGTGAGTGCCCGTTCCAACCTAACATGTATCCCCACTCACCCCTCACTCATTCCCACTTATCGAGCAACTGCGGGAAACGGAGATTGCTCCGTGCATGGGGATGTGTGTGTGTGTGTGGGCATCCAAGTGCGGCTGTGTGCATGCCACACCCACCCACACATCAACATACCCACGCACCCCCCACCCAGCGGCACTGTGTAAAAACGGCCAAAGATTTCAACATTCCAATAACAATTTGATTCCACGTGGGTCATGAAAGAAAGTTAGATCCCTGAAAATCAGTATGTTTTTTGGAGGGGGGGGGGACACGACAGGCGGGGAGATGTCCAATTCAAAGTGGTAACACACAGGAAAAGGCAACAACAAGCATTATGTGATCATTCACACGGGGTTTATTTTGTCATGTGTGGACACTTCTACCACGTGTTAAATCTACCTGTGGAAGAGCCCCCAGGGCTTCCGTGGAATCCACATGGTAGAATTTGAAGCATTCACACATCACAAAGTAAGTATGGAGGGGTAATTTGCCACTGATTTTCCTGGTGGTCTTTCCTACTTGACAGCATGTTGCAGGAAAGTACTTTAAGAGGCGAGGAATGGGGCAAGGGACTCCAGACACCAAATATTTAGTTCCAGTGCTCTCTACAGAGTAGAATGGACGTTCACTCACCTTCAGAGCTTTCACTTTCCACTGTCTGAGCAGCACAGGAGACAAGAGTGAAACCCTGCATATAAAGGGGCATCAATACCAACATATATAGCAACAATAATCACATGATGAGGGTCCTGTAGGTGAGGTCATTAACAGATCTAGTGGAAGCTTTGCTGTGTCCGGTATCAGCTTCTTGGATTGTAAATTGCAAGCTTCTCTATTTTATTCTTATACTTTATACCCATTAAATGTCTCACCTGGCCCATTGCTAGAACATTAGCAGGCAGAGGGTGGGCAATAAGGGGGCACCGAATGGGGGCAAGCGTGCTGGCCTTTAGAAGTTCACCTACTATGCGCAGACATTTTCTTACCAGAATTGCAATTATTAAATTGCTCATCCAAGTCTTCAGATATTTTAGCCTTCAGACTAACAAGCTGAGAGAGGGAAACCTGGAACACATCTCAAGGAGGAGGAGGGGGGAATTTACAGGAGGGGGCAGTTGCTCACTCCCCGAATCCCATGCTCCCTCTTAGCTACAGGCCACCTGTGTATCACCTACAACTTGGGAATGATATTTTTAAAGAAATCATAGTTAGGGAACTTCCAGCCATTTCAGTATCAGGAAATATTTTCTTTAAAATAAAAAACAAAACAAAAAAACAAAAAACAATAAATAAATAATAATAATACTAAATAATAATTAATAATACTAAATAATAATTAATAATAAATATCACTGTAACATTCCAGAAGGAAATTAGGTTGGCTTGGTTCAGTAGGTTGAGAAAGTGACAGTAAACCCAATAAACCATGTCAATCATCAGAGAAACACTGAGGTCTGCTGACCAAGGCCCTTTTCAAATGGGCCGCAGTAGTGGGGGATGAGTGTGTGCAATGGTGGGTGTGCGGCACATGGGTGGCTGTCACAAAACAGACTGCGGTGCCTCCATGGTTCTTGGGGGATGGGTGGAGGCAGCGGTAGGTGGGCAGTGCATGGGCGGCCTATGCACGACTCCATGCAGAGGGCATCCACCATTGGTGCCTGTTGCTCTATGTGTGGGTGATGGGTGGAGGTGGGTGGAGTATGGGAACACGTATGCACCCCCCACCCGCTGCAGCAATCCTATGGACGCCCCCCAAGCCCCTACCCAACTGTGCATGTGGGCGAGGGCAGGGGTGTCCATGCAAAAAGGGCCATGGACACACACCCATCTCCACCCAACCTCCACTGATCTCCATGCACGGAGCCATCCCCGTTTTGACCAATGACTCCGTGTATGGATGGAGGTGAGTGGAGATGGGTAGAGTGCAGGAGTGCGCACAAACGCACGCACACTCACCCGTCTGCCCGCCACGGCGGTCCCACAGGACTCCTCCATGCATGCACATGCAGGCACACACATGGGCATTGTGTGGGGACCTCTCATGTGAAAAGGGCCCAAGAGGGGCCGGATCAATTCTGGAAGATGATTTACTATCCACAACATTGGAAAAGAGAAATACAAAGCTGCGTAGGACTGCCACAAAAGAGTGGGCTCCGGACTGCTAATAAAGGAAGTCCAGAGTTTTATCCAATATTCAGAGGTTCATACTAACAGCAGAAGAAATCAGTCCATCTTAGCAGATCTTTTTTTATTGGTGATGTTGCTATTCTTTCTCCTTAGTTAATTTTAACTAGACCTGAGAGCAGAAATCAACCTGATATATATATATATATATATATATATATATATATATATATATATATATATTTCCCATTGAGAATCTGGATTACTGACTAACATTTTCATTGGCTTGACATATAAATCATTTTGGATGGCTCGCATGACAAACACATTCCACTTACTGTTTCCTTTTCTAATCTGTTCATCTCTTCCTAAACTCACTTTTTATTTGATTTTTACACACAGTCGATTTGGCTGACTGTGGTGCCCAGTTACACAGAGGGCATTTTCACACATGACACTCTCCACCCACGCACTATACATGTTACAGGGCACCTATAGGACAACACGGCAGCATAGTGCGTAGACTCAGTGTCTTGTGTGAAAATGCCCATGGAGTTGAACAAAATAGGTGGTTTTAGCATTTGTGCATATAATTTGCCTTTTTGGATTGCCTTCTGAATAAATATCACACCAAAATAATATTCATTTAACCATATATTTGGATATTTCATTTCAGATATCTAAACTAACTGAATATCAGAACTGAAATGCCGGGGGGCGGGGGGAAGCCCAGTAAATTGATGCCTCCAAACTGAAATGGAATATCTGACTGAAGTAGGAATGAATAGCAGTTTGCATTTACATCGTCAGACCCAATACTAAGTGAGTCAATTTTTAAAAGTACAATATTTATTTATTCATTTAAATTTCTATTCTGCACTTCCCCTAAGACTCAAGGCAGTTATTTCTTCAGCACCAATTACATGTATTAACAATAGCAATTATTATTTAACATTACTTATATTTAAGACATAACTATACACTGCTGCTAGAAATAAGGGAGAATTGTAAACAGGGACCCATGTACTGAGGGAACCCTAGATCACATCAACTTGTCTGGATTTTTCCTTGCAGTAACATGACAGAAATGTACTTTGGATAGTTTTCTGTTGTACAGCATAGGGTGGATTCCCAATGCCTTTGCAGCATTTCCTTTTACCCAAGCATTATCATCCTGGGAGTTGTGCCTGAGTAAAAAGAAGAAAATTCAAGATTGTGTTCAGGGGGTACCTTCCTGGAGGTCCCCCGTGTTAAGCGGGGGGCCACGATGGAGAGGTCATTTTCAGTGGCCAGGCCACGTCTTTGGAACTCCCTCCCTGAGGAAGCTCGCCTGGCCCCAAGCCTTTTAACATTCCGGCGGGCTTGTAAAAACTGGCTGTTCGCCCAGGCCTTTGGGGAGGGGGGAGGAAGGGGGATACAGTTTTTAGCTCTTCCCTGCCCTTATTTTATTTTATTCTTATTTATTCCCCTATCCCTGTGATGTTTAAATTGTTGATGTTTTTAAAAATTGTTTTTATGAATGTTTTTTAGCTGTACGTCATCCTGGGATGCCGTAGGCATATGGGGCGACTCATAAATGCATATAATAAATAAATAAGTAAATAGAATTACGGGTACATTTTTATGGTCTGCAAAGCAAAATGCATTGTCTTTAGGAAACTGCCAAGTCTAATTTAATCCAGTAAAACTCTGACAGATAGGCCCTTTTAAAATGGGCTGGCAGTGCGGGGGTATGGGTGGGTGCAGCGGTGGGTGGGTAGAAACACACCCCCACCCACTGCCTACAGTGTTTGTATGGGCGCTCCACCCCACCCTCACACGTGTGCGGGGGTGGGGGGGGGCCTCTGTGTGAAAGCAGCCATAGCTGTGAGCTATTAACAAAATCCAGGGGAGTTAAATACGGCACTTGCTTCATTTTAAATGCATTAATTAGTTGGAATGTTTCTATGTAGACACCACTTTACACAGCACTTTGGACATTTTTGACCCCAGCTGGGAGGCAGGTCCGTGTGAGCTTGGTGGAACGCACAAGGACGTCTGGTGAGTGGCAGGGGCATTCACACGGTGGGGGATAGGTGTGCGCTGGGTGTGAACCCACACTCACACACCACCCATTCATGCCTCCACATGGAGCAACTGGGAAAAACTAGGGTTGCTCCATGCAGGGAGATGGGTGGGAACGGGTGGGGGTACGTGGGTCTGGGAGCATGCGCCCACTCACTGCCACTTTTAGATGGATGTTTGCACACATACATGGGCACGTCCTGTCTGAAAACAGCCTTTTTTCTCCCCTCCTTCCTACAAGTTACCATCCAAAGGAGGTTGGAGTTGTCAATAAAAAGATAACCATACATAGGGTGGCCATACCTCCCCTTTAAAAGAGAGCACATGAAAAATTCATGGTGCAGGGCTGCACTGGTTCCAGTGCAGCCCTGCATCATGTATTTTTCATGTGTCCTCTTTTAAAGGGGGAGGTATAGCCACCCTAGTTATACACGGGCATGTATATGCTCATGCAACCCCCTGCTTTCTGCCTGGCCATGCCTATTCTGAGCATTGAGAGCTCACAACACCTGGAAACGGGGAGTAGCCATGTCAGAAAGAGATGGGGACCCCTTTCATCTCAACCCTTTGACTCCCAATGACTTTATTAATGGTGAAGGGTTGTCCTGACGTGACAACACACAATGGATGTCTTTAGATGGAGCACCCCTGGACTTGCTCTGGGGGTGGCCAGTCCCGCATTCCTGACCCGCAGCCCTGACAATGCCAAGTTTAAATGGACCCGGCAGCTGCTGTGGCCTGCAGTCTGCCCATGCTGCGCCCCTGCCCCACACCATAGAGCTGCAGGCAGATCAGCCACTGTGCTAGGCTGCTGCCCGCAGTTCTATGGCATTGCCAGGGCAATCCCCATCCAGGAGTGAAGCTGCAGCCCCCCATCTGCTGAGTAGATGGACCGCTGCTCCGCCTTCCCCTCCCCCAGCTGGTGCTCTGGGTTTGAGCAGCCTGCTCTGCTTGCAGTACTCTGGGATGTTCTGGAGCACCACAAGTGGAGCTGGCCCAGAGCAAGCGCTGCCTGCTCTGCCTCACACCCAGGCAGCCAGTCTTTAAATGGACAGGCCACCTAGCGGGGAGGCAGAGCAGAGGTGTGGATGCAGTCTGTGTAAAAGCAGCACCCTACGTTGTTAACAGAAAAAGCTAAGAATTATTATGTTAGGAATTATTGATGTCATAATGCCTCTATACAAATCAATGGTGCGACCGCACCTCGAATATTGTGTGCCGTTCTGGTCGCCCCATCTCAAAAAAGACATAGCAGAACTAGAAAAGGTACAGAGAAGGGCAACAAAAATAATCAAGGGCATGGAAGGGCTCCCATATGAGGAGAGGCTCGGTAGGCTGGGGCTCTTCAGTTTGGAGAAGAGACGACTGAGAGGAGATATGACAGAGGTCTATAAAATCATGAGTGGTGTGGAACTAATAAACAAGCAGCAGTTATTTACCCTCTCAGCTAGTACTAGAACTAGGGGACACTCCATGAAACTCATGGGTGGCAAGTTTAAAACAAATAAAAGAAAATATTTTTTCACTCAGCGTATAATTGGGTTGTGGAATCTACTGCCAGAGGCTGTGGTAAGGGTCAGTACTATAGTTGAGTTTAAAAGTGGTTTGGACAAGTTTCTGGAAGATAGGTCCATTAGCAGCTATTAGCCAGACAGGATCAGGGAACATGATGGGAGCTGGGGGAAAAACAACATGGGAATGGATCCCCCATTGTGACTTGTTGGGTGCTTCTCCTAAGCCACCGTGATAGGCCACTGTTGGAGACAGGATGCTGTGCTAGATGGACCATTGATCTGACCCAGTATGGCACTTCTTATGTTCTTAGGTTCTCTTTTCCCAAGAGAGGAATGTCCACACTTGACAATGGCCCTTAATGCCATTTTTGTTTAAAAAATTGAGAACATATTTATCCATTTTAAACAATTAACAAAGAACACACCCTGGGCATAATACTATACAGGTAACAGATAAAGGGGGAAATGTATAGTAGAATGGAGTTTACAGGCCAGCTGAGATAACAGGATGCTCAAAATGTGGAATGAGGAAGTGGCTTGTTCACCAAGCATTTGCTGTTGACACTATTGGGTAAAGCTGGATGAATTCTATCATTTTGTCTTATGTCCCATTTCCAAACACCTTGGTAATTTCCCAAAATGTATTTACTTACTTCAAATGATGTATGTTACTTCTGGGCCCCATATCCTCCATCACTCCCCCATGCTTGTACCTCCCTCCTCCAAAGATGGATCAGTGCATGTCAGGCCCTGCATCAAGTGATATTGATAGACCCGACATTCTGTTGTTTTTATATGGACCTTCGTAGTTAGAATGTTGACATTTTGGGTAAAAAAAAAGATAACATACTTTATCCATTAAAAAACATTAACAAAGAACATGTCCTGGGCATAATACAGGTAACATTCAAAAGGGGATGCCCATCCCGCCCTCTCACAAAGGGGTCATGGTAATCCCCACCATACCTCCAGCACTCCTCATTCTGCTCTCCACCTGCCTCCCATAGTTCCTATTCCCTACTTAAAAACAGAAAAATTATCAAAACAGTTCTCAGAAAGTCACAGTCAAACACAACAATGTCTTAATTGCAACCAAATGGCTGGTTAATGGGAAACACCCTTTTGTGTCCAGGTATTTTATTTTTCCTGAAAAACAGAAATTAAAATAAATTTTGGTCACAATTCTCAAACCTCTTACTCCAAAAACAGTCCAGTTGTGGCCTCCATAAACATGTTCATAAGTCTGAGAATGAGATAAGACCATAATTTAACAGTAAGGTGAACTCTAGGTCTTTCCCTGATTGCATCCATAATTGACTTTTTGTTCTCTTATCAATACTGATAGAAGCCAGCTGAGGGCATTACGGATAAACTTTTATCTCTGTAGAGATGACATATTATTAAAAAGTATTTGGAATAATCTTTTATTTCCTTAGCACTGCAACACATTTCAAAAACTTGGATGAGGATCAAGCAAACTTTTTAAATTTCCTACGGTGAAGAATAAAACAAAAACAAGGCAGGATTGGGATGATATAATCAAGAACATTTTGGAGGCTTAGGTCAAATTAATATGTTAGCCTGGTTTTTTCAATGGATTTGGAGAACCTTAATCTATTAGAGAATGACTCAACCCATTTGTGGTCTTTGTAATCTTTATTGTCTTTAGCAAATTATTTGACGGTATGTAATGTGTTCGCGTCATCAGAAAGTAGAACAAAAAATCATTTGATATAAAGTTCAGATTTTACTAACTTAATTTTAAGGCATACTATGGAAAGATGTATAGAAAGGCTCATTCTTTTTGTTTAACTTGAAAACGATCTTTTGATACCATTGATTAAACGATTAAAGCGTACAGGTTAGTGCCCAATACAGGCATTGCTGCATATGCTACAGTCAGCCTTTGGAAGATTTAATTTTGTTTGAGGTGCTCTTGGCTTTGCCAAGATTATTGTGCATTTAGCAAGGAAAAAAATGACATGACTTTTGGGTAATATTTCAGATTTACAAATCACCTGCACTCAATTAGGCATCTAATACTTTTATCTTTTATATCTACATCTGATATAATGTCATAGATTTAGACAAAGCTGCAGTTATAAATTTGATATGAACACATTTTCCCATTCTAAGGTGGAACGTCCATAAATAATTCCACACTTGACATATTGCTAGCAGACACATCACAGAACCTTTTATTTTTTAGCATTTGAACAAGTTTTTATCCAGTGCTGCTGACTTTATACTCTTAACTGGAAAGCTTTTTTCAACTATTAAAAGCTTCATTAGATAGGAAATTGTGGGCTGCATTTTAGGATATGATACAAAACACAAGTTTGCTTTATAAAAAAAAAAAGATGGAAAACCAAATATGCTCCAAATTCAGTTAACTTCACTAAATTCCTATTATATTAAATTATATTGCTTCTCTTTGTGAATCAGACAAGTGACCCTTTAAAGAAAAATCTATCTTGTTAATCCGTACAAATTCCTCTTTTTGCTTTCTATAGGTAATGAATGCTATTTCCCACATACTGCTCCCAGCAGTAAAAGGCCTTGGTGCAAACTTTTTTTAGTATATGCAGCTAGATACATCCAGCAGGCAGATGCTAAACACAGATACTTACACAACATTGACACACTATGTATCTTTTAAAAAATCTGCTATTGCATTTGTGTGCTGGAGTGGTACATTTTTCAAGATACGTGCTTATACATACAGCATAGCTGAGATTATAAACTAGTCATTGATATGTATAAATAATTAGAGCATTAGTAATTGATTTGCCACATATTAAAGTTCTAGCCAAGAAGCCCTTGTAGACTTATAGATTTGTGATTACCCATCTCTTTTGCCCCTTGGGTTCAGAATAATGCAGGACGTACCAGACAAAGAATTTCTTCCAGTCTTTTAATTTCTCCTTAAGTCTTAAGGTGTGGAAAGGGGATGCGCTGGAAAGGGGGGATGTGCTGGCACGTACATGCATGCTTAAAATATTGATTTTGATGGGTCTTAAACATGGATTTAATTAATTTATTTATACTTATATGCCACCCTTTCCATTACGGCTCAGGGCAGCTTACAACCAATAAAACATATAAAAAGCCCCTCCCGCTCCCCAGAAACTCTAACCCAACCCCCCAAAGAACCTTTCCTCACCCCACGCCACAACCACACACAACCCCCCAACCAACTCCAATCCTTATCCCTGCCTGCCAAATGCCTTACCAAACAAAAATGTTTTGCACTGCCTTTGCACCATGATTTAAGCCTCGGTATGTGCTTAAGTATTTTGTTAAATCATGGTCATCCAAATCAAATGGCACTTCATAAAGCCATGGCTTTTGGTGAGGGAGATGGGGTGTAGGGTGGGATGTGGGGAGGGGGTGGTTTGGTTTTGTACCTTCCCTTTTTATTATAATTTATGGTTTTATTGATTTTATATGTTTTAACATTGTAAGCCACTCTGGGCTGCTTGGAGCAGGAGGGGCGGGGTCTTAAATGATTTTATAAATAAATAAATAAATAATCAAGGTGAATTTATTGCCATCACGAGTTAAACAAATACAGCCAAAAAGTATCAATTGAAATCTATCTGATTAAATGCATACCAACTTCCTATTGGTCCAGGCCAGTGCCATTGAAATGATCTTCTTAGATAAACCATGTCACACCTTTCTTACTTTCTTTCTTTCTTTAAGCTTATTAACTCTCTCTTGCATGCTGCCTAACATCTAGGGCCGTTTCACACAGGCACTCTAACACTGATTAAATGGGTGTTACATTTTATTTTACATGTTGCAGGGTAGTAGGTGTGCTCTATGGGTGCCCTGAAACATGTATAATAAAATGTAACACCCATTTATTTATATATATATATTTAATATTTAAGGTTTTAAGCATTTTGTGATTGTTTTTGTATTGATTTTATTGCATTTTATGGTTTTAATGTTGGAAGCCGCCCCGAGCTGCGCTGCAGGAGGGGCGGGGTAGAAATTTACTAAATAAATAAATAATTTTTTTTTATCAATGTGAGAGTGTCTGTGTGAAAAGGGCCCTAGACCTAACACCGTTACCTAGACCTTCAAGGCCCTGCACAATCTGTAGGCACAGCTACATTTTAGCCAACATACAACTCAATAGCCTTGCTTGCACCTATGAAATCTTTTACCTTTATATGCACCTGTTGTCACATCTATCGCATACCTGCCCCATTCCCTTGAAATGTAGAATGACTTCTCCATTTTCTCAAACCTCCTCCTCCTCACTCAGATCTCTACTAAAAAAAATCCTTTCCCATGATATCCCTGTGTGTTCGTTCACAGGGGCAAAAAACAAATGAAAAGAACTCTCAGAGACAGGATGCTGGGCTAGATGGACCACTGGTCTGACCAAGTAGTTATGTAATCAATGGTTACAAGTGAGGTCTGCAGACCACTGGCATACCTCCCAACACAGTCACTATTCAGGAGGACAGTCCCTCTTTGAGTGCTGAACCCCACTGCCCCTCCTTCAGGGGAGGAAAGTCCCTCTTTCATGAGAGAGAGAGACAGACAGAGAGATTCAAGCCTCAGGCATCTCTTTCCTGACTCCCTTTCAGGAAAAGCATTTGAGAAGTCAATGGGGAGATGATGGAATGTACTGGTGATCATGGGGAGGGGGTACAGGAAATTATTCACAATTATTGGGGGGGTCCATTGGTCCCCCAAATTGGGGAACCACTGACTGTAAATTATTCCCTTATTCCCTTTGTTTACATCTTCAGAGCTCCTGTCTTCACTGTGTCTTTCAGTTTTACAATCCCCAGGGCAAGGAGGGAATGCCTTTATTTTGTGTTTTCGTTTAGTTCCCCCACCCACCCTTTGCTATAGCAAAGCAGGCTTCAGTTCCTGGTAGCATCATGCCCATCTCTGGGGGAAGGAGAGGAAGGGATGCCAATAATGGTCGTATACTGACAGGCTTGTGCAACCACAGGTAATCCATGATGGTCATGCATCAGGCTGTAGCCACCTCTAGAACATGCCCAGTGACGCACAACAAATTCTGAGAGTTGAAAATGGTCCATTGGTCCCTCCAAATTTGGGAACCATTGCCTCTAAATTATTCCCTCTGCTTACAACTTCAGAGCTCCTGTCTTCACTGTGTCTTTCAGTCTTACGATCCCCAGGGCAAGGAGGGAATGCCTTTATTTTGTGTTTTGTATTTCGTGTCTCACCAGCACTAAACAAAACTAAACATGCACTGTATATAACCAAAAATATAATGAAGAAACTCAAGGACAGCCTCCCCCCTTATGTCTCCTCACAGCTTGTAGGGTCAGCCAAGAGCACTCACTTGCAAGTTCCATTATTACACCAGGTCTATTGGACATGGAGTGTTTTCAAATGAGCGAGGTGAGGTGATGCAGGGGAGGAGGTGGGTCCATGGCCACTGAGTGGCACTGCTGCGGAGCACCCACTCAGCGCATGGGGGAGTGATTCAAATGGCTGGCCCCCAGACTGGCCACTATGGCCACAGAGGCTGCCCCCGCGCACTCCCCCTGACACGGACCATGAGGGAGGGGGAAGCATGCCAGGCTGGCCTTTGCAAGGGACATGTCCCCAGCGCTTCCAGCCAGTTCTTGTGACTTGCAAAGACCACTTCCCCCACCCACAGTGCCTCTGAGTGGCTGCCCTGTTCAGTGGCATGGCTGGCTGCCATCATTCATACAGGCAGGGGCTCCACGGCTACCTGTTGTCACAGAGCTATTTGGCTGGCCCTGCATGGAGCACTCCAGATTTCCTGGCAGTGCTCTGTGTGTGGCCATGAGTAGGTGCTCCATGGCTCATGGGAGCACGCATCCGGCTGCTCCATCTTCAGATCGGTAGCAGGCTTCATAGCTCCTGGGTGTCTATGTGGGGTAGCATCTCATCTAAAAATACTCATGGTCAAACAGAGTGGCATTCTCAGTCGCTGTTCCAGTCCACAGCTCTGCAACTCCCTTCCCTCGGAGGTTCACCAAAGCCCTAGCCTGTGCGTCTTCTGGAGACAATATAGAACCGGTTTATTTGGCCAGGTATTCAACAGCCAGGATTAGGACTGGAGGTAGGTGGGAGGGGGATTATGGGTATTTTGTATGTGGTTTTATGGGGTTATTTTCTGTATTTTATAAGCATGGTTTTTATGATGCTGTTAGCCATCCTGACCCTTCAGGAAGGGCGGGGGAAAAATCCACCTAACTAAACTTCAGCCTTATTAGTGACTTCATTTATCTGAGATCAGCAATCATAGGCCCTTTTCAAATGGGCTACAGTGGGTGGGGGGTTGGGTGTGAGCCCACGGTGGGCGGAGGTGGGTGCGCACACACCCATCTCCCCCCATCTCTGCGCATGAAGCAACCGGCGCTGGAGCCACGCTCTGTGCGTGGGTGATGAGTGGAGGTGGGTGGAAATGGGTGGAGTGCAGCAGCGTGCATACACCCTCACCCATCGCTGGTGGTGTTCCTATGGGCACACCCCCCACTGCCGCCAGCGATCCGCAGCGTTCCTATAGACACCCACCCACCCACGGGGGTGTGGAGGGCACCCGTTTGAAAAGGCCCATAGAATCAATTTTTCTTGTGTGAAAGTATTTGTGGGAAGAGAAAATAGTAGGAATATATTCCCATGAATGTCGGTTTGTGTGAGTGTTTACTCCAGAAGGATTCAGAGAATAATTTGGAAATCCCTTTTGTGGCTTTGCAAGTCAACAGCAGAAACAATACCATGTGACTGAAATGGCCAATTACACAGCTTGAATGTCACCAAAATGGTTTATTAAATTTCTCAGCACTAATACTCCCAGGAGATATGCCCAGAATCATAGTGATGCTGACTGATTTTCTATTTTGATCTCTCAGTGCTTTTTCCACATAAAATATTCACTGTCAGAATACAACTGAGGAGGACACATTTTTGGCACAAAGTTCTATATTTCTTTACAGCTTGCAAAGACTTTGGCTTTCGTATTGTTTTTAATTGGTGAAAGACTCCTGCAATCAAATATATGGCTGGCTAGAGAAATTGTAAGCAATATAACAGGAATGGGGAACCTGTGGTCTGTGGCCAAATCTGGCCCACAGCTGTTTTTTAACTGGCTCCTTTCCAATTCCTG
>QEPC01006793.1:1288012-1300284 GCA_003113815.1 Sphenodon punctatus | reverse complement strand
GTCCCCCTCCTGCGCCCTCTCCTGCCCACAGGGCACCAAGGGCTACAGCCCATATAACGTTACTGTTGCTGCGAGTTGCCTCTTCATAAAGCTCCATGCAATACTGCCCCAAGAGATCCTTGCAACACATTGCTCTTTCCTAGAAACAAGCAGTGGATGGCACTCCCTAGTTGCCCAAAATGAGTTCTGCCATGTTTTGACCCTTACATGTCTTCAGTCTCCTGACTCTTCCTTCATTGAGAGTCTCTGGCTCTTCAAGTCCCCTACCAGGCAGGTTCCCTCACAAGACCTGACCTGCAAGTGACCACCCCCTCACAGTTTGCGTAGAGCTTAGGAGTGAGCTCGCGCATGCGCAGTTCTCCAGCCTGCTCCAGCATGCTCTAAACAGGAAGTTCAGAGCGTCGGAGCAGCTTGAAACAGCTGTGCCGGTCTCTGAACACGTGGCCAGCAGCAGGGACAGGATTTTAAGGTAAGTAAGGTACCATACTGGGCACGTGGGGGAACAGGAGGGGCCAGGAGGTGCATTTCCCTATCTGCCCTAGGGGGTAGTACTGCGCCTGTATGTTAATGTTATATATACGTTTGGGGACACACTGTTGAATGAGAGATGCCCCATATCGTGGTCTGGCTGGCTATAAAGGGGTGATGGGAGACCAGACCTAAATTGCCCACAGGGTGAAGCTGTGTCCAAGGTTCTTTGTAGAGTTTGGAAAGAGCTTGGAAACTTTATGTGGGGCTTGGAAAGAGCTTGGAAACTTTATGTGGGGCTGTGCACAATCTAATTCCCCAAAAAGCTGACTTACCATGCCCTAATTAGGGGGTAAAGGGGTGAGCCTCCCACACCCATTTTTCCTGTTAGCTTTACAAATGCAAGATTAGAAACATCCAACAGTTTCATGTCTGCCACCATTAAACCTTTTCAATTTAAATACTTAGCTCGGCTTCTTTGACTTCCTGCGCTATTCAGTGCACATATCTGTCTGTGCTTGCCAAGACTGGCACAAAATAATGGATTCTTTGTAGATAATAAGAACTTCTTTCCCTGTTGCCGCCAGTTGTAAACCTGTTTGGTTGGGTCTCCTTTTGTTGATAAACTACAATAAAGTGATTTATCTCAAGGCACCTATAAAAATCTCCATAAGTTGGATTTAATTTATCTTAAAGTCTGATTGGTTTGCAGAAGTCTGCCTTTCATGCGTTGTTCTTTTTCTTTTCTTTTTTTTACAAACCAAGATGTCTTTGAAGAGCAAAAACAAAATTCCTAAGAAATAGTTTTTCATATTTTCTCATGAATTCTTGCTCTGAGCATGTATACTCTGCCCCCTCCCAACATTTAAATCCCTCTTTAAAATAGTTCCTCATCCCATAGATTGCTCATTTTTGCTTCTCTTTGTACTGGCTTATCCTATGGGATCACTTTCCTAATTCCTACCCTTGTAACTAAGCTAAGCATGTGTACCTACCACTTCATTAATATATACTGGGGTCTCCTTAAGTTCCCCTCTCCTCCCTTGCCTCCCCTCCTTTGTCTACTCTAGATTGTAAGCCACTTGGGATGGAGACCTGTCTCTAATCATGATGTTCGGCGACAAGCATGTTGCTGGCACTATATACATGATAAAGGAGAATAATAAAGTACATGAAGCTCCGTTGTTCCCTTAGTCTTTTATTTCTCTTCAGTTAAAAGTTCTCTTGCATAAAACAAGCCTCAGTGTTCTTTCCCACAACCATTCTCATTCATATTAACAGCAGATTTTTACTTAGAGTAAAATCCACTATGTACTACCTCCATTCCAGAGGGGAAATCACTTGCTCCAATTACTTTGCGATCACAATTCACAAGCTATAAGCAGAATAGGTAGGAGGTTTGAAAACCATAGGTCAAAACCCCACATGGACCTACATCATCTGCAGATGTGGTCATGATCTTGACTGATGCTTCATATATTTTAAATGTGTTTGTTGCAGTCTGAGTTCAAATAATTATATTTTAGGTCAGATGGGGTTACACAGACAAAAAGCTTGGGAGATGGAGGAAAACGCAAAGATGAATACCAAAAAATAACTATGGTAACATTTTACTTCTATTAATCGGTGAGTCAGTGTGTATCCATCAAAAAATTTTATGTTAGGAATTTCACACAGGTCACCAACTTCCCTGGATCTGGCACAGCACAGAGATGACCATTGTGAGAAACTAACAAGTGGGCCGTTGCCACTAAATTTCTCTGTCCAGTTCTTCTCTACTATTGCCTATATGTGTTAGAGGGAAGCTTTTAATGAGGAGGAGGATGGTGATGATTAGGGCAATAATTAATAGAACAGAAAAGTATAGTCCATACTGGGTATATTCCACACTGGACATTTTCACATGGATACAGGGGTGCACAACCCCAGAGCAAGTCTGGGGTTGTGCACCCCTGCATCTGCACACTAGCAGCTGTGACTGGGTCCATTTTAAATGGACCCAGTGGCTTCCACAGTCCTTGGTCTGCCCACATGGCACCCCTCCCCCACATCATAGTGTTGCAGGCTGCCCGTTTATTAGGTGTTAACCCCCACTGCCCATGTAGCCACCGGCCACTGGACATGCAGCCCCCACTCACAGTGGGGTCTCAGAGAATGTGGAGCCTGCTATGCAGCCAAATGTGTGCCCACATGTACACATCCTGTCAATTAGGTTGTGTGCAGAGGTTCTGCATGTAGTGGTTTGCCAGCAGCACCATAGATTCACAGGCGAAAATCCTAAAGCATCCAAGGAGTGATCACTTCCTTTCCCTTTCTCCGATCTGACACTCACTGGTGGGCCATCCATTTAAAGGCAGCCCGCCAGATGTGCATGTAGAGCAGAGGTGGGGCAAGCTGTCCCTGCTCCAGGGCTGCCTCGCCAGTGGTGCTCTGAAACATCTGGGAGCACCGTCAGCATAGCAGGCAGCCCAATCCTGGGGCACCAGCCTGAGGTGGAGATACTGACCATCTGCTCGGTGGATGGCTGTTGCTGTCCTGCTCTTGGCCGGGGGTTGCTGGGGGTTGTCGTGGCAACGCCATTGTGTTGCAGGCGATACGCCCCACTGCGAACTGAAGAGCCGAACCCGAACTCGGGTTTCGGACCGAACGGCCGAACATCCGAACCGCATTCTGTTTGGCCATCCCTAGTGACAGCTGTTGGGGATTTATCAGAGATTTCAAGATAAGCAGATCTGTCAGAAAGATTCTAGGAACTTAGACCACATTCACACCTTTGTGTCCTGGCAGATTTTGGCTCCGGGAGAGAATCCAGAAGCCAAAATGTAGGCAGGGTTCAGCTGGTGCAAAAGCCCCCCTCCACACATGCGGCTTTGCCAGCAAACACCCAGAAGACTAGAGAGCAGGAAATTCCAGCTCTATACTCTTCTAGGTGCTTGCCAGCAAAGCCGCGCCCAGGAGGGGGGGTGCTTTCGCACCAGCTGAACCCCGTGCATGTTTTGGCTTCCGGATTCTCTGCCGGATCCAAAATACCTGGACCGGACACAAAGGTGTGAATGCGGTCTTAGTCTCTCACCTGACCCAGGAATAACAAGGCCAGACTTAAAATAAATTAAAAGCTTTACTGATACAATTGAATAAATGAAGGCTATAATGAAATACAATGTTAAATCATTACAAACTATGAAGAATATAAAGGAAACAATAGTACAATTGGAAAAAACTAATAATCTGTAAAAATATATAGTAAGGATTACTCAAAACACCTGCAAAGAGAACGATGGTTACACAAAGGAAGAATACAAGAACCTGTGAAACTGGAATGAAGAGTTACCCTCAACTGGCCAGGTTGAGATGTTTCACCCAGTCCCTTAGTTCCAACACCTAAATCCAGAGTAAGAGAAAGAGAAGACTCATTTGCAAGTGTGGATTCTAAAGTGAACCCCGCTCCAAAAGTGAAACCCAGCAACAGAACTGATAAAATGGCTAAAGCACCTGCTTTTTGATCCTCTCTTTCACCA
Source organism: Sphenodon punctatus (assembly GCA_003113815.1). Classification (NCBI taxonomy): domain Eukaryota; kingdom Metazoa; phylum Chordata; class Lepidosauria; order Sphenodontia; family Sphenodontidae; genus Sphenodon; species Sphenodon punctatus. Next base: position 1,296,298 of record QEPC01006793.1, on the reverse strand, counting down.
TCCTTCTTGCGCTAGACTATTCAATTTCATTGGTTAAAGCAGCTGTTAACACAGATGGGGTTGTTTTCCCATAATGTACATTTTATTTGGGGTAATAAGGTAATAACAATTCCACCCTTGATCCATAAGCGTGGTCAGCATATCTAGCCTTGAACGATACTGGACTATGTTGCTGTTTTCTTAGAGTGCCTTATTACCTCTTTCTGAGGGAACTTAGGAGCACTCTTTCACCTGCAAAGTTTCCAGTTCCACCCCTCTGCCCTGCTGACATCATGGCAAAAGTGCAGAGGGAGGTGGTAACCTTAGATGTTTCTATTAATTTCAGGGTGGGCATCCTGTCTAACCACACCAACCAAACCCAGGGTATTGCTTTTTTCCCACTCAACAAATAAGATTTCATTTAACCTTACAAAACACTCTTCACTGAAGATCAATTTTAGCGGAGAGCTTTCGGATTGCTCAACAAATAGAAAGTGTTTGAACCCGTTCTGTACAAGCTCTGGCATCAGATCTAACGAGAGAGTGGCAGGGGAGAAGAACACTGAGCTAGTGCATCCTATAGTCTTTTCTCTTCAAAACTAAGCTCCTTGCTATCCCAAACCATCTGCATTTCATATTAACCTTGTTGTGACTCCTGCTGAAGAAGGCTGGAGATTTTAGGTACTTTCAATTTTAGAATAAAATGCAAAGTTTCCCTTTAACTTTACTTAATTTTGTTGGACAAACTCCAAGGCATTACCCTGAGGGCCCTGCTTTAATCTAAAAATCTTATTTGGGGATTGTGTACACACCTGCTTTGAAAAGGTTAACAGTTTGCCAGGAATCAACAACAGGAACAGCAGCTTCAGGGGAGTAACAGGCTGGATGTTCCCCATTGTTTATCTGCAGGCTGTTTACGTAAGACCTGATTCAGGAAACATCTCTGCTCCAGAAAGCATTCATGCACCATGGAACTATTGTCAGAGCAATCATTAAATCTGTTTTGGATTTAACAACAATCATTAAATCCATTAACTATAACCATTAACCATAACTGTCAGGAGCACACTGTGGATTGGGGGTGGGTGGGTCGTGATGTTCCCAAGGACCAGAGTAAGGAGTTGGGTGACTGAAGGGGGGAGACCGCATCTGCCCCTTGCTACCCTCAACATTTCACTCCTCCCAGGGTCAAGACCCCAATGCCTGCTTCACCTTGCTTCTGCGAAAGGTGTTACTTCCCCATCTCTTAAGGAGATGACTCATCATTTTCTATGTAACTATGTGCTTTCAACTAACATAACTGTACTGAACCCCTGCCCAAGAGTGTGACATGTATGCAAATGTATTACAATGAATTAAGAAACACCCCAGCTGAAATAGGCCAATATCAAATCCAATTCAATTGTCACTGTGAGGAAGGCAAAAACCAGGAACCCCTCAGCCAATCTGGGATTACCATAAAAATTACTTCCTGGCCCAACTTGGTGACCAGCTTACACCCACAGTACTGCATAAGGGGTAGGTGGGTGGGTGCTGCTCACTCGTGCTCCTCCCCAGACTGGTGGAGCTCAGGAGGAGGCTGGCTTATAACCAGCCCCCTGAAATCTCATGTCGGGAGTAGCAGTGTGCATGTCGTTTTTGTTATTACAATAACTATTTTTAAATGGTTGTTTTTGTTTTCATTATTGTAATAACGAAAATGACAACCGAGAATAATGACAACACTAACGAAAACAACAACCGAGAATACCAAAAATGACAACCGAGAATACCGATAACGGTAACGATAATTATAACGATATCAAAAATTATACCAAAAACAATAACGAACATTATAAAAACAATAACAAAAATGATAACGAGAAATTAAAATGACAATGTCGTTATCATTGTCGTTATTATTAGTGCTGTGGCAGTTGGGTTTTGGAGGGGAAATGTGCAGAGGGGAGGAGGGAGCAGACATCTTAGAGCCCTGAACAGGGTTGAACTCAGCAGTCTCATGGCACTCTGTGATTGCTCAATGCCTGCTGCCTCCCACAACCAATCAGGGGGCTCTGGGGGAGGGCACTGCAACCCTTTATAATGGGAGGGCCAGGTTTTTTTCTCTCTGTTCTGTGAGAGCTCTGCTTGTCAAGTTGCATTTACAGAACTGTGGTGCTTGCACGTAAAAAATCCTCCCCAGTTCTCATTGTATTATTTATTTATTTATTTTTATTAGGTATCACCACCAATACTTTTCCTTCCTCATACCCTACATTTTACCTTCTCCCTTTCCCTGCCCTTCTCTCCCCTGTACATTATATATAGATAGGCAGTATATATTAGATATAGATATATATTATAGACATATAGATTAGATTAGAATAGTTATATAGATAATTGATTAGATAATAGGTAGTTTTCCTTTTCCCTTCCTGTCTCCCTTAGATTTAGATAAATATTAGTTGTGCATGAGAATCAATAACAATACCGATATCAAAAATAAAATCTTCATTTGAAACGGTGTCAATAATTATATTGATAACAAATATCAATACCTATAATGAAAATGATACCAATAACAATATTTATACTGATAACAAAAACAATATCAAAATTTATGCCAAAAATGATAATAAAAACAATAACGACAATGAAAATGACGTCGTTAATAACGATAATGAAAATGACATTTTTGAATAATGAAAACAAAAACAAAAAAGAAAACTGAAAACGACATGGGGGCCTGGTGCACACCGCTAGTCACAAAATCTGTTTTTGCACCAGAGCCTAGGTTGCCACAGCAACCCCTGCCTGGGTTCAGGCTCATTCCCATGAGCACAGCTGTTGCCCCCAGCAACCCAGCTACAGCATGGATTGCCACTGCTGCCATGTGCAAGAGTCTGACCTTGCTCCTTCCTGCAAGCAGAAAGGGCTTCTTGCCGCCAGTTAGGTGGGCAAAGGGGGAATTTGCATGGAATGGTTTGCAAGATTTGGGCTTAAGTTTTTAAGTATGTGCACAAGTGCTTTCCTGAAAAGGAACAGACTTAACCCAGAAATTCAGTGCTTTCTGAACTGGGGCAGAATTCTGAGCCTCTGTTTTGGAATCACCAAAAGTAACATTTCTATGTGAACCTTCTTCAATGGCCTTCTCTCACAATATTCAAGCTTTCTTTGTGAAATTCCTTGGCGTATAAAGCATTTGAGGTTTCCAAATGAAATCTTACTGGTGATGCTTTAGTGAAGGACAGCATCTGTCACAATTAACTATGGGACAGAACTAAAGTCTAGAATGCTTGCAAATTTAAAGAAAAGTTCTATCTGGATGTAAACTTTGTGAGTCAGGCCTCCTTTGTCTTCTACTGACTTGGATGGAAGCCTATGGAAAACATGGACACATAGCAGAGTTCATCCACTGCGATTAGGAGCAGATCTTCTTTCTGTAGATGCTTACAAGAAATGCCAATGTGGAAATAAACCTACTTGATAGGATGTTTTTCATCTCCAGTGATGTCAGTGCCTTGTAACAAACTAATAGCCCTGACTCACATCACTGCTGACCTGCAGTCAATACTGCTGTGCAGCACAACAGTTATTAAGTAATGTGTGGCAATCCTACACAAAGGTTTAGGAAAGAAGTGCAGAATACCTCTGTGGTGGATGTTGTTGATAAATTATTGTAGGAGCAGTCTGGTCTCATAGCTTGCCAGCACCCTAGCCAATAGCACCGAGGTCCAAATTAGAGGACTAATAGGCAATTATTGGCAAAAATGGTCATATAAAGGAAGGATATTCTGAGAGGGTATAGCAGGAGGAGCACAAAGCACCTGGGGAAAGCAAAGAGTAAGTTCCCAGGACTGCAGGGGAATGCCCTGACAGCAACTGTGGGAGAAGCAGAGTTGAAACAGAAGAGCTGCCCACAAGAAGTTCTGTGACCTTTTGGGCAAGTGTTTGAGTTTTGGCTCTGGGTGAAGGACTGTTGATTTCAGTATCGCTCCATTAACGGACTCTTGAAATTCTGGCATGGTAATGGTGGGAAGCAGATCGCCCCTATACTTAAGTTACTCAGGGAAAAATTATTACCTCAACTCCTATATGGAGCAGAGATATGGGGAACTGAAAACTGTGACTGCTTGGAAACATTACAAAACAAGTTACTCAGAACCATATTGGGCGTCCCTCGAGGTACTCCGGTCGCTTTCATGAGGGCCGAGATGGGTGTTCTCCCTATTACAGGAAAAATTAGATCCCAGCTGATGGGGTATTGGCTTAGGCTGGTACATATGGAAGGGGGACGGCTACAGAGACTCTGCCTTCAGGAGCAGATGAACATGCTAGCCCAGTACAAGTGGTTCTGAATGGTGGATAGGTGCCTAATTCAGACTGCCTACTCCACTATAAGTTTATATCAATACCCAAGGAACCAAGCTAAGTCTCTGATCAGAGACAGGCTCGCAGATGTTGCACTGCAGATAGAGAGGCCTTAAGGTCCCAATTTATAGCCCGATGGTACCCCTTTCTCAAAACGAACCCCGGCCCAGAGCCTTACCTGCTGGATCTAATTAATTTTTCAACTAGGAGAGCTTTGACTCTCCTTAGGTTCAATATATATATATATAAAGTTTATTGTACTGGCCTAACGGCCTTGATAAAATAAATACATAAAAAAGAAACACATATCCAAAGGAACACGTGTTAATGTTAAAACATAAATACAATAAATACAAAACAGCCTAACAATAACACCGGCCATATCCAATGAAAAAAATTCAAAATACAGTCAGTTCTTTTGTTAAAACACAAAACTCTAGTTAGATTTATTTTGTAATTTACAAATCCGTAATTTTTTAGCCCTATAGGCAAAAGTAGCTACTGCCCTTGTCGTCTCTGGCACCATATCACATGATAAAAAAATCAGATTCTGTAGGGGGGGTTTCCCGTGCAATTCCCCAACTGAAGCCCACAGAACTTTCCTCACCCCACTAAGGATTACTTGCGGGGTCCTCCGTGGTGCACCCAGAATCATCCAGAGGAACATATTCTGCAAGCTCTCCAGCTGTGTAAAAACCATCAAACCCCAAACTGGGAATGCATATAAAAGCTGTCCAATCACTTTTGCTCTGAAAAGTCGCAGAGCTGGCATAACCAGCTTCCCCCCCGGCCAAAGAAAATTTTTTTGATGGTTGCTATAGATTTCTTAGCTTGACCACAAGCGGCCTCAAAGTGGGCCTTCCAACCTCCCCTGGCAGAAAATATCACCCCGAGATATTAAAATATCTGTACCTGCTCTATCTGACTGTCTCCTATGGCCCAGCGATGGCATTTCCGGACTCTTCTAGAGCTCACCACTAATACTTTTGTTTTGGCAAAATTTATTGCCCAAAGCTTGGACTGACAGTACTCTCCGAATACGTACATTGCACATCTCATCCCCACCAGAGTTTGGGAAATCAGTACGGTGTCATCCGCGTATAGTAACAGTGGTATATGATGTTCACCAGTTTTTGGGGTGTGTGTATTGCACGTCTTCAAGAAGCAGACCACATCATTCAGGTAAAGACTGAAAAGGGCGGGGACCAGCAAGCAACCCTGACGTACCCCCGATTTCACCTGCACAGAATCAGAGAGTACAATCAAGAATCTGAGAGAAGCAATCAAGCTAATTCTATCACATGTGTGTGTTGTAACATATGAAGGGATTAATCCTGCTGTCTGTAGGACTCTGTAGAGTCAGTGCAGAGTTGCACAGAATTCTGGGATATCTGGCAGTGGCCATGGCAATAGGGAGTAACGTTTAAAGCTGGGGGAAGTGAACAAGGGAACAGTGAAAACTGAAGCTTACAATCACCCATAAGAAATTGTGTGAGGCTTGTGAGAAAGCAGCCTCAGAGTGAATTCAACAGTATAAGAGATTTAATACTCAGATGGTTCCATACACAGATTATTGCATTGCACCATGATTTATTGTGTGGTATTGTAGAGGGTGGGTTGTTATGTTCTTTTGTTACTGGGTCCCCTGCGTGGGATTTAACCCAGTTGTTATGCTTTATTGTATGATTATTTCATTTTTGTTGTGAGCCGCCTTGAGTCGCCTTTGGTGAGAGAGTGCAGGATATAAATAAAAAATGAAATGAAATGAAATGAAAATTTCTACTGAATAAACTGGAATTTCTGTAAAAGAGACACTAGTTCGTTGTAGCCCTGGTGAAATTTTCAGGCTCCTGTTTTCTAATATGAAGCAAGTCCACAGTCTACAGGGCACAAATGTCCTCATCCCCAAGCTGCCACCATAACTGACACTAATGGGCAGGAGGGGCAGGATATATATTTTAAATAAATAAATAAAATAAATAAATAAATAAATAATTGCCCCCTTTTCCCCCTTGCTGACAGGGTCAGATCTAAGCACTGAATGGGCATGAAAACAGAACTTTGCTCTTAGATATAGCGATCGTTGCTCTAGATGAGGACTGAGGTAAACAGAAGGGAAAGTCTCTTTCCTCCTTCTTTCGGATGGCTGTGCTCAGAGTTGTCAATCTGACACTCCTCACAAATACAGACGTACTTTGTGAAATCCCCGCCAAACCTCCCATGCAACACAGCATCTGAGAGTGCTAGTGCAAGAAGCTTAGTTAGGGCACACTCTCGTATATCAAATCACATCAAAAATATTGGGTACCAATCGGTATCTGATTTCGACCTGATTTGAGTACCTGATGTCCAGGAATGTCAAATTTGGTCTTGTTTTTTTTTACTTCCAGTCCTGATTTTTTTTGGTTTTCCATCCTGATTTACCAATCCATAACCAGAACATCAAAAAATTGGCACCAGAAACGACTGATTTTTCAAGTATTGGGGTCCCTGATCGGTACTCGGAAATGCAGCTAATACCTGTGGGTGAGTTACCCATTTCAGCTCTTGTTGCTTCCTCTCCAGGTTTTGGCTCAGAGTCTCCAGGCTACAGGGGAAGCCTAAATTTCTCTGAGTCACCCAGGGGCACCCCCAGTAGCGAGGAGAGATGGGGCAGAAGAGAGCAGCCACCTCAGGAAGGGGGCAGGCAAGGACTTTCTAAATCTTTTTCTGACATGTCCCTGCCCCTCATAGAGCATCATGACTCTCCAAAAAGGGCAGGTTACTTCAGACGGGGGCGGGGGGGAGGTGATAACCCTTTTGCTCCACCCACTGTCCAATTGCATGCCCCACCCTCACAGCATTGTGATATCATGACACCCCATCAGAGGTGGACTACATCCCCAAAGGGGTGCTATAGCCACTTTTCCCCACCTCCCACTGACATGGCCCCACATTCTGGGCAAAAGTTCAAGAGAGTTGGCAACCCTATTCCCGAGCAGTTACTTTGAAGCAATATCCCCTTGACTCACTTCACCCTCATTTTTGTACACACGTCATATGATTGTAGCTGTTACAAATCAATGTGACGTTGGAGTATGTTCTAGGGCAAATTGAAAAACTAAATACTAATAAGTCACCAGGGCCAGATGGCATTCACCCCAGAGTTCTGAAGGAACTCAAATATGAAATCGCAAACCTACTGTTAGTAATTTGTAACCTGTCACTAAAATCTGCCACTGTACCCGAGGACTGGAGGGTGGCAAACGTAACCCCAATATTTAAAAAGGGATCCAGAGGTGATCCTGGAAACTACAGAACAGCAAGCTTGACGTCTGTGCTGGACAAAATGGTGGAAACCATCATTAAGGACAGAATTATAAGGCATGTTGACAAACATGGCTTAATGGGGAAGAGTCAACATGGATTTAGTAAAGGTAATTCATGCCTGACTAACCAGTTGGAATTCTTTGAGGGTGTAAATAAGCATGTGGACAAGGGAGATCCAGTAGATATAGTGTTCCTGGATTTCCAGAAAGCATTCGATAAGGTCCCTCATGAGAGACTCTTGAGAAAATTAAAAAGTCATGGGATAGGACATAGTGTCTTACTAGGGATCAGAAACTGGTTAAAAGATAAAAAGCAAAGGGTAGGACTAAATGATCAGTTTTCACAATGGAGAGATGTAAAAAGTGGTGTGTCTCAGGGATCTGTATTGGGACCGGTGCTGTTTAATGTATTCATTAACAATTTGGAAAAGGGTGTTAAGAGTGTGGTGATCAAATTTGCAGATGACACCAAGTTATTCAAGGTAGTTAAAACATGAGCAGACTGTGAGGAACTGCAACAGGATCTCACGAGACTGGGTGCCTGGGCATCTAAATGGCAAATGAGATTTAATGTGGACAAGTGCAAAGTGATGCATGTAGGGAAAAATAATCCAAACTATGCGTACACAATGCTGGGTACTATGCTAGG
>QEPC01006793.1:1244638-1287531 GCA_003113815.1 Sphenodon punctatus | reverse complement strand
GGATGGGCACCGATGTTAGATCTTTTTTTGGTGGCCACCCCTGTGCTGTGGAATTCACTCCTGGAGGAAGCTCGGTTGGCTCCCACTCGCCTGCTGTTTCAGCGTGTATGTAAGACCTGGCTGATCCGTCAGTCTTTTGGTGGTGGGGGGAGTTCCCCCCATATTGTATTTTTAAATTGTTTTAAAATTTTTATATTGTTTTATTGAGTTTTGTTCGCCACCCTGGGCTGCCCTGTGGGCAGGAGGGGCGGGATATAAAATTTAAATAAATAAATATATAAATAAATGTTAGGAATTATTCTGAAGGGGATAGAGAATAAAACTGAGGATGTCTTAATGCCTCTATACAAATCAATGGTGCAACTACACCTCGAATACTGTGTGCAGTTCTGGTTGCCCCAAGTTTAAACAAATAAAAGAAAATATTTTTTCACTCAGCATATAATTGGGTTGTGGAATCTACTGCCAGAGGCTGTACTATAGCTGAGTTTGAAAGAGGTTTGGACAAGTTTCTGGAAGATAGGTCCATTAGCAGCTATTCAGACAGGATCAGTTAACATGATGGGAGCTGGGGAGAAAACAACAGGGAATAGATCTGCCATTGTGACCTGTTGGGTACTTCTCCCAAGTCACTGTGATTGGCCACTGTCAGAGACAGGATGCTGGGCTAGAGAACCATTGGTCTGACCCAGTATGGCACTTCTTATGTTCTTATAAGCAGTGAGGTTAAATTGGGGCATGAAGTGAATAACAATATGCCTTAAATGCCATGTAGACCATTTTTGCCTTGTCATATGATTGTAGATCAGTTTACTTCTCAGTTTGAACAAGCCAATATTTGTGGCATGTTATCACAAGGAGATGGAAAATTGCCATCATTTTTGCACCAGTGTTCACAGATATACCCTGCTAGGAGGAATCCACCCCAAAATCCATTTCTTTTATCCAGGTGGCATCAACCAGACTTGACAAAGTAAAACCTTCCCAAGTAGCAACGATTCTGAAAGCAAAAGAGAATTCCGAGATATCTCTCTTCTCCGGCAAAAAGAGAAAGCAGCTTTTCCAGCTCACTAACTCTGCCAAGCATATTTCAAAAAGGTTTTGTTAAAAGATATCTTGTCTGCTTGTCACTTTGATGGATGTTTATCTCCAGAAGGTACCCAGTCTGCAAGAAGGGCATAAGACAGGGGTTCAGATCCTTGAGAGTGGAATAGTATCAAGGATTACATGACAGTCAGAAATAAAATAGAAAGGGACACAACTGCCCCCACCCCCACCCCAAAGAGCTTGTTCTCATGAGCAAAAGGAGTCAGTCTGGGGTAGGCCTGAAATGAGATTATGCAAAAAAGTACCAGTTCCTGATACTGTCTTGGGAATGTCTGAGAACCTCCCAATTGAGAACCTTTCGGTACTTGGGAATGTCTAGATCAATGTTTTGTTTCCCAATTTACTGATAATTTGCTTACTGAGATACTATTTACCATTTTGTTGTTTACTGCTTTGCCTTCACTTTCAAATTCTGAGAGGCAATACTGATGCAGTACCACATTTCTTCTATCTTCTCTGCACTCCATTTCCCCTTATTATTATTATTATTATTATTATTATTATTATTATTTTATTAACAAACATTTATATAGCACCAGCAGTGTACCTGGCACTTTACAAAGTAATAAAATAGACACGGTCCCTGCCCCTAGGGCTTACAATCTGAGAGACAGGAGCTGGGGGAGAGACTTAGGAAGGGGAACAGAGGGAGAGACAAGGGGTCTAACATTCATGAAGATGCGAGGTCTCAAGTGCACGTACTTGGCTTGGTTACGATGAGAATGACAGCAGGCAGGTCCATGTTGCAAGGATAAGGGTAAACCGATCGTAGGTATAGGAATAGTGGCTCAGCAGGATAAAGAGTCAGACAGAGCAGAGCGAAAGAGGTGAGTTTTAAGGAGAGATTTGAAGGTATGAAGGGAGGGGGCAAGGCGGATGTGGACAGGGAGGGAGTTCCAGGCATGGGGGGCAGCAAGTGAGAAGGGACGAAGGCGCTTAGGGGAGCAGGGAAGGCGTGGAAGGGTGAGAGAAGGGACAGAGGAGGAGCGAAGTGCACGGGCTGGAGTATGGAGGGCGATAAGTGCAGAGAGGTAGGGGGGAGCAAGGTTGTGAAGAGCTTTATAGGTGAAGACTAGGAGCTTGTGCAGGATTCGTTCAGGAAGGGGAAGCCAGTGAAGCGAAGAGAGGAGGGGCTGCACATGGTCGAAGCGACTGGCGAGGTAGATGACCCTGGCAGCAGAGTTTTGGACAGAGATGAGGGGAGAAAGGTGAGACCGGGGAAGGCCAGTGAGAAGGAGGTTACAGTAATCGAGGCGAGAGATGACCAGAGCATGAACAAGAGTTTTGGCAGACGAGACAGAGAGAAAAGGGCGAATCTTAGCAATGTTATGGAGGGAGAAGCGACAGGATTTAGCAACAGAGTCAATGTAGGGTTTAAAAGAAAGGGCTGAGTCAAAGATGAAGCCTAGGCTACGGGCTTGGGGGACAGGCAGGATGGTGACTCCATCAATAGTTATTGACAGTGAGGAAGGAGAGGAAGGATGAGGGGGGAAGATAAGGAGTTCAGTTTTAGCCATGTTGAGTTTGAGTTGACGTTGAGACATCCAGGTAGAGATGTCAGAGAGACAGTTGATGAGACGAGCTTGAACAGAGGGAGAGAGAGAGGGAGTAGAGAGATAGAGTTGAGTGTCATCAGCATAGAGGTGGTATTGGAAGCCATGGGAGGCAATGAGTTTGCCTAAGGATGAGGTATAGATCGAGAAGAGGAGAGGGCCAAGAACAGAGCCTTGAGGAACACCAACTGAGAGGGGGAAGGAGGAGGAGGTGGAGTTGGAGAGAGACACATTAAAGGAGCGGTCAGAGAGGTAGGAGGAGAACCAGTTATGGACAGAGCCACAAAAGCCAAGGGAGTGAAGGGAATCCAGCAAGAGTGAGTGGTCAACAGTATCGAAGGCAGCAGAGAGATCAAGGAGGACAAGAATGGAATAGAGACGTTTAGATTTAGCCACCAGAAGATCGTTGGTGATCTTAGCGAGAGCAGTTTCAGTAGAATGAAGGGGGCGGAAGCCAGATTGGAGGGGGTCAAGGGAGGAGTTGGAGGATAGGAAGTCAAGGCAGCGGGAGTAGACAACACGTTCAAGCAGCTTGGAAGCAAAAGGAAGGAGTGAGACAGGACGATAGCTAGAAGGGTCAGAGGGGTCAAGAGTGGACTTTTTGAGAATAGGAGAGACTGTGGCATGTTTGAAGGCAGAAGGGAAAGAGCCAGTAGAGAGGGAGAGGTTGATGATGTGCAGGAAGGAAGGGGCGACAGTGGGAGTAATGGAGGTGAGGAGGCGGGAAGGAATGGGATCAAGGGGGCAAGTGGAAGGGTTGGAGGAGGAGAGCAGAGAGGAGATTTCCTTAAGGGAGGCAGGGGAGAAGGAGGACATGAGAGAAGGAGGGGGAGGAGGGAGAGGGGTGGGAGTGGGAAGAGAGGAGTGGGAAGCGATGTCGAGGCGGATCTTGTCTATCTTGGAGGTGAAGAAGGAGGCAAGATCCTGAGCAGAAAGGGAAGAAGGAGGGGGAGGACAGGGAGGCTTGAGGAGGGAGTCAAAGGTAGAGAACAGGCGGCGAGGGTCCCGAGAACAGGACTCAATGCGGGAGGCATAGTAGTGTTGTCTAGCAAGGGAGATAGCAGAAGTAAGGGTGGAGAGACAGAATTTGAAGTGAAGGAAGTCAGCGTGAGAATGGGATTTGCGCCAGAGTCGTTCAGCAGCACGAGTGCAAGAACGGAGGTGGCGGATACTAGGGGTGAGCCAAGGACGGGGGTTGTGGGAGAAGGCAGGGCGGGAAGAGAGAGGGGCATGGGAGTCAAGTGTGGAGGAGAGAGAGGCGTTGAGAGCAGAGACAGCGGAGTCAGGGGAGGAGGAAGAGAAGACTGTAGGAAGAAGGGGAGAGAGAGAGGAGGCAAAGTCCAGGGGATCAATAGCTTGAAGGTCACGGAAGGGGCGTAGAGAAGGGGAAGAGGAGGGGGGACAGTGGGAAATGTTGAAAGAGGCAAGGAAGTGGTCTGATATAGGATGAGGATCGAAGGAGAGATCAGCGACAGAGCAGTTTCTAGAGAGGACAAGATCAAGAGAATGGCCATTAGTATGGGTGGGGGAGTTGGTCCAAAGGTGGAGGTTGAAGGAGGAGGCTAGGGAGAGGAAGCGAGAGACTGAGGGCTGAGATGGGTCATCAACATGAATGTTGAAGTCACCAAGGATGAGAGTGGGGATATCAACAGAGAGGAAGAAAGTGAGCCAGGACTCAAAGTCAGAAAGAAAGGAAGAGAGAGGACCAGGGGGACGGTAGATGACAGCAACACGTAGATGGAGGGGGGAGTAGAGGCGCACGGAGTGAGCCTCAAAGGTATGGAAGGAGAGAGAGGGGGGAGGAGAAATTGGTTGGAACTGACAGGATTTAGCAAGAAGGAGGCCCACCCCACCACCCCGTCCTTCAGGGCGGGGTTGGTGAGAGAAGGAGAGACCCCCACAGGAGAGGGTAGCAGGCGTGACAGAGTCCGAGGGAGTGATCCAAGTTTCAGTAAGGGCAAGGAGCTGGAGGGAGTGAGAGAGGAAAAGATCATGGATATAGGGAGCTTTACTGACAGATGAGCGACAGTTCCAGAGGGAGCAGAAAAATGGTAGTTGATGAGGGGGGAGGCAAGGAATAGGGATAAGAGTGGGAGAAGAGGAGCGTCCCTTGTACTTCCTTGTCACTCATTGGCTGGAACATAGAATCCTTACAAATCTGAAATCCAGTTGCAGATTGGTCAAAGCAAAGGGAACAACCATTCTGATTTGGAGGAACTGGAATTGAGGTTAAGAGACACTGTGGGGAGGCTAAGGGGTGGGTTATTCACACAATGAATGGCTCAAAAATGCAGAAACAATGAACCCAGAAGTAAAACAAGCAGTAAATGAATACTATGTGGTAAACAGTAATTGGAAAGTCAGTAAATTGGGACAGTATTTTGCCGTACTGCAAGAATTGAAAAATCCCATCGATATCAGGAAATGGTTAAGAAATCAATCCCATTTCCTGAGACAGTAAAATTACTCATGGGTAAGTAATTGGCTGCTGGTTTCAGCCCTACTCTGGAATAACGACTTCCCTCCATTTCTGTTCTCACAAACAGAAGAAAGGGTATGGAACAGCTCCCCTATGAAGAGAGGCTGGATAGGTTAGGGCTCTTCAGCTTGGGGATATGATAGAAGTTTATAAAATTATGAGAGGTGTGGAATGAGTATGTCGGAAACAATTATTCTCCCTCTCAAATAGTACTAGAACAAGGGACACCCCATGAAACTAACAAGTAGCAGATTTATTTTAAAACAAATAAAAGGTTTTTTTTCATTCAGCGCACAATCAAGTTGTGGAATTTGTTGTCAGAAGATGTGGTCAAGGCTACCATTAGTATAGCTTGGTTTTAAAAGGACTGGACAGGTTTCTGGATAATAGGTCCATTATTAGCCAGGTAGGTTTTGGGGAACGTGACCCACTTACTGTCAGGAGCTGGGAGCGAACAGAGAACAGATCACCCCATTGTGACCTGTTGGGTACTCCCCACTTTAACCCTGTTTCTTTGCAGAGGTAAGTATCAACCCTTTAAGTTCACTTTAGCCCCCTGCTTGTAGTAACAAACAGGTAAAGGAAGGTAGGTGAGGTGGTACTTGCCTTTAGGACGGAGACGAGAGTAGGTGTTCCCTTTCTGCAGGGAAATACTGATCTTTCAGATGCGCTTGCAAGTGTTTGTTGGTACTTCAGCAGTCTCCAGTGATTTTGCGCTTCTGCCGTTGTCGATATTAGCACCTGTGATTTTTTTCATCATTTCCCACCATTTTTGTCACTTTTTGTCATTTTCCAGCATTTTCTTTTCTCTTTCTCTCATTTCTCATCACTTTTCAAGACTTTGGGGGACTTTTATGACAGGTTTACAGCACTTTTATGGCACTTTTAATGGTCATTTCCAGCACTTCCCTGGCACTTTGCCAGCACTTTTGTGTTTCCACAACCCCGGGGGTCTCGTGGGGTGCACATGGGGCTTGGGATTGGCCCTGTAGCAGCTCTGTTCAACTCGTGAAAAATAATGACAAATGGTGAAAATGACAGAAAAGCCAGTAAGTTTCCACATCATGCAAATGAAGGCAAATGACTTGTTTCTGATGGAAACAACATTTGTGGCGATTTGTTGTTTCAAATCTATAAAGTTGCCTCTGGCAAAGTGCTTATGTGAACAAGCCATAAGAGGGTGGGAAATGTTTCAAAACTAGAACAGGAGCATTTTACACCTACTTTCCAAAATGAAAATGACTGTCCAAGATACAGAAGAAAGGGAATTGATTCAAATTTATTCATGGGCTTGCTGAATTGGGATGGGGTGGGTCCTCTGGATCCTTTCGCAACACTTTGGGCCCTGAATGGTCACAAAATCTGCATTTTACTGGAGCTGGTTGGCGGTGTAACTAGCAACAGATTTCAAAGGTTTGGGGGTCTAGCGAGAGGTTTGCCTTTCTAAAGGTCAGACCGCATCCTCAAAAGGGGACTGGCAGATTATGTATTCTGTCTGAAGAAAAATTTGTTAACAGGTACACTGGTATTAATAGCACTTATGGTGAAGATTGGGATGCAAAGTTTCTATGAGGCTAGAACTTGAAAGGACTTATAGTCAAAGTCGGGTCACACTCTCATAGTTGACTTCACTTCTACTGCTCATATTTTGCTGGGCACTCCTAAATTGCATCACGAAGCAGCATAACCAAAAGCCTCCTCATTTGCTTGTGAAAGGAGCAGAAATCAGGCCCCGCTCACCAGACTTTGATTATCTCCCCTCGACGTCAGGAAGTATAGCATGATCCAGGTAGAGCAGTAGTTCTATTAACTTCTAAAGCAGCTCCCAGCAAACATTGATAAATACTAGGTCCCTTTAGGCAAAGGACGTGCATCATTTAACAGATGATGCTTATGCAGGTTAAATGAGGTCTTGCTGAGCACGCCTCCCTGGGTATGACTGGAGTGGAAGAACACACTTTACACCTGTAGAGGGCAATCACAATTTTGCTAAGCAGGGGGGTGGGGGAAGGTGACCTTTGGTGCTCCCTATCCTGTCCCTCCCCAACTGGAACAAGGTCTTCTGTTTTTCCTTCCCTCTTCTGGCTCTTATGCCCCCTTGTACATTCCATTCCCAGTGCTTCTATTATCACTAATATTCTCTTCTGTCGCCCTGTTGCAGGCTGCTGCTTTGTAGTTGTCAAGGGCATCCTCGTCAGCTACAAGGTAGCACCTGGCTTCAGTGGGGAGAAATGGAGCAGAATAGGGGCAGTGGGAGCACCTTGAAGTGGGTCGGGGGGGAAGTAAGGAAGTTCCAAAACTGTGAAGCAGCCACCAAGAACACCTCTCTACATGCCCTGGGTTGAAGGGGCCTGGTCTAATGGTGGAATTTTCAGGAAAGCACTCTTGGCCACTGTTAGAGGCTGCAGAGGGACATACGGGGAGATGCGGTCATTTATTTATTTATTTATTTATTTATTTAAAATTTTACCCCAAAAAAGGCTCAGGGCAGCTTACAAATAAAATATAAACATCACATATAAACTCATATGTAAAAGCATATAATAACCAATCCATAAAAACTGTAACATACAAAAACAACCCCCCCACAAAACCCACCCCATACCACCTCCCCATTCCCCACAACCAACCCAATTCATAATCCTATCCCAAACCCACCCACCAGCCCCCTATCCCCATCCACTATCTCCACCCGCCAAATGCTTTTATGAACAGGAAGGTCTTACACACCCTCCGGAATACACTCAGGCTGCTTTTACCTATGACAAAAATGGGTTCTTATAACTGCTCATCATAATACCAGGTGTTATAAATGCTGGAGTTTTGTAATGTGTGAACGCACTATTCCACTTTTATGCAACGAGACCTTGCAGCCTTGTAAGACTCGCATCTGGTGATGGATCAGGGTAAGTCCTGGCTGGATTGGCTCCCTGGATGGCCAGCACCCAGTCATTAACTGCTGAAGCTTAGTGCACCTGGGGCTCCTTAACAGGATATAAACAGGAGGTCCCTGAGAGGAAGAAAGAGGAAGGGTAGATGCTCAGAAGCTTCTTGTTGAATGTCCCTAAACTAATGGGGGCTGTAAGGAGATACAAGGACCTCTGGTGCCTGGAAGAACTGTCATCTTCTCTAGGAATGGGCACTTCATTTTCATTATTTGGGAACATTTTCAGGGGTCAAAAGCTTCCCGTTCTTAAGCTCCACGTAAGAGCTAGGGCAAATGTATAGAATACTACTACCTAGGAGATTGTTGTTATTATAAATGTCAGACCTTAGGATTTTGTACAGTTTGTTATTGTTATTGTACTGATTTTATTATTATGTTATAACCAATGGTTAAAATAATAAATTTATATTCATTCATTCATTCTCATTATTTCAGTAACGAAAACTTTTTTGTTGTTGATTTCATTATTACATTACAATAATAAAAACGATAATAATGAAATCAATAACAAAATGTTGTTTTCAGTGTGGTATCAGTTTTGGTATTGCACGAAATCAAAAAATTTGGTTTTGGTTTTGTTTCCATTTTCATTAGCACGGGTGGGGAGAGGGGGCTGTATGTGTTTGGGGAAGGGGCTATAATGAGATGCAGTCTGCTGGCATTTCTGCCACTGACACTTCTAACACACACACACACACAGTCCCCCCACACACACACTGACGAAAACGGAAGCAAAACCAAGACCAACATTTTCAGTTTCGTGCGATACCAATACCAATAATGACACCGATAATGAAAAATGAAATGTTGTTATTAATGGAAAAGAATAACAATAGTTTTTAATAACAAAAACGAATAACAAAAACGAATAACGATATGAGTCCCTGGTGCACACCTCTAATCTCCACAACACCAGGGGTGGGGGAACAGAAGGCTGGGCAAAAACTACCAACCAGGTACAGGGGCCTGTTGCCTCAGGCTCTCTGAGGAAATGTGTAGGCGTACAAGTTCAGGGGGCTACTGTCTCAGGTAACAAGTGCCCAGGCAGCTTAGGCATGGAGTTCAGAACCCCATTTCCAAAGCTCCTGCTCCATACTCCTGCAGCTTTGAGAATACCCTCAACACCCTGCACTGTTTATACAGACTGACATTCACTATAGCATTCAGGTTTCTGTACTGGAGTATATTAGAGCATAGAACAGACAGATCAAAAGCTAAAACCTAAATCAAAACCACACGAATCTTTCACAATTTTCTAGCAGGCATGGCTATTTACTTTGATCAGAAAGAGCTTAAATTATGATCCATTAGGGTCCTGCTGTATGCAGCAATATCCCAGTGCATTTGAAGTTTAGGCAATCATTTCTATGAACCTCGTATGTCATTCTGCATATGGTATCTCAGAATTCAGAGATGGATCGGGTTTATATCTCGGTGAAATATCTTTGAAAACAAAGCTTCTTTGCAATGAACTGCAGCACCTGTTAAAATACATGGAGATGTTTTGAGTGTTCCACTGAGCTTATAAAAACATTTTGGAGTAAGAAGAAAGCAAAAAAAACGTAAGTCTACACAGACTTAGAGCTCTGAGAATTAAGAAATGTGGCCTTTGTGAATGGAAAACAGATCCACTGTGTCCTCATTAGTTGGGAAAGTGGCCCATCCTGGGTAGGATGTCATCTTAGCTACTTTTCTCTTGCACACTTGCCCTTTCTTGAATTGAGATTTCCTTCGATCCAAGTCCCCCAGGACCTTAGTTTATGAGCAACTTCCTACACGTTTAAAACCCATTTGAGTCTCTTCTTGCAACTCATCCTTACACAAGGCAGGTATTGTAAATTATTTACTCCCCGCTCTCTGTCAGCCATGTCTTATTTGGGGTTTTTGCTGTTGTTAAACTCCCTGATTCTTTTCATTTCCCAGCTCAAAACATGGAACTGCAGGAATTTTCATGATGGCTGATATACAAAGGGCAGCTGTGCTGTTACAAATGGCAATGTATTTGACAGCTGAGCCTCCATAGATATGGTGAAATAAACTAAGCATTAGTGAGAAGAATGTCATCAAAATTAAATTATGTAGCATCCCTAGAAGATACATACAAGCTAGGAAGGGCGTCTGGGTAATGGTTTAATGTGTGTTTCAATGTATTTGGAAGTAGCCGCTGGAAATTGATTTGCATTTAATCAAACTCTGAAGGGTTGGACTAGGAATGATAGAGGGGGAGGGAATTTGGTATCGCCGTGACCTGGTGAGAGCAAGAGATGCGGGCTGAGGAATGAGGGTGGGGGCTTCCCGGCGTGAGAGATGGGGCAGTGGGTTGGTGGTGAAGAATTTCTCTGTATGAAAGACATGGGAGTGGGAATGGGGATTGGAAGAGGATTTGGGGGCGGGTTGTAGAGGACCTTATTGTTTGGGATTGTTCTTTTAAAATTATAGTTTGTAAGCTGCCTTGAGTCCTTGGTAAAAATCTGGATATAAATCTAAATAAACAAACAGCATTGATGTAAGAATAAGGACTTCTTCACAAAATGGAAGTTCTGTCAATGATGGCTTTGAGAAAGCTAATCAAAATGGATTGTGAATTTTATCGAGCAATGAATGGGGCAGTGACAGCAAAGTTTGTAATGTCTCTCCATAATGACGGGCCTAATTCAGGTTCCTTTCAGTTCAGTTGAATGTCTCATATTGGCTACAATGGGCGTTGGATCTAGCCAACAAGCAGCAGAATAGTGGCAGTTCAGGGTTCAAAATAGTGCATTGCACTAATGTTCCCTAAACTGGAGTTAGGGAAGAACAGTTGAAATTCATTTTGAATTAGAGTCCTCACAATTGTATAATGATTTTTGTTCACATGGGTACCCTAAGAGGTTTTTCGATATGGCTAGAAGCAGGGATTCTATTTTTTCTCATGAGGAAATTTTGAATAATGCTGGCAAGAGGACGTCTCTTGCCAGCTCTCCTACTTTTGGTCATATGTTGTCCAAGGTACACTCTATAATTATGAAGTATTGGAAGTTGGTGTCACATATTCTCACATATGATCATCCCCTTTTATTTTCTTACAAACATGCTAGAAATTTGAAAGAAATGCCAGTAAGAGTAGACTTTAAGCCCATTCTTTTGTAGAAGCATGTGGGTTTAGGAAGACCTGTGGTTGGGCATTTTAAGTGTGGGAGATGTTCATATTGCACATATACTATTATCAAAACATTTATTTTGAGTAATATTTATTATTGATTTATTTTATTTAAATGTATATGCCACACTTTCCACAATGGCTCAGGTAGGCTTACAATCAGATTTATATCAATACGATTTATACTTTGAGGAGTTTTAACACATGTTCCACAGAACAAGTTGTATATGTGATTAAGTGTCAATGTGAGAAATTATATATTGGTCAGACTGTGAGAAAGATTAAGACACGTACTGGTGAACATTTAAGCTGCCTGAAAAGGAATATTTCTTCAGCCCCTATGGTTCTTCATTTTATTGAAATGGGTCAGTGTTACTTTGATGTTACATTTTGGGTGGTGGAAAGAGGTTTTGGTTCAGCTGGTATTGAGCAGACACTATTAAAGAAGGAGGCTTTTTGGATTTTCCACTTGAGCACTGTGAAACCCTATGGCTTAAATATTTTCTTGGATGTTAAGTTTTTGAATTCATGTGATTAGTGTTCAGTGGCTATTAGTACTGGTTATTGTATATTATATATTTGTGTTTATGCTAAATTGCAAGTATAAGACTTTTTAATTTTAATTTGTTATGTATATGGAACAGTATATTAGTTTATAAGTTATTATTTATATAGCATAAGCAGTGTACCTGGTGCTGTACAATCAATAGTTATAGACAGGTCCCGACCCACAGTGGGCTTACAGTCTAAGAGACAAGGGAGCGGGAGACAAGGGTGTGGTGAACACTGAGACATTCATGAGGCAGAGAAGTTGCAGTTGCACATGCTTCACTTAATTACAGGGAACTAGATTCTGAGTGAAGCCTGGGGTTGAAGCCAGTGCCTGGGAGGGTGGGGGCAGGGGTAAGGGGAGCCAAAAGGGGGTTGAAGGAG
Organism: Sphenodon punctatus; assembly: GCA_003113815.1. Taxonomy (NCBI): domain Eukaryota; kingdom Metazoa; phylum Chordata; class Lepidosauria; order Sphenodontia; family Sphenodontidae; genus Sphenodon; species Sphenodon punctatus. Next base: position 1,275,373 of record QEPC01006793.1, on the reverse strand, counting down.
GTTGGGAGCTCGGGTTAAAAAAGCAGAAGCCTTACCTGACTGTTCTTTTTTTATTTGTTCATTATTAGTAGTACTTATTAACTAAGAATTACTAGCACTTCATTTACTTTGTTTCATTCACTTTGCTTCATTCACTTCATTATTTCCTATCTGGTATGCCATATTTTCAGCTATATTATTCAGCAGGGTATTTCTGAATGTGAATTTGATTGAACTGTTTGTGTGACATAAGGCAGTAAATTACAAAAAAGTACAGAATAACAAAATACCAAATCACAAAGTAAATGAGAGCCAGCATAGCCTAAGGTGTTGAAGTTGTCCCTGGGCGACCTGGGTTCTAGTCCCATATTAGTTTGCACAAGTCACTATGGACATTTTTAGATGGAACACACCCACATGGGTCTACCCATCCCCCATGGACCCAGGCACCCATCTGAAGGTGGCGTGGGTAGAGGCACACTTCCACGCCCCACGCACTGCCCACCTATGCCCCCATATGGAGTAAACTTGGTTTTCCCCACTTGCTCTGTGCAGGTGCATGGGTGGGTGGTGTGTGAGTGCACACCCAACATACACACGTCCCCCACTGTGTGAATCTCTCCCCCCCCCCCACCTTCACCAGAAGTGCGCTGGTGCTCCACTCAGTGTACACAGGCCTAGCCACGAGGCAGGTCTGTCTAAAAATGGCCTATCTTTCAGCCTTGGTTCCCTATCTGTAAAAATGGGAATAATAACGACCTACCTAATAGGGTTGTTGTGAGGGAGAACTAGATAAAGATTGTGAAGCACTCTGAACACTGAAAGTGCTATATACATGACAATTATAATAATGAAGTTAGCAAAGTAAACAAATGAACAAACAAACAATGAAGTGAATGAACCAAATTAAGTTACAAATAATGAGCTTACGAACACCAAAGTAATGAATTTCACAACAGCAGTAAACAACACAAAATGGCTATTCCAGATTCTTTCTTTGTGAATTTAAAATGGTAAATTGTTTTCGTCTCTAGTATTAAGCACGCTACAAAATACATCATTTTATGAAGTATCTCTCGAGTCTATCCCCTTATTTTCATTTACAATTATAACTATTTTTAGAAGGAAGAGCACATAAGCTCTCAGTGAACAAGGCTGAGCCCAGTTGGGTGCTCAGTCATTTACCACCACAGCGGTTGTCATTCCAGGCTAACACGGATACCACAAGTTCATGCCAGTGCATGTTTTGCTTTGGGTGGAGCCAGTGCTCTCTGTCTCTGAAAGTGTTTTAATTCCCAAGGCATAGGAATTTCAGATCTTTCTACTGCCCAAACCAAAATAGCCTTTACTGAGCCTGAAGACTCCTAGTCCAACCCTTTTAATGGGTCACCTGCCAGACTGTGCACTGCAAAGTTCCATTCAGTCAGCAGAACAGTTGAAAATACCCTGGAAGGTTTGTTGCCCTAAGCAAACTGTCTGACCCTCACGGTCTCTTGGTTACTCACCTTATTAGCAGTCACCAGCATTTCACTGCCCAAGGCAAGACCTCATTTCCTGCATCAATGGAAGATGCAGCATGAGCTAGCCTAGTTTTTCCTTTATGGCACTGGCTATGCTAGCAGAGCATCCTCCATACATTATGGTCAATGGGAGCTGAGCCATTTACTTTAATGGGTGGATGATTTGTATCCAAGGGTGTTTTTTTCAATGAGACAATAGCCCACTGGAGTCTGTGTTCGGTACCTGCAGGCCCCGCTCACATTTTTTGGCATGTAGAGCTATAGGCAGCCCCCTGTGTGCATTTCATGCACTGGCAGCAGCCTCCACCAGTGGCATCACTCAGAGCTTTTCCTCTCCCCAGCACTGGCTCTGATGGAAAAGGGGGGGGGAGGGGTCATAGCCAGAGAAGGCTTCTTGGATGCAAATTCTCCACCCATTAAGGTCAGTGGCTCAGCTCCCATTGACCGTAATGCATGGAGGATGCTCTGCTAGCATAGCCAGTGCCATAAAGGAAAAACCAGGCTACCTCATGCTGCATCTTCCATTGATGCAGGAAATGAAATCTTGCCTTGGGCTTCTTCTCTGGCTGTGAAATCACTTTCCATCAGAAGCAGTGCTCATGTGCTCTCCCAATGTAGAGGCAGCTGCAAAAAGTGAAAGTGATTGCATTCTCTCAGCTGAGAGGTGACTGCAAGAGAAAGCTGAGGGGGCAGGATGGAGCTTCTCCAGAGGGTCTGCAGCTGCACTCCCCTCTCCATTTGGGAAAGGAACCAAGGGGAGCTCAGGAGCTCCATGGATCCTTCGGATGAGCCTCGCCCCTCCCTCACTCCCCTTGGTTCCTTTCCCAAATGGAAAGAGGAGTGAGGGCACAAATCCTCTGGAGAAAGTTCTTCCTGCACCCCCTGCCTTGCTCTCTCCTCTCGCAGTTGCCTGCCAGCTGAGAGAGCGCAATCACTCTCTCCTCTAGCAGCTGTGCTGGGCGTGACTCTATGGTGCCGCCAGACCTGGATGTGGGTGAGGCTGCAGATGAACCTAATTAATGAGGCATGGCAATGCAGGCACCCATTATCACACATTTGCCTGCATGGTGAGCCCGCAATGTCCTTGGACAACACTATGAACGGGGAGTGAGGGGGGGGGCTAACATCTGGCAAACACCTAATAGGCAGGTGAACACCCACTTGGTGAGTGCTAACGTGGCTATCATCTCGTTTATTTTCATAATAAGATGTCAATAATACTGGCTGCTCTTAGCTTCTTAGCCAAGGGTACAGATCCCAGACCCCTTCCTCCCTGTTGTAAAGTATCCTGGCAGATGAACTTAGACTGAGCTGACTTGGCTGGGAATCCAATCTTCTGTGCCTCTTCTTCATACGGATTCCTCCTTGTGGAGCTGCTATGGTCTGGCTCACTTCTCATACTGCATTCACACCTGACGCCTGGTGTTACTAAAATGACATGCAGGCAAAGACGCGGCAGCGGGGAGGAGCCCGATGCCGGCAGTAAAGCCGGTGCAAATGGGGATCTGACATGGCTAGCCTCGTGCATGAAAGGGTGAAAACCAGCCCTGTAATGCGCGAGCAAAGCCGCGGCAGAATCCTGTTCAACATGGCAGAACTCCATTCGCACTGGCTCTACTGCCGGCATTGAGCTCCTCCCCACTGCCACAACTTTGCCTGTGCATCATTTTAGTAACGTCAGGCATCAGGTGTGAATGTGGTATCTGTTCACTACTTGTTTTGCTTTCCCAGCAGCTATCTCTGCTGCAGAATCTCCTTACCACACCAGCTCAGATAGGCATTGTTTCAAAGCCTTTGGCAACAATCCTTTTTTTAACCAAGTACCCAAGGAAACATCAAGCTCTTGCAAGACACACTCAGTCCCACAGGATCACCTCACCTCCCAATCTAAGAGGGGCATCAGGGCTGGCGATGAAAATTCATAACTCTTTTGGGATGAAGCTGCCAGGCACATGGAGCTGTTGAGTATTAGTTCTGTGTGGGCCTTTAACAATATGTAGTCAAGACCAAACACTAGAGTTCATACAATACAACTCAAGGTGAAAACAGACATAACGCTAACTCCACTTTAACACTGCTTCAACATTTCTTATGCCTGTTGCAGGACTACATAGGGCACCAGTACAGTCCTGCAACATGCATAAGAAATGTTAAACGGTGTTAAAGTGGAGTTAGCGTCATGTCTGTCCGACGTACAGAGCAATCCTGTGGCAGGTAATATGCATGCTACAAATTGGCATGAATGTGAACCATATTCACATGAATGAGACTTGCAAGTGCATGTACTGACGTTTAGTGCATGTACTATCGTACTGTTTGGCAATGGCTCAACAGAAAATGCACAAGAGCACAAAATCTTAGGGTGCGGCCCTCTCAAATGAAGGTAAAAGGGAGCTGAGCCATTGGGTATTAACTAGGGATGAAAGTTGATCTTGAGGTTTTCTCAATTATCATTGAGAATCATGGTCATGAATTCATCTTAAGTGAGAAACGATAATCGAGAAAATTGCTGATTTTCCATTTATCTTTACTGTTTACCACAATTTACTGTTTACCATATACCAATTTACCATGTACCGCTTACCGTGTACTGCATTCATCCCAGGAATGCACATGTGCAAAGTGTAATTTTGCATTTTGCACATGCGCATTACCAGAATGAATGCAGTGCACAGTAAGTGGTACGTAGTAAATCTGTATACGGTAAATGGTAAATTGTGGTTAATGGTAAATGGTATTTTAAGAAACATTTCTTGACCAAAATCTATCTTGGTCTGTTATCAAGATTGTACTAACTTAAATCTCAATGACAATTCTTGACTTTCATGATATTTTCACGAGAAAAAAATTGCTTCTTGTTTCAGCCCTAGTTAACAAACGTGACGGTTGCCTGCTTAGGCCCACCTGGACTTGCTTTGGCCCACAAGCCGATGTTAAGTTTCTTGGGGGCAATCTAGATGTTTTCCCTGAAAGTTTTCCTTGGTGTGTTGGTGGCTAGCCCAGGCTTTGATCCCAGAGACCTCTGGGAACACAACCTGGTCTACCCATCAACACGCCTGGAAAACAGCCTGACCGACCAGGTCAAAGCGGGCTATCACGTGTGGTAGCCTGTTGTTCCTCACCTCGTCCGAAGTGGCCACCATGACTGGTCACCATGGCAACCATAATTGGACTCCATGGCTGCCCATTGGGTTGAGGGCAGGCCGCTGGTCCAGAGTGGCTTCTGACGGCAGTGCTCCACCATGTTTTCACCCATTGATTTTAAGCAAGCAGGAAGAGCTTGTAATGTCTCGGTTTGTAAAACCCACTAATGTCTGGGTTAATAGAACTCCACCTACAAGCTGCCAACTAAAGTACTAAGTACATCAACAGCAGAGGGTTCATAGCAAGGCAAGAGAGAAGGTTATCACCTGAACTTACAATGTGCTCAAATCTGAGAAGGTTACAGCGCTCTGACTGCTCCTCCTGATTAACAACCTCTAGCTACTTTTAGACATGAGCACATTCTTTTAAAACCATGAACTAAATACCTTGGTATTTAGTTTGCGATTTTAAAAGAATGCATGACTGACTATAACGCACAAGATATTGCTTCTAAACCCCACCAGCGGGATTTTTACATGTGGTGTGATTTCACACCGTGTGTGCACTGCACACATCTAAAAGCAGCCTTAAAAACTGAGGCCCTGTTTAACCTGAGTAGGTACTGACATAAAGGAAACCAGCCTGGCATGTGCACCAGACCAGAGCAAGAAACAACCATATCCTCTACATAGAGGGGCTAATCTCTCCTTTTGCCCTGGAAGTACAAATTGTCCCAAAATGGGGTACCTATGTTTACTGGGGCACCATAAGTCTCTACGTATGTAAATGGCTCCAGAGCATAGGCCTTTAAAAGTAAGCAGTCCAGTTCACCCCAGCCAGCTAGGAGTTCACAGTCAATATGAACCTGAGTTGAGCACTTGGGAAAGGGACTACAAGGGAAGAGGCAGGAGCTCATGATGGAGTCTGCCTCCAGTTGTGCAAGTTAGCCTGGCCTTATGCATATGGTTGCTCCCTCTCCTAGGAAAGAAAATTGGATGGGTCTAATTTGTATTGTTTGCATATTTTTGCACATTTGAAATAGCCCATTGCCTAACATTGGGTCTGAGCTTTAAAAACTCCCTCATTTTCAAACTGCACAATTCAACTCGACAGAACAAACTCAGTACAAGACAGATTTCTGGGCAATTGGTGTGCAGGTCATATGCCAGTCCAGGCACCAGATGAAGACCTACCGTTCCCAAACTGGATTGGATGGTGGTAACCATCCCTGCATCACCATGACCTGTTCTGAAACTGGCTGGTTGAGAGGGCTAGGCCGGATACCTGGGAGGGGCATGCTTAAAGGGCTACCAGAAAGGAAGTTGGAGTTTATGGAGTTCAGCCAATAATCCCCGACAAGAAGAGGTCATTGTGGGGGTTTAACCAGGCATCATCCAGGCCTACACTGGAACAGGAATTTCTTGATGAGCTATGGCCTAATGAAAGGTTACTGGTTTGTTCTGCTGAACTGTAGAAAGCAGGGATTGTGGCTGTTACACGGTAGACAGTGGTGATGAAAATCAGACAACTGTGGATGTCTGTTGGGCTGAATTTGCAAGAACGTTGGGGCAAACAACCCATTACAGCAAAGCAGAGTGTGGTGGAAATGAAGCAGAACACAGAACCTTTCAGACCTCTCCTTGGAGTCATGAAGCTCTGCATTTCCAGCTACCCAGGACTATGGCTAAATGCCACGATCCAGCCCTGCAGGGATAAAGAGACGAGAGGTAGAAGGTTTAGTGCAGCATCTCATCCATGTACCTGCCAGTCTAGATGCAGGGAAGCTGAGCCCCTGTATGAAATGGTGGTGTGGACCCTTCCCTAGCATAGGCATGTTTTATGGACATATACTGGCTCGCCCATTAGAAGAAAAGGGATTGTTGCTGTAATTCATTTTTGATGTTCAGTTAAACATATCCCCTTGAAGGGCCCACCCTCTAGGTCTATGTGTTGCACATATGCTATTTCTAATTTATTCATGGGCCCCATGTGCTTCCCCTCCACCCTGATTCACCATGGCCCATCGTAGGCTGGGACTCCCTGCAGTCAAAATCCTGTGGGGCTGTATTTTATGCCAATACTTCTTGCACTCGTGTCATTTCAGACTTCTTCCTGGACTTTATGCAGTAGCACAGTCTGTGCCATTCTGGATCCAGCTCCGGGCATTGGACAGGAAGGCAGTTCCTTTTGTTCTCTCTAATAAGACTGCCTCAACTTCTCCAGCTGTTGAAAAACAAAATTTGGAAGAGAATGCAGTGCTCCTGGGCTGTTCTTTTTGTTGTGGTTTTAAAACTTGGAATTTAATAAGACTAAAGTAGCAGAAAGGAAGGAGAAAAATGGGTGTCTCAGAGAAGTTTTTGGAAAGGTGAAGTGATAATGATAATCCTGATGCAACCTTCCATTTCTGGTATGCCTCCTATCTAAGAAGCAGCTCCCTGTGTTCACAGGCTGGGTTCCCTTTTCACACCGCTGAAAGGCAGATGTCTCAAGGGCAGGATACAGCAGCTGTTTAACAGTGCATGGGTGGTGAAGCTAACAAACAATTTAGGACAGGGAGAAGAGAATAGCGTATCAAATGGAAACTGCAGGGGAGAATAAAGGGAGGCAGAATGTAATTACGCAAATTGGAACTTGGCCAAGACATCTGAGGCAAACACCTCTATTCTTTAAAAGAGATCTTGGGGGACCTTTAACGATCAAACGTGGGCAGGACCTTGGATTTACAGCTCATCTGAAAGGTGCCATTTCTAGTGCAAATCAGTATCCATTCCTGCTATGCTGAACCAGTCTACTAAGAGGGAAGAGTGCCATCTGGTGAGAAACAGGTATAACTGTAGCAGAAAGACTAGAAGCCATACCTATTCCTCTGAAATTAATGCAATAAACTGCTCTAATGCAATTCTTTAAGGCTGGGCTATTTAAAAAAAGTAATATTATCTTTCATTTAGAATCTGCCATCCAAGGATCTCCAGAGACTTATGAACAATAATCACTAGAGCTGCTTGAATACATCACATAGTGATGGAAATATTCATTTCTCTCTGAATATTTATTTATTTATATATTTATTTATATCCCACCTCTTCTGCTCACAGAAGCTCGAGGCGGCTAACAATCAATTAAACAATTACAAATTACAACAAAAAATAGATAATTTTAATTTGTGGTGTATTATTTTAATCTAAGCTACAACTGGAGAGAATAATCAAAGCCCCTACCACCCGAACCCACCCCCACCAAACACCCATCACCCTCACCAAAAATCTGGCAGAACAGCCAGGTCTTGCATTTTCATCGAAAAGAAGGGAGGTCCGGAGCCAATCGGGCCTCTGCCAGAAGGGAGTTCCACAGCCTAGGTGCGGCCACCGAGAACGCCCTCTCCAGAGTCGCCCCAGGGGACCTCCAGGAACACGCCCCCGGTCCACTGCAGAGACTGCTCCTGGGCCCAGGAAGTGAGACGGTTCCGCAGGTAGGTGGGGCCCAGACCATTTAGGGCTTTATAGGTCAAAACCAACACCTTGAATCAGGCCCGGAAAACTGTAGGCAGCTATTGCGGAGAACAGAGCACCGGTGTAATGTGCTTGCGGTGACCCGTCCCTGTAAGGAGGTGCGCCTGCATTCTGCACCAGCTGCAACTTCCAGACCATCAGTATGGATAGCCCCACTTAGAGTGCATTACAACAGTCCAATCTCGAGATAATGAAAGCATGGATGATAGTAGCCAGGTCGGAGTCTGAGATATATGGCCGAAGTTGCTGCGAAATGTGCTCCTCGCCACAGCATCCACCTGGACTTCCAGGTGGAGCCAGGCATCAAGGAGTGCAAACCTAGGGAACCAATGGGGGATGAATCCCATCAATAACAGAGGACATCACACCCATCACCTTACCCACCGGCATCACCTCTGTATTGCACTCGGGTTTTTAAGCATTTACCTAGCTCTGCAGTGCCATAGGTTGGTATGCCACAGATGAGAAAACAAAGGCATGATGAATGGCTTGTTCAGCATTATCACAAAGGAGATCTTTGATAGGCTTAGGAATCAAATCCAGGAACCTGGATCACTCAGATCAGTTTTACACTAGTCATTGACTTCAGCAGAGTTACTCTTGATTTAAGCCGTTGTGAAGGAAAAATCGAGTCCCATATCAGAGATGGCTTTCTATACACTTTTCACAGTTCTCCCTGAATCTAAGGCAGCTAGAATCTTTGTATGTCTATCTGTCACCAGTGCTGAACAGTCATGGTTAGAGATGGACCTCTGATCTGAGGGGCTTATGATCTAGAATGGACAAGGGAGAGAGGGACATAGGGGGAAATGGGGATACATTCCAGAAGCTACAGGTGAACATACTTATCTTAGTTATAAGCTGAGAAAGGGTACCCTGAAAGATAAGACAGTATAAGAAGTATCAGTAGACGGTTTGTGGGAGTGAGGAGCTATGGAAAGTAATACATGATAGAAGTACGTTTTTAGGAGGCACTTGAAGGTTGCAGACCTGCCAAGTCTCCTGCATTGAGCAATTCATTTGCATTATTTCTCCTACTGTGCAAGCAATTAGATCCAACCCATCTATGCATGCTCAGGATAATAAAAACAAAGCAGCCTGGCTGAAACTTGCAGAGCTGCTAATGGCTTCTAATGGTTGCTGGCTAATTAGATTGAGAGCTCTGAGCAGCAGAGCAAGGGTCTTTTCTTGCTTCCCAGATCTACTCAGCTGCCCAGGAGAGGGGGAATGCATGTCAGCAGATGTTTTCAAATGTGACGGTGGGCCACGGTACCAGGCTTTGCCATGCATGGGACCACGGCCCACCGTCATGCTTGAATGTGCCCGTCAGATGTTAGTGTGGGCCATTACCTGGTCGGACTATCCCCGAGTCACAGCCCAGTCTTAGCACCACCACTGACCAGGTAAGGGCTGCCCAACTGGGTGTAAAACAGGTCGTCACGGATGAAGGCCTGATATACTTACTCTGGTCCAGAGTGGCGGTGCTTCCAGGCAGCCATGGCAGCCATCATAGGCCACCATGGCAGGCCGCTCCACATAGCATCGAGGCTGGGATGTGTGGAAGCACATCTGTACATCTCCCTGCCCCCTCCCCAGCCCAGCCACTGCCACATTTGTTCAGCAGCCGGGATGAGTCCTTGATGGAATGATGGCTCCCATCACCACCTGGTGAAGTCCGTCATAGTGGAGGGAGTCATTGTGTTTGAAAACACCCAGCTTTAACAACAGCCGTAACTATTCACCCATTGTCCTCCCAGAGCTGACAATCGCCTTGGAGAAGGAAAAGAAAGCAGCAGCAGTCCACATACATGACTCTTGCCTTACAGAGGGGTACAGATGTGATTTCTTTTTTTCTTCTTTTTAGAATAACATAACATTTCCATCCCAGTCTCAATTCCCTGGGCTATAATGAGAGAATCTACACCAGAGTGAACTGAGTGTCTGGAGTATGGAAAAAAGTTTAGCCTAAGAGTCAGGGGTCTGTGCATGGTACAGCTCAGGAGGGCAAGCAGCTGGGAGAAATGCTGGGATAGAGTTTTGAAACAAATCCTGGAGAGACGAGAGTTCAAGGCAAAGTTATGAAAGAGGTTATTTTATGGATTACTTTTTTTAAAAAAAAAATTGTTTATTTTTTTCAGGCCAGGAAGCCTCAATTTATGCTCAATTTATACTTTTTTTAAAAAAAGGTTTATTTTTTTCAGGCCAGGAAGCCTCAATTTATGCTGTTTAAAATTGACATAAATTTACACAAATGAATATATGCTATTTTTATTCAGATACATCCCACATTGTCCAGTGGTGATGGTGGTAAAAACTTCCTTTTGCCAATTATTACCCTTTGGCATCTCTGAGGTTGAGAGGGAGGGAACAGAGAGCATGTGCTTGAGGAGGGCATTGCAGGCAGGGGCGTTGCTAGGAGTGGGTTGACTGGGCTGGAACCCCGGATCTTTTTCCTGGAGGGATCGCAGGCAGGCTGTGCAGTATTGAAACTGACTAGGTTATAGTTGGTTTCAATTTGAAACCAACTCGTGCCTAGTCAGTTTCTAAATGGTTACTTACTGCCTGTCTCAAACCAAGTGACTCCCCCAGCTGATTCCTACTCCAGCAGCACCACTGGTGAGCTGGTGCTGCTTGAGCCTGCGCTTTACACTGGGAGAAAAGGCAGGTGCATATTGATCCCTCCTGCAACCCTGCACATTTCCAGGACTGAGGAGTCTGTGAAAGGATCCTCCAGAGGAACAAAACCCAACTGCTCCAAATCCTGGGCCAGGCAGGTAGGTGCTGGGGGGGGGGGCAGGCTATTGTGGTGGGAGGCTGACACTTCCCCCTCCCTCCCCAAGTGTAGCCAGGACCTGGGATGCCCCCCTTGTGATCCAGCGGGACGGGGGGAGAGCAGCAGGGGTGGGAGGGAGACCCCAGAAGAGCCAGATGCCCTCTGCCCTCCCCAGTTCTGACCACCCTTGCTGTTGCTGCCCTCCTCACTGCCGGGTGCTGCCTTGCCCTTGTGCCCAATATGGCAGGCTATTGGGGTGGGGCCATGGGTGGCTGACACTTCCCTGTCCCTCTCCAAGCACAGCCAGTGACCTGGGCTGCCCCCCTTTCCTGCCATCATTGTGATCCAGCGTGGGGAGGGGGAAGAGCAGCAGGGGAGGAGGGAAAACCCAGAAGAGCCAGATGCCCTCTGCACTCCCCAGTTCTGACCACCCTTGCTGTTGCTGCCCTCCTCACTGCCGGGTGCAGCCTTGCCCTTGTGCCCTATATGGGGGGAAAGAAAGGGCAGAATCAGAAGCCTCAACTCTGCTTCCCTTTTTACCGTTGCCCCAGGCCAGGACTACAGTGAGTAACTCTCTGTGAGGCTAACTTTCTTATTAGATTGTTAACCCTAATTATTACTCTATGTATATTGTTTCTAGAGGGGAACTTTATTTATGTTTTGTTTTTCTTATTTAGTGTATTATATGTAGAGACTGTTGTATTTCACTTGCTTTTTGTCCCCCGCCCCGTCCTTTAAAAAAAAACAGCAGAAAAATAATGGAGGTGAGCTCCTCTTCAGAGATTCTCAAAATCCTTAGCTTAGTTTTCAGGCAAACAAGTAGAGAGTGAACTGAGCAACTTATAATAATATAACAGAACATTTTTCTTAAATCGGGTTGCCATATATACACATTTTTAGAGGGCACTTATGAGAACTACAGGTTGCTGCAGCTCTGCACCCTGTATTTCTCATAAGTGCCCTCTAAACATTTGCATATTTGACAACATTAAATTAATCCGACCACCCTTGCCGTTGCTGCCCTCCTCACTGCTGGGTGCTGCCTGCCTTGTGCCCAATATGGGGGCACATCATTGTTGTCCATCATTGTGGCTGGCTAATTTCGGGAGATATTTGATGTTAACAGGTCACGAAATTTGCAGCTGCCTGGGAGCCATTGGTGCCCAGAAAACTGAGACTGGTGACTGGTTCAGGGGTGTAGTGGGGCAAGAACAGTTTAACCCTGCTCCACCATCTGGGGGTATTTTGCTACTCTGAGTGCACATCTCTCACAAAAAACTGCAAGTAGGGGCTCTCCAACTTTGCCCTTTTAGGCCATTGTTACCTCGGGCACTCTTTGCTGAGGCTTACAGTCTTGGGGGGGGGGTTCCCTATAGTCTTTGCTGGGGCTTACAATCTAAGGGGGGGGTTCCCCTTTATTCATTGTTGGGGCTTACAGGGTCAACCATCTAGCTTTAAAATGGCTTTAAAGATCATGGTATGTGACAATAACAAACTGGACTAACACAGGACTTGAAAAACCCCTTTATTCATTGCTGGTACCTATTATGGAAAGAGAGGGGTTGGAGCGGGCGGGGGGGGCACAATGGCTATGGGGTGGGGGCAGCACAAATTGATTATTGGGAACACAAATGAACTGGTTATATATCTAGAAGAATGTCTCTTTGCATGGCATAACGTGCTTAATAGGCTGCCTTTTGGGGTGTCTTGTGTGTTGGATTGTGGCTTGGCCATTTGGAATTTAGTGCTCTGCACGTGCTTTGTTACTTGCTTTCTACTTGTGGATGCTTGTAGTTGGAATTGTGGGAAACATCCAGTTGTAAACCATCATTGAGGGTGCAGGGAGCACAGACAACCTCCATTTTGAAGAAGGCCAAAAGCGCCGTTAAAGTTAATTCACTTGCATGTGAGCCGAGCAGCACCCCCCAGGCAGTGCCCTAGGTCTGCTGGCAGCAAAGCTGCCAGCGGGAGTACTTTAAGTATCTTGGGCACAAGTCCCTGACCTTTTTAGGACCTAAAAACGCCCCTGGTTCCAGGTGTAGTTGCATTGACAAAAGGACAAAAGCAGTTTAGGGACCTGAATACTAGGGTTGCCAGACATCTGGGGTTGTCCTCAACAGCCTAGAAATTATGTTGTTTGTCCAGTGTCCAGGACAACCCCTATTCTGGACCAGGAATCTCTCAAGGTGTACTAGCTAAACTCTTAACATTAATGGAATGCACTGGAAAATGTACTATTGCCTTTGCATTAGAAAATGTACATGCTTTTGTTAGAAGCCAGGGGTGGACAAAGTTCCCAAACTGAAGAGCCACATACCAAAATCTTCATATGACCAAGAGCCACAAAGCACACGTATGTGTGCACACACATTTCTCCTGCTTTACGCTTGGCTGATGGAGCCAGTGCTCTACTGTCCTGGCTGCTAAGATTCTAAAAAGCAGCTGTGATTCAGCTGCTGAGACTCAGGTGAAATGAAGTGAGAAACATGGAACCATTAAGGCAGTACAGAGCCTAGGGCCAAAGAGCTGTATGTGACTCCCAAGGCACAAGTTGCCCACTATAAGTAGCAAGGAGTAGTGAGAAATCCATTGTAACAGGGCAGGTATGGTGGGGCGGACCCTTACTAGATTGGAGCCACAAGGTGAGCGGGGGTGGCAATTCACCTGAGAGAAAGGTGAATCCAAGACACAGGCCAAGGGAGAAGCAGGCTAGCAGGTGGTTGAAAGAAGATAAGGGGCCCACGATCCGGCCAGAGAGGGGATGTCGAGAGAACCCAGCAGCACCAGAGGAGCGTGAGGCAGCCGGTGAAATTAACAAGATGACATTGAAATTAACAACTGCAGAAAGCCGAGAGGGCCAGAGAGGAGACCTTGAAGAGAGTGAAGACCAGAAGGAGATGGACGGAGAATCACCAAAGCAGCAAAGTGGAGGTGGGACACCCAACAGCCGTAAGATGGTGAGCCAAAGTGGCCTAGACCTACTGGGACGAGGGGGTAGCCATACATAGATGGATACATTTAAATTCCAGATAAAGTGGGACAGCACTGACAAAATCTCAGAAGTAGACAGTCAGGAGCATAAAACTAACAAAAAAGTGTACACATGTTACCTCCTACCCAGGCGGCACTAACAAAAATTAATTTGGGGGGTCAAGGAATGGGAGAGCACCTTTCCTTTCTGCCATAACCTGCCCCTTACAAGCATAATGACATCATAGCACCTAGAAAGGGGCATCATCATGGCAAAAAGAGGCAGGAGAGCCCTTCACACCTTCTCCTTTCTTAGGTGTCTGCATCCCCAACTTGAAAGGCCCAGAAAGGGTGGAAGACAGGGGCATGCAATCGCTTCCCTTCCTAAAATCCATGCTCCTCCCAATACCACCACCTTGACCAAATGCAGTTCTTCAAACACATTGGAAGTAGAAAGCCTGCTAAAGTGTCAGTCGGGCCAGATCTGACCAAGGATGAAACTTCTTATGTAGCAGAAGTACTAAGCTTTGAGTATTAAATAAATGTTGAGGTTGCATATTCTCTTAGGCTTCTTTCTGACGTTACATGGGAGGGGCTGGAATTTGTGCAATCATGACCACAGCTCTGTAATTGCAGGGATTAGCACGTGTGAAAATGCACAAATCCCCTTTTATCATGCAAGAACACACATTCTTGTAAAGGCTACATTTGGGGACCCAGTAATGCATGAGTGTTCTCACGTGATAAAAAGGGGATTAGCGCATTCTCACAGGCACTAATCCCCACAATTACAGAGCTGTGGTCCAGATTATGCAAGTTCCCACGCCTTCCATGTAACATCAGAAAGCAATCTCAGTTATTTGAATTCTAAGTTTTCCACGTTAAATTAATTTTGAAATAAATGTCAGCTACATCTTTTTGATGAAGCAATGTATTTTCTCAAACAATGAACAAATTGTGCTGTATGAAGCACCTATTAATTGCATCATATTACATGGAGGGGAAGGCTAAACATGTGACATTAATGGCTGAGTGTTGTGTCCAGTAATCTGCAAATTGGCAAACCTACTGGAAACACTTGGGCAGGTGAGGGTGGTGGCAGTGGGAAATGAGGGTAGAAAGATGGGGAGGAGTAAGACCATGAAGAGCCTTGAAGTAGCCTTGTAGTCACCTGCTCATTAGTTAGGGTACCATCAGATGTTCACTCACGTGCGCTGGTTCTCTGTTGCTCATGGCAGAGACATGTCAATTTCAAAGTCCATCCTAGTGCGCTTCCCCCTCTCTCATTGTCCATGGCATGGGCATGCGAGACAGCTGTCATGGTGGCCACACTGGGAGCCGCACGTTAGAATCCCTCCCACCTCACTCCACCTGAGTGGCTGCTCCGCAACTGTGCCACCCAGCGACCACTGACACGCACACACACTCCAAGTCTTGCTCTCTTAAAAACACCCGGTGTCTCCCCATTTTGTGGTAAGTTGTATTTGCCTCTGACAGATACTTAATACTAGTATTCCTGCCTTAATAGCATCTTGCCTCTAGCAGATACTTTCTGATATTTAATGACCTCGTTGAGAAAGTAGAATTTAATTAGTAGAAACTAATATGAAAGGGAACAGGCAATCGGAAACGAAGCCTAGAATCTTAGTTGATTCAACATGCAACAGCATACAAATTTCAAATGTATTGAGCTGTAATGGTTTCAAGATATGCAAATCCTCCTTGTAAAAGAGTGAGGCTGTGTGTGGAGCTGGTTAGCAGAAAGAGATGAGTCAACATGCTTTGAAGTATCTAAGAAAAATCTCAAGTAATGTTTTGCTGCGGGGATTATTTGTTCCAGGAAGGCTTAAACAGGTGAACTGCAGTGCTTCAGAGACATGTTTCAAAGCATATGTGCCATTTTATTCTTTCTTCTTACATTGACCTTTCATGTTTCTAGCTTTTTCAAGTATAATCTATTATTTTAGCGTGGAAAGGCTGCAAAGAACCAAAAGGATATTACCATGACTCACATTGTTAAATCCATTCCATTTATTTGTTGGCAACAATGCATTTGCATTCCGACACTAATCAGCAGAAGATCGGAGAAAAATTTTTTTTCTAGGGTCAGTCTAGAAAAATTAAAGCTCTTGCATCGGGGTGACTTTGCTCATTTGACTCCTGCATCAGTTTCCACCAGAGGAAAATTACAGTCAAATTGTCCTTATGTGGATACTACAAGAGACCTGCATTTTGTCTGGATTAGAGAGGTGCCTAGATAAAGGAGGTTTTTCTATAACAGAAATATCAGTTTGAGAGTTGCAGGGGACTTAAGGCAGGTTAGAATATGGAAGGGGCCAGATATTTCTACAGTAACATATGGATTTGCAATGGAGAAGAGGGTGACTACATACATTATTGCAGACATAGGTGTGTGTGTGCGAACATAAATAGATTAAAGAAGTACTATTAGACTTAATAAAGAGGAACAAAAATGAAAGTTACAGGAGTAATATAGTGTCGACTTGTGAGCTATGAATATAATTGGACATTTATGTGAAGCAGAGTGAAAGTAGATTAACAATGACATTCTTTCATCCATGAGGTCAACTGCATGAATGGTCTATACGGTAAAAAAAGTAACACTACCAGAGCCCACTATTTGATGTCCCTCTCATTTGTCTCTTGGTTCAGAAGTCATGTCATTTCAATTTGACATTTCTTTTCTAGACATTGGAATCCAGAGAGAATGTGGTTGCTGTCTTGGTCCCAAGTGACTAGATATTGGATCAGGAAGACCTAGGAAGCCTTGAAAATTGGAGACTCAAGTTAGGCTCAATGGATGTTTCATATAGTCAGCAAATTCTTCAGTACCTCTCAGGATTTGGCTTAAGGTATATGAAATCCCTGTTGTGAAATCCATGCCATTGTCCACCCCACACTGGAAACTGCCATTGTCCACCCCATGCCATTGTTCCCCTCAGGGAAAGTGCCCATCTCTAGTTATGGCTGCATGACATCCAGGATAGTCCGATCTTAGGAGATTGGAGTTTCTCCTTAGGGATGGCAATCAGGATACTACTTGCCGGGTGGCAAAGTTCCTGACAGCAGAACTCTTAAGGAGACAACAATTTTTAAAGAATTTTTTAAGGAGACAATTCTTAAGGAGACAACAGGAAGTCCCGGAATGGGAGGGGGGGTGAAAGACCAGCCCACAGGCACAGGGGGAGGCCCAGGAGGCAGACAGGCACCCCAACCACCGGCGAGGGTGCCATGGAGGGGATGCAGGAGAGCTGGAGCAGGACAGGCAGTCCACAGATGCACACACACCCCCGGGCGGATGCCAGGAGGCAAAGATCAGGGGCCCCAGAACCCCGTGGTCACATAGGCACCCAAGGGGGGGGGGGTCACGGACACAGGAGGTAGTGACGGCGGATGAGGAAGGTCAGCAGCAACCCGGGGAGCTGGGCGGAGGCACGGAGAGCAGGACCCAGTCACAGGAGAAGCACACACACCCCCGGGCGGATGCCGGGAGGCGAAGACCAGGGGCCTCAGAACCGCGCGGTCACATAGGCACCCAAGGGGGGGGGGTCACGGACACAGGAGGTAGTGACGGCGGATGAGGAAGGTCAGCAGCAACCCGGGGAGCTGGGTGGAGGCACGGAGAGCAGGACTTGGCCACAGGAGAAGTCAGCCATGGAGAGGAGCACCGGTTGCAGAGGTGAATAGGGGGAGGCTCTGGAGGGGGCCCAGAGCCACAGGCAGGGGTGGTGGAACCCCGGGAAACAGGCAGCACAGTTGCAAGGCCGGGACATCATGGAGGAAGCAGGCAGCGGGGAGGAGGCGGGAGCTCACCGCGGGGCCACCAATTGGGGCATGGTAGGCACAGGGGGCCTCACAGCCAGCTTCAGGGAGCAACAAAGGGGCCCGGAGCTGGGTGGCCCACCAGTTGAACCACGTGCGGCCACTGAATCATGCCCCGATGGTAGCCCAGCACAGACATGTGGTGGGTGACCAGGTAGTATTCCTCGAAGGGATCCTGCGCAGCGAGCCCCAACTGCACATCAGAATGGGACCACACAACGCAGAGCGCTGCCCGCTCTGCCTCTGTGGGCTCTGACAAGCCATAGTCAGCAGCAGGGGGCCACGGAAAGTGACACAGCTCTAACAGCCGGTGATACACCGCCCCACGTGATCGCTTGTACCCACGGGCCCCGTGAACACATCCAAAGTAGGACATGACCAAGGCAGGGCCCCCCTCATTCAGACAGGCCGTATAAGCGGCCAGGCTGCACACAGACAGAGCAGACACAGTCTCCGCCAATGACCACCCCACATGCAAGCACCTCATCTCTGGGATGCGCCCATCAGGAAAGGGAATCAGGCCCAGGGTCTCCACATGCAGCCGGCAATCGCGGGTGCTCGCCTCATAGCCAAAGTAGCGCAGCCCAGAGCTCAGACTCACATAGGCACCAGACAGGTTGTCTGGGCAGCTCAGGAGCAATTCCATAGCTGGGGAATGCCACAGGACACACAGGGCCATGGTCTCGTGGAAGGTCCAGCGATGGGGGGCCCCATGGGTTCTGGGAGCCAGGAGCCCGGTGGAAGCACAGCCAGCCATGGTCCAGGATGCAAAGGAGACTATTTGCGAGGACAGAGGGGCCCCACAATCCCCGGAGTGATGGGAGGGGATGCAGGGGGGCCTCAAGGCCATCCGATAAGGCCACCAGCCACAACATGGCATGGCAAGCGAGTGAGGCATGGGATGTGGACCCAGCACAGCTGCTGGAACAGAACTCACAGACAGGACAGCCTACACACTAATCAGGACAACAGGCAAGGACAACAGGCTGGCTACACTGAGAGGTGGGAGGTTGATGACAGCAGGAATACAGCTGCAGCCCGCACATGCCCGGGTGCAGGCCGGACCGTGTGCCAGGCCCCTTGCAGGGACAGCAGGTGCGCTCAATGGACTGCCCCCAGCTCCTTAGCATGGCTGCCCTGCAGGAGCCTGCCTGGGAAGCCAGGAGGGGGATCGCCCATCACCCACTTGGGACCCCCCGGCAGGGCCCCGGGTCGTATAACTGGGCCGGCCTCTCCCCACCTGGGGCAACATGCACCATGGAGCTAGGCCGGTTGGGTGCCTGCGGGATGTACCTAGCCCTCTGCGCAGAGTGGTACCATTCGCACATTGATCTCTTGCACATCCAGACCGCTGAGGTGCACTTGGGTGCCCGCCTGTGACTTACCATTGCCCGGAGCACCGCTAGGGCCCAGAGAGCCGACCATGCCTGCAGATGCTCCCTGGCCCGGCTCATGACCCTGCGTGTGTCCAGGACAGCCCGGCAGGCCCTCCTCCATGGCCGGGAGAGGGGCGCATTGCTCTGCAAGGTGTCCGGGCACCTCCAGTGGCAGAGGGAGACCATGGGGTGCACAGCCCTGCTCGCTATGCCCATTGACCGGCGATTATGGGTCACAGAGCGAGCACAAGGGTGGTGGTCCCATGCGCTGGCTCAGTGGAATGATGCCACCTGGAGGGCGCACTTTCGGATGGACAGGCGCACCCTACGGCAACTTGTGGACCTATTAACTCCCTGGCTGGAGCAGCAGCACACCCCCATGCAGACCCCCATCCCCATGGTCCAACGGGTGGCCATCGGGGTCTGGGCACTAGCCAGACTCCTGCCGATCTGTCTCACAGTACTTCAACATCGGGGTGAGCACTGTCGCCGGGATCTTGCAAGATGTCTGCAAGGCTGTGGAGGGAGTGCTCCTTGACCTAGCGATCCAGCTGGTGGACCAGGCAGCCGTGATGGCTGGCTTTGTGGCTGGAGGGTTCCCCAACTGCATGGGTGCCATGGACAGCACCCACATAGAGATCCTCCGCCCCTCCACTGGGGAGGCTGCAGAATATGTTAACAGACACGGTTACCACTCCCTGCAGCTGCAGGCTGCCGTGGACCACCGGGGGCGGTTCATAGACATCTTCACGGGCAACTCTGGGCACAGCCACGATGGCCGGATCATGATCATCTCCCCCTTCTATGTCCGGATGTACCGCGGGGAGTTTACAGACATGGGAATGACCCAGATCGAGGGGGTGATGATGCCCCCCTGTATCCTGGGGGACCCGACCTATCCCCTCACCCAGTGACTGATGAAGGCATACCCAGTCACCCGGAACCCTGTGGAGGCGCTCTACAATACCCACTTGTGTGCAAGCAGGACTGTGGTCGAGAGGGCCTTCGGGGCCCTCAAGCAGCGCTGGAGGAGCCTCGTGGGCTGGCTGGACTACACAGTGGAGACCTCGGCCCTGGTGAGAGGAGCCTGCTGTGTGCTGCACAACGTGTGCAAGATTGAGGGGGCTGAACTCGACTACCCCGTGCCCCGCCTACCTTCCAGCCCTGTGCCCCTGTATGTGAACGCAGAGAACCCGCAGGAGTACCGATACACCAAGCGCATCCGTGATGCCCTGGCCTGGTGGATCAGCCGGGAGGCCGAGGCGTAAGGCACCCCCCCATCTGACATCACCCTGGGGCCCCCACCAGTGCCATAGGCGCGCCCCTGTAGAGCTGCCCGCCCACCCACAGTCTGGGCCCATGAACTGACCCACAGAAGCAATAGTGGTGCCCAAACCTTTATTTCCACACACAGTTACATGTGCCCCCCTACCACCACCACCTTCCAGTGCCATGCTGCCCCCCCCCATCCCCGGGGCCTCCCCCTTGGCCACCCTGTGGTCACCGTGGAGCTCTGGGAGCTCCCCTCCCCTCCCCTCCGCTGTCCGTGTCCCCAACTGTGTCCTGGGAGGCCTTGGTGTCCAGAGGGATGGGCAGTGGTAGGAGGGCAGGTGGGCCCGGGAACGGAGAGGCCCCCCTGGGCAGCTGCTACCCCCGGAGGCCCACAGGTACTAGTAGGCAGATGCGTGGGCCCAGCGGGTGTGCCAGCAAATGGGGCATTGGCAGTGGGGGCACCGAGCGGGCCCGGCATCAGGGCCTGGGTGGGCAGGACGTCCGTCGGGGCGGCTGCCATCACATAGGCACTCATGGTGCTGGCGTGCAGGAGTAGGGAGGTGCTGATGTCATGCAAGCGGTCCATCTTCGCTGAATGCTCCCGCACCATCCTGTCAATGGCCTGCTCCAGCTGCCTGAATGCCTCTACCTGACTGCTATGCTCCCGGAACCCTCTGCTCCAGCTGCACCTCCACCTGGAGTCTCCGGTCCCTAGCCTCCGCTTGTTGCAGGGAGCATTCCGTGGCTGCCTCCATGCAATCGATGGCCACAATCATCCGCTCGCCCTGCTCTGTGGTAAAGCGGACAATGCCTGCTCCTCCCTCTGGTGCCATACCCGTGCCCGGTGCTCACTCATCCATTGTGCCGGGGGCAGGGGCCAGGCTTGCTGGGGCCCCTCCTGTTGCCCTGTTGGGTACACAGTAGTTCCTGGTTAGGCGCCCCGGCTGGCTGGCCCCTGTCCCGAGGCACGGATGTGGGGTCTTGGGCTAGTGCCCTCCCCTGATGCCCTTCCCTCCTCCTTGGCAGCGTGCCTCACTTGGGACTTCTGGATGGTCCTGGGGCTGCTCACCACCTTCCTTGTTGCATGTATGTTGTCGGTGCTGGGGCATGCCGTGCCCTGTGGGGATATGGGAGGGGTTGGGTGGGGGTGGGCTGACCATGTACCCCAGCAGCCCTAGCACCCTTCCCTTGTTCTAGGGTGTCTGGGGCAGCTGGGGGTGGCCCTGTGCCCGGTTTGTCCCCCTCCCTGACCCTTCCCTCCCTGGTCTGGCCACCCTTCCACCCATGTGCTTAACCTCGATGTCTGTATCAGAGCCCTCCGAAGCCGGTCCCTCAGTGTTACTGGGGTCCCCCTGTGTCCACTGGCTGAGGGTGACCAGTGTGCCAGCCTCAGAGTCTCCTGGTCCGGACAGGGGATGGGTGCTGCTGGGGCTGGGGCTTGTGGGGGGGCCTGTGGGTCCCTGAGGTCCCTGGGTGTTCCTCAGGGGGGTGGGAGCCCTGGAGCCAGTGTCCTTATTGGGGGAGGCAAGAGGAGGGGGTACCTCAGCCCGTTCTCTGCCCTGGCCACGGTGCTCCCCACGAGGTGCGGGGTGACAATGAAGCACTCCATATGGAGTATGCGGTCCAGGGCGTCATAGTAGGGGGCGGTCCGGGCTCCGTTCCCGGACCGCCGGTTGTTGTCCCGGATGGCCTTGTACCCCCTCTTTAGCTCCTTGGCCTTTGAGCGGCACTGGGCCATGGTCCTGTGATGCCCCGCAGCCTCCATGTCCCGCACAATCTCCCGGAAGACATGCTCATTCTGCTGATTGACGGCAAGCTCCAGTTGATGCTCCAGGGTCCCCCAGATGCAGATGAAGTCCTGCGTTTCCCTGTGCCCCCATTGCCCTCCTCGGTAGTAAGGCCTTCTCCCATGTGGGCCCTTGTTGGGGAATAGGGGGCCAACACACTTACGTCAATCGCAAGGGCAGCAGTGGTGCTGGAAAATAATCCCTCAGATCTTGTTTAGAGGCTCTGGGTATGGGCTACGAGAGCCAACCTTGGCCAAAGCTCATCACAGGGATTAATGCACCGAATAAGGCCCACACTGGCTTTACTCTCATACAGTTATACAGGGTACTAGGGGGGGAAGGTGCAGGATCAGTGGTGGTTCAGGGGAACAGGACCCTAAGGGACCCAACGGAGATAGGAACCAGGAGGGGTTAGGGCTTTCACACAGGGTTGTCAGGTAGGGGCAACTCACAAGGAAGGGAAAACTCAGTCCAACCTACACACACACAAGTCTACTCTCACAGTCACCCAAACACTCACCTTGCACTCTCCACGCTTTCCACACTCTTCACTTCTCCCACACAAGTCCACAGTCTCTGCTCCACTCCAGGCTAGGGGCCAGTATCACGGCACAGGTCCGATCACCAGCACTGAGCCCCGCATCTAGCAGCGCTTATAAAGTCCTAATGAGAGAGTGCCTGCAGGCGCGCCGAACGGCGCGGCCGCACTTCCGGGTTCGCTAAGCGCATGCGCCCGCCGTCAGTGTCTCCAGAGCCTCTCTGGGGCGTCGTGCCGCTGCGTCCTGGCCCGCCCCCTCCTAACGTGGGAGGGGGCGGGGCCCCCGCAGCACGCCGCATTCTCCATGGTTGTCGGGCCGGCCTGGCACTGCCGTGCAGGTGCCTCCATCCCCTCCTACCCCCAAGGGTCCTGACAGCCCTCCTCCTTCTCCTCCTCCTCCACCTGGCAAGCACCCATCTCCTCCAGGGGCTCGGGCTCCCGGGCCCGTTTCCGGGACTGTGGGTCATGGGGGGAGGTTAGGTGTTGTTTTGCCACACCCCTTCCCCCCTCCTGCCACCCGGGCCTCCCCCCTTGGTGCCCCTGTGCTTCTGGGTCCCCCCCTTCAGTCCCCTTACCCGTTTCCGGGGTGCCTCATCTCCCGGTCCAGTTTCTGTCTCTGGGGCTGCCTGTCCCGGCTGCTGCTGTTGTCCCTCCACTGCCTGGAGGTGCAGCACTACCCCCTCCTCCACCTGCACCTCCACTGCCTCCTCCTCCACCTCCTCCTGCCATGCTCTCTCTCCCATCACTCTTCTCTCCCTTCCACCTTGCTCCATCCCGCCACATCCCCCTGCCGCTGTGTGCCCTTTAAATTTCCCTCCCCAGCCTGTGTTGTTGCTGGTTGCCTGGCAGCAATGTTGCGTGCTTTGTCCCCAGCTGGGAATCATTTTGCTTGATTCCAGCTCATGGTTGCCATTCAGATGTTGTTTTTTTTGGTTCCCGTTGGGAATCGCATTGACCACACTTTCGGAGATGGTCCGGGCCGGAGCTCTGGAAGCGTCGTTGATTTTGACCCCTGGTGGGGATTGACTGTGGTGAACATCTGGCACCCGCGGAACAGATGTTCGTGGCGCTTGACTGTGGTTCACTGTGATTGACTGTGATCTCGTAACGTCTAAAAATACCCTATGTCCCTTTGATTGTGTGGAGGTGGAAACATTAGACCATTTCCTTCTGAGGTGCCAATTATACGCTGAACCTAGACAGTCTTTATTGAAGCCACTGCTGGATAAATATCTGTGTAGAACTGATCGTTTTATAGTTGAAAGAGCATTGTTGGATGCAGATCCGGAGTTAACGACCTCAGTAATTAAATTTTTATCCCAGTCAAGCATACTGAGGGATAAATTTTTGGCTTATAAACCTCTTGACTGTGATGTGTGTATGGAGCTATGACACCTGGACAGTTTTTGGCCATCTCGATAGCTAGAATTTATATTTCCTATTTTTTATTACTTTGTAATGCATTAGAAATGGGACCCTTGTGGTTCTCGTTTGATTAATATGTTTTCTACATGTGTGTTTGTTCCGTTTTGTGAATTTTGTAAGCAATGACCTGCGGTCACGCTGTTAATAAATTTGAATTTGAATTTTGAATTTATTACTGGAAAAAAGTCCAAGTCCAGGTTTAAATACCCTCTTAAACTAATTCAGTCATGGCTTTTCATAGTTGGTAAAAGGATTCCTCACCTATATTGCTGGGGGGGGGGAAGTCCATGTCCTGAAAGGGTGTGTCCAAAAGTCTAATTATAACTTCTGATACTTGTTGAGGAATTGTTCACATAAATTCAAAAGTCATACACTACATCTGGCTTCTCACATGTACTAAAATCCTGAAGAGACACTCAAAAAAGCTAAACCCATTGCCTATATACATGATGAATACTAAAGCAAAACACAGTAATAATACCAATGTACATTCCAGGTAACACAGTAAACCAGCTACAGGATAAGCATCATAAATCATCATTGAGGAACGCTCATGCAAGAGTAATAATCCAACCCCAATTGATATTATCATTGAGACCACCAGGAGTCAGAGAGTTAAGCCTCAATATCCATCTGGCCTCTAATTTAAGTAATTCCTTTCCAGAACTATGAGTATCTATGCAGCAAAAAGCAAAACCATCAATAGTGTGATTGACCTCCAAGAAATGTTGAACCAACGGTTCTGTAATTTTCTTGCATCTGATATTAGCTCTATGTTCCACTATTCTAGTTTTAATCAGTCTTTTTGTTTTACCTATATAATTAAGCCCACAGCTACACTGAATAATATAATGTCACCATGCTACTCCTACACATAAATCTGTGTCTAATCTCAAAATTTATGTTGAGATGTGGTACACTAAAAGTGCGATTATACATGTTTAAATGACAGACACTACATTTCCAATATTTAAAATTGCCCATAGATCCCATGGTTCTCACTCCCTGCAAAGTTTTATGTGCATCACTATGTACCAGAGTGTCACCTAAATTCTTCGTCCTCCTGTAGGCAAAAAGTATATGTTCTTCACAACCCAGTATCCCCCTGACCAAATGCCAATTGTTTAGTATACTTTGTATAATCAGATTTGCGGCCGGGTTATACTCCATGGTGATAACCATCCTATCATTATTTTTGCTTCTCAATTGTGGTTTAAGGAGTGACTCTGTCCACATGTAGTGCCTTAAAGAATGCACTCCGTATCACATCACCTGGATACCCACATTGCAGTAGATCTTTTGTAAGGGCCCAAACTTGTCGCTTAAAATTCCTAACACAATAATTGTTTCTTTTTCACCGTAGAAACTGTCCAATTGGGAAATTTTTTGGATATGTAGTGGATTGTAACTGTCAAATCTAAGAGTAGAATTCACATCTGTTTTCTTTTTGAAAAGAGTAGTCTTCAGGGACTGGCCAACTAGGATGACTTCCACATCCAAAACAGAAATTGAGGTTTACTATATTCTAAAGAGAACTTGATAGATTAATGTTGCTCATTTAAATATCTATGAAATTGGACTAGACTGTTTTCATCCCCTTCCCACAGAAACAATAAATCATCAAAATAACTCCTGAAAAACTAAATATGTTGAAAATGGGGATTTCTATCTGGAGTCTGGGGGTGATTTCAGACGTGCCGGCCAGTAGGCTTGCCACTGCGTGGGATCAAATCTTCATCCCCCTCCGGAGTCAGATCGGCTGGTCAACAGATGTGCCGGCTGATTCCGGATGGGTATCGGGGAGGAGGCGGGGCTGCACGGCGCAACATGCAGCTGCACAGCCCCACCCCCGACACTCCCCCGGCTGGCCTCCCTCTGCAAGACGGGCGGGTGCAGTGGTCAGTGCGCCCGCTGCGCCAGCCCACCACCCGGGGTCTGGGCCACGGCCGGGAATCGGCAGAGGTAACAGACGTTACCTTTTTCCGATTCCTGGCCATGGTCCAGCTAACCATGCTTTCGGACCTTTGGACGGCCGGAGGTCTGAAAGCGTGGTCAAAGGGATTCCCACCAGGTATTCACTGTGGTGAACATCTGGTGGAACTCCCATTAGATGTTACGGTACCGTGGCCACCATGGGGGGTTCACCGTGGTATCGTAACGTCTGAAATTACCCTGGATTACCTTATCCTCAAAATAAGCGATAAACAAATTTGCCAACTCCATCAGATGCCCTGACCTGTGACTCTGCTGCTTTCATCAAAGCACTGTCATAGGGGTACCTCACATTCCACTTTGCAGAACACTTTCTGACCCCTCCTTATGGCAATATCCTTAGATATCAAAGGAGCCATATGGACTTTAGGATCTGCTTTGGTCATATATTCTGATCTACTCAGGTCAGCAGTCAATCATGACAATGTCCGATGCTAGCCAGACAGAAAAACTGGAAAGAGAAGCAGGAATGAAAATATGAAATCTGAGGAGGAAAAATGGGAAGCTTGGGGTAGAGGGGAGTGTCTGTAACAACAGAGGTCCTACCAGGCTCTTGCTTCCATGGGCTACCAATTCATTCACTCATTGATTCATTAGGTATAACAATGAAAATGAATTGCACACCCCGTGCAATTCATTTTCATTATTATGATAATAAAAATGAAAAATTACATTTTCTTTTTTGTTATTCTAAAAATGAAAATGACAAATAATAATGAAAACAAAAACAAATTTTAGTTTTCAAAATAATGGGAAAACACAGAAAAACATATTTCTGGATATAACCTTATTGTTTCTGATTAAATTCTGATGAAACTTGGGCAAAATGTACCCCCAATGGACAGAACTAAGTGTACCAAAATTTGGAAATATTGGACAAAGGGAATGAATTTTATAAGCAACTGAAAGTTGTGATTTTAAGAAAAGCTGCACACACATTCCTGGATACAACTTTTTTTTAATCTTTCATCCAATTTGTATGAAACCTGTGAAGTCTATGTCACTTCCCAAGATTACCACACCTTCCAAACTTCAGAAAGAGTGAACAAAGGGTACTGATGTTATAAGACATTAACTTGAATAATGCATTTCTGGGAGTAACTTTTATATTCCATCCTGTTTGCATGGCATTTGGAAGGAGTGTATCCCACACCTTTCCTGTCATGTCTGCCAAACAACTGAACAATTTGATAAAGGGCCCCAATTTTATAAGCAATTGAAGTTGTACCCTTGAAGACTATTATTCAGATAAATAGCAGCATGTGCAGTGCCAGTCAGAGGCAGGCACCTGGTATGGCAAGGGGGATGAAGGCTGTAGGAAGGAGGATGGGGAGCAACCCAACAGACTGATAGACACATTAAATGGTCAATTACTGCATGCTTTCAGCTTTACAGGACCAATTGGTAGTGGCTTCGAGGTAGGCTCAGGGGCAGCCCTGAGGTGGGCATAGGGGGATATAACCGGGAATTTGAGGATAGAATCCCAGAAATCAGGAGACATGGTTTACACATCCCGGCGGGCCAATCCTGCAGCACTGTGACAGAGGACATGAGAGAATCTCTAATGGCTCTTTCCTAAACAGATGGTTCTGACTTCTCGGTAACAACCAGGAGAGACGTTGGGATGGCCACAGCACAGAATGAGAATATTTGGTTGACATTTCTGCTGGCCAATTAGCATCACAAACAGATCGCATACCACAGTGACACACAAGAGAATCCCTGGCAATGGCTCATTCTCTGAATATGCTCTACAGGCATATAAAATTGTGACCCTTTATCACATCTTTCTGATATTTGGCAGAGATGATCTTGAAGATGTGAAATACAGCCCTGACAAATTTCATGTACACTGGTTGGAATTCAAAGATGTTACAGTCAGACATACATTTAAAAGTTAATTTCTTATACCACCAGAACCCTTTATCTAATCCTTCTAAAAGTTGGCATATATAGTAAACTTGTGGTGGAGTATAAATCTTTCCAAGTATCATCCACATTAGATGGGAGGCAAAGAAGATACAGACAGGAATATATATATATATATATATATATATATATATATATATATATATATATATATATATATGCAGATTTTTGCAAAATAGCATAATTCAACTGCTTATAACATCGGATTCCTTTATCTAATCTTTCTGAAATTTGGTACACATAATGACTTCCATTGGGGGTACAGTCCCTCCATGTTTAATCAAAATATAATGAAAAACAAAAAGGCTACAGCTGAAAATGTGTTTTCCATTGGAAATCAAAAATGAAACAAATTTTTTATATTTATGAAAACAAAAATGAAAGATTTAAATAACAAAAATGAAAAACAAAAAAGAGTAACAACATGGGTCCCTCATGCACACCTCTAATGTATGAATCAGTTAAGTACTGGTGATAGTCCTAGTATTTTCCAAGGCACTAAAACAAAGGCACTCTCTGCGCCAAAACACTTAATAAACATATGGAACATTAAAAAGGAAAAAACTCACTTAAGATGGAATTAGATTAAAGACTATATGTCAGTAAATTAAAACAATTTAAACTATTTCTAGTTATCAAAATGAAGTACAAGAAGCCCTGGAATTCCAGAGAAAAATCTGAACAATGAAAAAGCATGGTAGTGCATAGTTATGGTACATTCACAACCTTAATTCTTCCTACATGAGGGTGGGATTTGCAATAGCTCTCACGTCTTACCTTTGCTCCTGTGCTGAAACAAAATGGTAGGTTGGATTCTGTCTCCAATGGATCTGCTTCAAAAGATCAGAGTCTGACAGAATGAGGATTGAACATGATCCAATCCCCATTCCAGCAGAGATCTGGATGCCTTCCTAAGGAAGCACAGCACCATGGTCATGCATGGTAAACAAAATATTTGGGGTGGGGGGCATGTGCAAAAGAGTATTCTGTTTAATGAGCATGTGCAAAATGATGCTGCACTGAGAGCCCAGTCTGCATTGGTATCTGAGATCCAATGTGGAAGAAAATCCATGTAAGATTACTGGACCCAAATATGTATCAGTGGATAATCTTCAGATACGGAAGGGCTGATTCATTTCAGCCCTACTTCATAAAGGTAACTTGACTTTAATATTGGGGGTGGGGTGGGGGTTGCTGAGGTGAGATTATCCTAGATAGAGCTGAAACTAATAGTAGATTTTGTATTCACCAATATTATTTGCATTTTCGGATAGCTGTCTGAATATCCTAATGATATCTGCAACCAAAATGGATATTCAGATATCTGCTTGTTCAGTTGTTTAATTTTGGTTATTTTTTTCATTTTGGCATTTTGAGTACTTTTGTTTTGGCTATTGCACACGTGCAATAGTGCTGAAATGAAATAGCAGAAATGACCAAAATGACCAAACTGAAGTATTTGAAAACCTGAAATCACCAAAATAACCAAACCAAAATATAACAGCTATCCAGCGAAGTGAGACCAAGTAGCTGCTTCATTGGATCCAAATTAAAATGGACAGATATTCATTTCATAAGATGTCAGCCCTGCAACAGGCAACATGAACTTGGAGGTAACTCCACTTATGCTCCCATTGCAGTCAATGAGAATTCATTGGAGCAGAATTAGATCAATATTAATTGCTGTTGAAAACCTGGCACACAGTATCGCCCTGAGAAAAGGCAGACCTCTTTACATGCACATAGCAACCAATTTCTTCTTCTCAGCAAATGCAGAAAGCAAAAAGGCCTTCTTAATCATACAGTGATTACATCAACTCCAGCCTTATTTATGGCTATAGATGACCCGCAAAAAAATATGTTCTTTAAATTCCCTATTAGGCAAACAGCAAAATCATTCCCCAGTCTTCATTAAGAATCCATATGCCACCAATTATGCAAGTGTCATTAAACAGAAAGTGAGTGTAGCTACATCTACAAACCACCTAGGCCCAGATTGTGAAGTTATAGCACTTACAGAAAAACCAATAGTGTGTGGACAAAGCAATACGCTCTGTATTGGAGACACGCATGTAGCAAACTAGCTATAAACACAGTGCTCTGGGGTCGGTTTTCAATATTTCATTCAGAAACAGTTTAAGTACAGTATTTCTTCCAAGTTAATAGCAAAAGTGAGAGGTCAAGCCACAGTTCCACATGATGGAAATCTTGACGTTGCCTCCCTATTGACTCCCTATCGGGAAAATCTAGGGTCGCATTTAGACATGCATACGTGGCATGTAAAAATCCCATGGGCGGGGTTTAGACTTGATGTCTCGCATGTTATAGTCAGTCGCGCATTCTTTTAAAACCACAAACTAAATACCCAAACAGGATTTTTACACGTAGCATGATTTCACACCGCGTGTGTGCCACTCATGTGTAAAAGCAGCCTAGGTTTCAAGCAGTTACAGCATCTCTTGGATCTCCTGAAGAATAAAACTGAAATTCTGTAACCATGGCTAATAATTGAATTTATGGATAGCTAACGGATCTTGCTATTGGCAATCACATACTTGTCAGGCTCCGGGGTCAGAGCCTAGGGAAAGGACGGAGGGGAAAATGAGGGAAGGCAAAAGGGGAGCCACAGGATTAGCAAGGGAACCTCTCAGCCGCTCTCTGATATCCAGGAGATAAAGCACTCCGCATAAGTACCAGCCAAGCTGGTCTAGGAAGGCATACGACTCATCATCGAGGTG
>QEPC01006793.1:1229362-1241083 GCA_003113815.1 Sphenodon punctatus | reverse complement strand
GAGGGAGGGAGGGTGGGTTAGAAGGTTTTATCTCCCCTACCCTATTTATTGTTTTAATGTTTTCCCAGACCCTGTTTTAATATTTTGAATGGTTTTTGATGTTTTAAAATGGTTTTATATGTATTTTAGATGTATTATTGTTGTTGGAAGCTGCCCCAAACTGTTTTCAGGAGGGGCGGGGTATAAATCCAGAAAATAAATAAATAAATAAACATGGTAAACAGCATAAAGTAGTGATGTCATAAAACAGTTAATTGGTTCAAATCCCCTCCCCTCCGCCTGCAAAACAAAAAAAGGATTCCCCTTGGTAGCCAATCATTACTGGTGCAGATTTGTTATCACAAATCCAGTGCTTGCCAATACCATGCAGTTAACCATTTAAGGTCTACCATGGGCTACAGCCACACTCGGGGCAGTTTACCAGCATGGTTGTATGTGTGATGGCATTGTGCTCCAGACCAATCTGGGCACGCGTTATAGCATCCTTACCTGGGAGACACAGATATCAGCAGGTATAGTGCTTGGCAGAGAAATGGGTCTGATGGATTCCCATCCTCTCTTCCCCCTGCCTGCTAAATTGGCAGCAGTGGTAGGCAGGGATTCGCCAGCCCCACTGTTGCTTCTCCAGGATTGCCCTACGACTTTTGCTGCAGCTGTTTGAGGGACAAAGGGATCAGTCTGGGGCAGCAACCTGGGTAGCAGTCTTATGATTTATCATGAAGCCCCCATCCTCCCTTTTCTCCCAGCTCACTCCCTGCAGATGCTAAGAACCAAGGGAATGAAGAGCTCCAAGAGGAGACCACCAGGAAGGGAGAGAATGGACACCTAAATCCTCTAGCCCCCTTGCTCTGCGAGGTGCCAAGCCTGCAAAGATCCTTTCCCCATGGGAAGTAGTTGGTGGGGAGGAGGAAAGGTGTGTTGTAGAACCCTATTTTCTTTCATCCAACCTTGGATTATGCTCTTAATGAGGATACAGTAATGGGTACCCCTTATGGCCATAATCCTATAAAATCCCTGCTTTTGTTTCTCTGTTTCTGAAGTGCTTGTGGATAATATAGCATTCTCTAGAGAGTCATTGGCACTACCTGGAGTGTAGGCTTAGCAGTGTTTGTAGGCTTCATTCACGAAAGCCTTTTCTCATGCTTCTTCAATTTCTTGCTTGTGTGACTGTAATTGTGCATTTTAACTGTTCCCCTTTCCCACTTTAAAAGTTACCTCTCATATTGCCATGGCTGCTGCTAGCTATCCCAGACTTTTAAAAGTCCGGTGTTACTGGAACCATAGAGCAAACAGGCAAAAGAAAAGGGGTGGGGATGGGGGAAACAGCAAAAATACGTGGAAAAATACATGACTGTGAGGCAGGTGGACTGACCAGAGGATTAATCAATTCATGCATTATGAGAAATGTGTGGTAGGCATGATTGCATCTAATGTAGGCATGGTAGGCATCTATGGTGGTCTATGAGGACGCTGTGGCTGCCTGGAACCACCGTGGACCTCGACCTCGGTAAGTGCAAGTGGGCCAACACACGTGAAGGCCCATTTTACCCCGGTCCAGAATCCTTTGCACAGGCCGTGGCAGCACTTAGCCCGGGCTATTTCTTCAGGAATGGTCTCGAGGAACAGCCCAGGCTAAGTGCCTCTATGGCCCGTACAAATCCAGGTTCTGGCCCAGGCCAACACCTGGTGGCTGATTTCAGCTGTAACGAGAGCATGAATTTCTACGCTTTGAAAAGTATGGAAATCCAGGCTCTCCTCACATCTGAAAACACCCTTAATCGGAGTCTATTTTACCCTAGTACCTGATTAATACGGTGCATTTTTCAATCGTCTGAGGGTTAAAATCATTCATAGCTGGAAAAGGAGATGATATTAAAGTGTGATCACGATTCTGATTCCTAACTTTCTAATGGTTGTTTCACGAGAATGACTGTGAAATTTTTTTTGTGAGACTTGGAGCATTTCCATTGCCAGTGTGAGTGGACAGCACACAATGAATAATGTGCTGTACTCTTAACAGGTTGAAATTGTGGCATTAAGTCTGCCAGGGAGTTGTGGTCAAACTTTTAAAGTGGCCTGAAACCACTTACTGTGGATGAATATTTTCATCCAACCTCATTCTTGCTACTGGTTTGATGGGCAGGATTCTTTCATTTTCTCAATCTTAATTCTAGTTTACCAATGTTTTTACTTGTTTTTGTTTTTTCTGGAAATAGTTTTGAATAATAGATACCAGGAACCTGCTAGCTTCATTGGAAATACTAAACTTCCCCATGCCCTATTTCCTGCAATAAACCCTTCCTTCATTTGCTTTTATTATTTTGTTTACAGGCAGACAAAATTTCAAGGATTCCTGTCATCTCCACTTCTAACTATGAATGATTTTAAAGAAAACATCTATTTACTGCTTGCTTTGTAACTGGGTATCATTCCCAACTGCTGTTTAATCGTTAAGCGATCTTTAATTTAACAAGTGTGCTGTTCTTAGCACATTTTTACTTATGTTGTAGTAAATTAACTCTAGCAGATTATAACTGGTCTCCATCACTTAGCAATAATGCTCCAGAAGTGACAGTCTCCCATAAATAGCTTTAAACTAAACCACATGATTTCAGAGGAGTGTGCAGTTATAACTACATCGTATCGAACTGTCAGACACCACTAGTCCTTGTTGACAACCGTGGGTGAAATAGTATCCGTGACCGAACAAGGGAGACTTTTCATGATGAAATTCAGAATTCTAGCTCATTTAACTTCGGGTTAATCAGAAGGAGACAGCAACACCTAAGATATTTTTCAACCAGTAACTTCAGTCAGACAATGCTTTGTTAGAAGGGAGTGGAATATTTCAATAGCATAAGTGAATTTGCTGGGTCAATGAGGCATCGCTTCATTTTCAAATTGTTCAGCCTCCTCAGTATTCACAATTTTGCACATCGGTATCATTCCTGTGGTAGCAGTGCCAGTTGGTTTATATCAAGTTTTGCATTAATTATTTATTTGGGCATGTGCTACAGCCGAATTGGGGAACATTTTCCCTCCTGCTGGCCACTTCATAAATTAGTACAAGCTCCATGGGCCAGAAAACAATAGGAGGCAGGAGTTCTTAAACACAGTGTGCTCAAGAAAAGGTACAGATCATAGACCTGTGCCATATGTATACATCTCCGAATACTTGAGTACCTGTCCTCATCTCCACTCCTAACCAGCACGCACTTTTGGCACCTGAGGATGAGGGTAGGGACTAGATTTGCAGTTGAGATCCAGGAATTTCAAAGGATCAAATTTAAAAAAACAGCCACAGGCCAGAGATCCCCCAGCACATCTGCACTACTGCCTTCATAAAAAGTTCATTTGAAAAAGTGGAGAGGATTGTGGCAGTACGCTGAGAGCAGCCCTGGAATCCCCCAATGAACTTCATTTGACTTGACGGAAGGTCAGATATGGCTTCCTCTATGGAAAACTGTTTTTCACATAAACAGATTTGCAAAGGGAACACCTTTTTAACCATTGATATTTATTTATAATTCTGATTCTGAACCCGTGAGTCAGAAGAGACCTGATCAACAAACACACTGATGACGTTATTTCCAAGCATCTAGAAGAACATTTAAAAACTAAGCTGCAAGATTATTTCCCTGCTGTGCTGATGCACTAAACAGCCCCAACTTTTGATGATAGCAAGTAAGGACATTTTCACACAAGACACTCTTCACCCACTACCTCCCACCACGTACCCACTATACACATTACAGGGCACTCATAGGGCAACACTGCAGCTCTGCAACATGTATAGTGGGTGGGGGGTGGGTGAGTAGTGGATGGAGAGTGTCTTGTGTGAATTGCCCTAAGTTACAACTCTTCTGGTATGGACATCTAATGTGTTACCCAGATTCACATCCTACAATTGCTTTGAACATCAAACCACAACCTAATGGAAAGAGACCATGGACCTGGTAGCAGACTATGGTCATTAATCAACTCTCCAGAAAAGAATTGCCAGATAAAGCCAACCAGAGAGCTCAGAATTAGAAAGGGTGGCAAAAGCTTGTAACAATCTCTTCAGGAACAGGTCTAATGGCAACGATGAGGTAGGAAGGCATTCTGGTCCTTTGTTCTGGGGAAATGACACAAAATCACAAATGGGACAGAGCAGGCACCAAGGATTGGTACCCAGCTCCCATAAAGTGACTCTTTTTGAGTAGTGTGGCAACACTTCTCCTCCAGAAATATGTCATTAAAGTAATTGTGGTTGGGTGAGGGAGAAGGGTTGGAAGCAGCTAAATTTGAAATCTTCCCTCTATCAATACAAAACAAAGTGAATGACCTTACAATAAGCTTTGACTTCAGTTTGGTGAACTCTCTGCAGAGTAGTCCTATGGGGAAGTGTCTTTCCACTCTTGGCATACTTTTGCTATTTTGTTTTCTTTTGATCTTATTTGAACGTTTGCACATGATGATTATTCTTATAAGACCTTAGAGAGGTATTAGGAAACTATTTCTTTTCCATCTGAAAAGAAACCTTTTTCTCAGTTTTTGAACTGTCAAGGACAGTCTCAGCATCTCTAGTCTCTTGAAAAGAAAAAGTGTGTCCTTGCCACTAGTGATGGAAAATAATGATGTGTTGTCATCACACTATGACCATGCCTATCTCTTATCCTGACTTATGGAGCCACATATTATACAACAAACACAGCAAGCTACTAAAAATATATGCTATACAAAAATAG
Source organism: Sphenodon punctatus (assembly GCA_003113815.1). Classification (NCBI taxonomy): domain Eukaryota; kingdom Metazoa; phylum Chordata; class Lepidosauria; order Sphenodontia; family Sphenodontidae; genus Sphenodon; species Sphenodon punctatus. The sequence continues at coordinate 1,236,353 of QEPC01006793.1, read as the reverse complement.
TATAGATCAAACACTGTACATTTATTCAAAAAATAACAATAATAAAATGCCTTATACAACAGTTTATCTCAGAACGATGTATAAACAAACATTCTATAACCCAACCCTATGCATTTCGGGTCTGTGCACCCTTCTTCTGGAGTACAATGGGTATCTAGATCTTTAAAGAACAAAGGTTTCTACCTCTCGTTGATCCCCATGGTCTGGATACATTACTTTTAAAGAGTGAAAATTCACCCACAAAGCATACTCAACGAGTATCTACTGACTAATATTTAAACATATGTCCAAATCTTTTCCAAAAGTTTTCCAGAAAAGAAGAGGGGAAGAGCTGCACAGACTATCTTCACAAAGAAGTTAGTCCTTAAGAGTGATTCCCAGATCAGCCAAAAAAGCCTCTAGTTCATTCATCCTTATGTAAAGCAGCTACCTGGAAAACAGAATGGTATGGGGAAATGAATGTGGTATGGAAAATGAACGGAAAATGAACTTTCCCCTGGGCTTCAGAAAGAGAGACCCTGTTCTGTGATTGTCAATGTCTCTGATGTGGTGGGCACTGATTATTGCGTGAGCGGTATTGCTGTCTTGATCTGGATGTAGCGTATGGTTATGAGGTGTAGTTGTACTTGCAAAAGTACTGGTAGAACGAGGAGGTCACATAAGGCCTGGAATACCTCTGTGCTGGGCCTGTTACTGTTGGAAATGCCCACTGTATGACGAGAAGAGGCATCCCTTGTTGAGATCTTCTTTTGATGGGCTGTGGCTCAGGAGCATTGAAGCTTCTCCCACACCTCATCGATGTCCTTTGCAAACAGGCCGGCTTGGTCAAAGGGAAGATTTTCTAATCATGCCCTGATCTGGTGATCTAAATGTGTAGAGCGTTTAGAGGCTTGAAGGAGGGTCTGCTAGCTACAATTCCTTCCTTTTGTATTTTCTGTGCCTTTTATAGTTTAGTTAGTATGGCAGGGATTGCCCTATACCCTCCAAGAGAGAGTGTTGATAGGTGAACAGCTCTGATGAATAATTCACTATCCTCATTGCCATGGTGGATGAGGCAAAGTTTTTCTGGCCAAACATATCTATGCATCTTCCCTCCTTGTCTGCTGGAGATGATTCTTGTGCGGCAAGGCTGTCCTGCCCTTTTCCGACAAGGCTATGCCCCCTTATGGAGCATTGTAATATCAGAACACTCCGAAAAGGCAGGGTGGAGCCCAAAAAGGAGCTGGGAAAACTTTCCAATGTAGTCATCCTCCTTTTTGGAGCATTGGGACATCACAACACTCAAAAAAGTAGGGTGGGGTCTTTCTAAATAAAGAGCCTGCCCTCCCATCCCGAACTTTCTGAAATCAACTCTGTATTCAGTCTGAACACTGGGGCTGATCCCATGCCCTGCGGAGCATCGTGCTTAGGACATACATGCATGGACACGCACGCATACTGGTTGCACTCCCAGTACAGGGCTTATGGGGCCCACACAACCTTGCTGAGCACGTAGGGCATGGGATTGGTCCCACTCTGTGCAAGGGAACTCTCATGGTCCATTCATACACAACTGTCCAATCCTGCAACCACTTGCATGTGTATTCAAGCACATTTATTTATTTCAATTTCTTTTCCGCCCTATCCCCTAAGGCTCAGGATAGCTCACATCACCAAAAAAATATCAAATACAAAATAAAACCTATGTAACATTAATAAAAACCCCACCCCCAGAATCTACCTCTGTCTGTTAAAGGCCTGGCCAAATAAATACGTCTTCCACTACCTCCAGAAGATGTACAGGTTAGGGCTTAGATGAACCTCCAAGGGAAGGGAGTTCCAAAGCCATGGAGCAGTCACCAGGATGGATTGAGATACCCCTGAAGCTGCCTGGTGATCACACATTCTGTAACCTTCCCTAAAAGGGGGAGGTTAGAGATGGGGCAATAGCTGTCTAAGGAGTCAGTGTCAAGCAATGGTTTTCTGAGCAGGGGCTGGGCAACCATCATTTTAAGGGTGTCCAGTACCCTGCCCTCCTGAAGGAAGGCACCGCAAACTAGGGCTGTAGTGGAAAGTTGCAGCAGTAGCTATTTCCACCAGAAACAGCGTTTCCGCAATTAGTGGTATGGCGTGGCAGAGGCTTTCATTCCACTAGTTTCATTCAGCTACTTCCACAGTTACGCTAATTTCATTCCGCTACTTCCACAGGCTTCACAAATAGCGGAAACATGCCATTTTTGCTACTTCCGCCATTCTGCCAGCGCCACAAAATAGCGGAACAGTGGTTTTCCGACAGTTTCTGACAATTCTGCAATTTTTCCGATAGCTTCCGAATTTGCAGAATGCCGGCGGAATTAGCGGAATGTCGGCAGAAAAGCCACAATGTGGCACGGGCAATTCCGAAATGGCAGAATGGAATCGCGGTGTGGTAAAATCTGCTGCCGTTTCAGCCCTACCGCAAACCCAGCCATCAAAGGCCTGAGTCTCTCCCAGCTGGCTTTCACCAACCAGGACAAAATGACTCTAATTTACAATTTTTCACCTGCGTTGTCCCAAGCACATCCTCTGCATCAGTGGGTGACATCAACTGAAACTGATCCAAATAACCAGGACAAGGCAGATCCTTCACAACCCCAAACTCAGACTCCACCAACAAATTAGCAGCCCCCCAGGCCGCAGTAAATATAAGAGATTTTGTCTGCAAAGTAGATGTTAAATTCTTTACAGCAGGCAGGAGATTACTCAGCCTCCGGACAGAGGCAGCATGGATTTACCAAGCTGTTCACTGTCCAGAACAGTTCCACTGGACAAGACTTTGCAGATGCTATGGTAGGGGAGAGGAGAGCTTATCTCACCACCACTCTAGCCCTGCCATAGTCCTTCAAATCTGATCTATGTTATAATCGTTCGGCTTCAGCACGAGTCAAACGCCACCTCCACACTAACCGTCTTGCTCCCCACTTCATCAGCCTTAGGTCCCCTGTATACCAGGAGGACCTGTGCTGACGCCTCAGTGGAAGCAGACACCTGAGTGCAACCATGTCAATGGCCCTGTTCAGCATGTTATTCCACAGTTCAACCAGGCCGTCTACAGAACAGCCATCAAAATCAGTGGGTAGGCACTATAACAAATACTATAACATGGAATTTTCTCACTCGGGTCAGGAAGTCCTAGTCCATACCCAAGAGTGGAATGTGATTGAAGATGGGGACTTCCACAGAAGCAGACTTGGCTCCAGAGTGGTAGAATGGGTCAGCAGAGGTTTTGCAGTGGCCCAGCCTAGCAATCATCACTCATCAGTGCTGCAGTAAATGAGCCTTGGGATCCAGAGGCATCCAGATCACTGAAGTCCCAGATCTGCTGCTCCAGTTCCTATTTGTGCCTCCAATGGGCTTGCACCAAGAGTGGCTGCCACCCTCACCCTGACCTAGGCTGCTTTTAGATGTTCACGGGGCACTCATGTGAAATCACGCAGTGTGTAAAAATCACGTGCAGGGTTTAGACAATCACACAGGCTGGGTTTAGACAAGACTGCTCGCGCATTATGGCCACTCGTGCATTCTTTTTAAAAACACAGACTAAATACCTTGATATTGAGGTACATATTGATATTGAGGTATTTAGTCCATGGTTTTAAAAGAATGTGTGAGCATCTATAATGCATGAGAAGTGTCATTTAAACCCCGCCCACAGGATTTTTACACGGCACGTGATTTCACTCCACGAGTGCCCCACACACGTCTAAAAGCGGCCCTAGTTATGGTGCTACAAGTGTTTTCAGGATCAGGCCTCTGATGGTTCACTCTTTGAGGCATGCACTGTGTCTTTTTGGGCATACAACTAATGGCACAGTGTGAGCACTTCCAGAATACAAATAAATAATCATGCTTATAATAATTGAAATAATTTAATGAACTGTTTATTATTTACGCCAAGCTTAATTGTTAGGTATGTTCAAACATTTTTAAATATTCCACACCCCAGTTATCCATTGGGATTTTTAACTGTTGTTTTCTTGTATATTAATAATTTCTTTGTGTAATTGTTCCCATGAGAATGAGCTGAAAAGAATTTTGAATGCATTTGCATGTATTAATGTACTAATAAACCTCACAAGAAGAAAGTTTCTTTCCATCCAGGTGGAAACCAATCACGTTAAATCGAAGCTTAATTAGTATCAAAGAGTGTTTTCATTTTTTTCTCTATCCAAAAAGTTGCAGAAAAATGGTGCCCTATATGCCAAAATGAATTAGAAAGTACAAATAACAGTTTCAGACAAAGTCCCAGGTTATTTCCCCCTGCAGCACAGCGTTTGCATGCATTTAGGGGAAAGAGTATTTGTTGTACTTAGAGAAAATGAATATAAGTTCAACCAAGGTTGAAAGAGTTCCTGTGGCAGTAGATTTCACCTTTGGATTGTGAAAGGTTCAAACTTTGATGGGATCCAGTGGAGTCAGGATTGCACCTATGGCCATAACTCACAAACTAATTTTTCTTGAAGCCCTGTGCAAGGCTGGAAGCAAGGGAGTGCAAGTGGGTGGGCCTAAGCTCCTTGTGTCTAGAGAGAGGCCTGCTTGTGACCCCTTCACAGCTGGACTAAAAAGGGACTTTCACACATCTCATCAAGCATGCTAGGGGTGGTGCGCAGACAGTGCCAAAGAAAGGACTGTCCCACCCAAAGCATGGCATCGGACACCTTAAGGTCAGAAATATATGCCTGGTCTATCTCTATTCAGCAAAGCATTTAGCACATGCTTTAACTCTTATTGATTATCAATAGCTCCAAACCTCATCGCTCTGCACTGACACAAGCTGCATTGAAATGAATGGGGCTTGTGCTGGCACAGCACCTTAAAGATCAAAGCATATTTTTCAAAGTCAACACATGCTTATGTATTATTCCCATACTTCAAGTAAAGTAATAAGTATATGCTTAAGTGCTTTGCCCAACCAGGCCCCAAGGAGAATGCATATTTAATATTATCTATAGAGTTCTTGATTTTGGCTTTGATTCTGGGCTGTGCTAACACTTTAAGGATGAAACTGTGAACTTTTATCTTCAAAATTTATAATCCCGATTAAAACCAAAGACCTGTGTTCATTGTATTTACCTCATTGGCTGTTTTTACACAGACCTGGCAGGGTGGGGGTGTCGGTACAGCAGGTGTAGGTGAGTGTGTGCCCGCTTACACAGAGACACACCCACCTACACCTACCGACACACATCTCCACCCATGGAGCTTCCTCCATTCTGTTGGAGGGCTCCATGGGTGGAGATGGGTGTGGGTCGGTGTGCAGCGGGTGTTGGTGGGTGTGCAACAGGAGTGTGTATGCATAAACACCCACCACCCGTGGCATTTACACAGGCACACACCCGCCGCACAACCATCCACCCACCTACCGGTGGCCATTTACATGGACTGCCCCCTCTCCCCACCGCACACTCACCCAAATACTGAGCGGCCGGGGTGGGGGGGCAGTCCATGTAAAAACGGCCATTGCCAACAATGGGGAAAGCAGTGAACACAGGTCCCTGATTAAACCCAAGGATGAAAATGAATGCTATCCTTTTGATTTATATAGGACCTAGTGTCATTAAATTCCTGTTACAAGCAAAATGAACCCTGAATTTCTTACTAGAAGTGGGTAAAAATTATCATTAATATTCCACAGATATGCAAAAGAATAGTGTAGCAGGACAGATGCTCCTTCTATTTGGAGGACACTAAAATACTCATATGGGAAATTCATCTCATAAACCCTGCTACATCAAAGCCACATGCTCAGAGACTAGCCTCCATGCGGTGGCTGCTTTGGCCAGAATCAGAGCAATTGTTTTTTGGGACAAAGTCCGCCATTTGGATGGCTCTTGTCTGGTGCACCAATGTTGGACTGAGCAACACCATCTTATGAGTGCTAAACAATATAGATGGTGGAGAGAACAAAGGCATGACTTGCAGCAGGCTGGTTTCTCTCCTGTTTTTTGTCAAACTCTACCACAACGTACTCTTACTTCTGTACTTAAGCAAAGAGTATTGGACATCTCTGCTCAAGGTGATCTAGCCAGAACTGCTGTAAATAAAATAGCACCCTGGTATCATTTATTGAAAGAGAATTTCACACTGGAGCCCTATTTGGTTGAGCTGCAGACAGTGTCACTACATGGGATATTTACCCTTATGAGATTTAAAATTAGGGATAGGCGAACGCGGTTCGGAAGTTCAGAGTTCACTCCGAACTCGGCCTGTTCAGATGACCAAACCAAACTTCCGAACCAAACGTTCGAACAGCTGAACAGTTCGGAAAAGTTTGGATGAGTTCAGGGGTGGGAAAAACGTGACTTTGGGTGGGAAAAACGTGACTGGAAGGGGAAGGCAGCTGAGGAGCAGACTTCCTGGCACCAGGGGTGGACACTAGGGGTGGTTTCAGGGCCAAATGATACTGATACCGGGAAAACAAATTGATTTCGGTATCAGTATCGATAGTGCTATTTTTGGATGTTTGGCTGAGTTTGGCCAAACTGAACTCCGCCGAACTGAACAGCCGAACCTGAACTCGGGTTTCAAACCGAATGACCGAAGGTCTGAACGGCATTCTGTTTGCCCATCCCTATTTAAAATGTTTGAAACTGCTATTACAGTAGGTAGTGTTAGGACATGGACCCACTCCACAAGTGAATATTGGGGCTGGTACCCCAATATCCAAAAGACCTCTTAAATTTAGGGGGAATTAGCCGAATTAATTCAAAGGGTCTAAGCGTGTCCACTGGGATCAGTCAGAGGATGTGATGCACTGCCAGCTGGCTGGAATTTCCCTTCCACACCCCAACACAGGAAGGGGATACTCCGATACAAATGAGGGAGATTTATTGACAAAGAACTAAGTATAATACATAAACAGTAGGCATGGGCGAACAGATCGCGGTTCGTGTTCGGCCGTTCGGTTCGGCCGCGATCGGTTCGTGTGTTCGCGTTCGGCCGTTCGGTTCGGCCGTGTTCGGTTCGTGTGTTC
>QEPC01006793.1:1200273-1212608 GCA_003113815.1 Sphenodon punctatus | reverse complement strand
GCTCCGCGATGCGGCCAGGCGCCTCCTGTGGGCGAGGGAGACCATGCGCCGGTCTGTTCAGCTTGCTATGCCCATTGAGAGGTGCCTATGGGTTGCTGAGCGCCCACAGGGTTGGTGAGCGAGGGCGCTGGCCCAGTGGGATGAGGCAGCCTGGAAGGCCCACCTCAGGATGGACAAGCTCACCCTGCTGTGGCTAGCAGACCTCCTTACACCCTGGCTAGAGCGACAGCACACCTCCATGAGGACCCCCATCCCCATGGTCCAGCAGGTGGCCATAGGGGTCTGGGCCCTGGCAACGCCCGACTCCTGCCGGTCCATGTCCCAGCACTTCGGGGTAGGGCTCAGTACCATAGCCTGTATCCTCCGGGATGTGTGCGAGGCTGTGGAGGGCATGCTCCTGGACAGAATGATCCAGCTGGTGGACCAGGAGACCATGATGGCGGGATTCGTGGCTGGAGGCTTCCCCAACTGCATGGGAGCCATGGATGGCACCTACATCAGGATCCTCCGCCCCTCCGCAGGGGTGGCTGCAGAGTATGTGAACTGTCACGGGTACCACTCCCTGAAGCTGCAGGCAGTTGTGGATCACCGAGGCTGGTTCATAGACATCTTCACGGGCAACTCCGGCCGCAGTCACGATGCCCAGATCATGACCATCTCCCCCTTCTATGCCTGGATGTTCCGGGGGGATTTCGCTGACATGGGGATGACCTGGATCGAGGGGGTACCGATGCCCCCCTGTATCCTGGAAACCCTGCCTACCCCCTCACCCACTGGTTGATGAAGGTCTACCCTGTCGCATGGACCCCTGCGGAGGTGCTATACAATACTCGCCTGTGCTCCAGCAGGACCGTAGTGGAGCGAGCCTTCGGGACCCTCAAGCTGCGCTGGAGGAGTCTCGCTGGGCACCTAGACTACACTGTGGAGGCCTCCGCCCTGGTGATCGGGGCCTGCTGTGTGCTCCACAACATCTGCGAGACCGAGGGGGCAGCCCTGGAATACCCCGAGCCCCACCGGGCCCCCGGTCCTGTGTCCCTGTACGTGAACACCGAGAACCCCAGGGAGTACCGTTATGCCAAGCGCATCCAGGACACCCTAGTGAGGCATATCACGTGGGGGGCCCAGGTGTGAGGGTCTCCCCTCCCTGGCCCACCGCCTGGGGTTCCTGGGACCAGCCCCTGCATCACCCACATATGGGCCCTGGAGGCATACTTGTGCATATACATTTATTTCACCCGCGTGTACATGTGCACCCGACACCTCTCCCTCCACCCCTGTAGTGCCCCCCCTCACACCATCCTCCCCCTCCCTCCCCATCCCCCACATCACCCTTGTTTCCTGGGGCGGCCCCGTGAGCGCCCAGTGTGGGCCATGGATCCCTGTGAGCTCCCCTCCCCCCGCTGTCTGTGTTCCCAGCAGTGTCCTGGGTCTCCTCCTGGTCTGGCAGGGGGGTTGGTGGTTGGGGGGGTGGGACCCGGGGGCCCCCTGTGGCGGCTGCACCCTCCGGAGGCCGGGGGTTACCGGGAGGTGGATGCATGGCCCATGAGGGCGCGGGGGCTGCTGGGGTGGCTGGCCAGGGGGTGGGGATGCCGAGGGGCCTGGCATGGGGCCCTGGGCAGGCAGGTTGGCCGGGGGCGCGACTGCCATCACGTAAGCGCACATCGTGCCAGCATGCAGGAGCAGGGAGGTCCCAATATTGTGGGACCTATCCATCTTCGCAGAGTGCTCCCGCACCATGCCTGTGATGGCTGCTCCAGCCTCCCGAGCGCCTCCATCTGCCTGCTGTGCTCCCGGCGCTCCCGCCTCCGCTCCAGGCGCACCTCACCCTGGAGCCTCACGTCTCTCACCTCTGCCCACTCCAGGGACCGCTTGATGGCCGCCTCCATCCAGTCCACAGCCGCTATCATCCTCTCCCCCTGTTCCGCCGAGGTCTGGACGATCTCCTCTGCCTGGTCCTCCCTCCTCCTGCGGACCCATGCCCGGTGCTCCCTCATGCACTGTGATGGGCCCACAGGCCCTGGGGATGCTGGCTGCTGGGGTTGCCCTGAGGGAACGGGAGGGTGAGTCCAATCCTGACCCAGGGCCCTGCCCCCTGACCGCGATGGGGCAGGGGCCCCATGGGCCCCCGTGCATCTCGCCCAGCCCCTCCCCACCCCCGGAGTGTCCTCCCTACTGGACCGCCTGCCTCACCTGGTTCCTGCACCTGCTGGCGGGTCTCCTCAGCGGCTGCCTGCTTGGTCGCCTGGGTCTGGTCCCGGGGTGTCCCGTGGCCTGCGGGTGAGGAGGGGGGGTTGTGGGTGTAGGGGTGTGTGGTTGGGTGACCTGGGGCTGGCCGGCTGGGCCCCCTCCCGCCTTGGTTGTGGGGGCTGGGGCTCGGACTTGGGCTGGCCCTGGCCCATCCATACTCCCCTTGGCCCCTGCCCCCATGGGCCCGGTTCCTTCCCCCATCCAGGTCGCCCGCTTACCCTCAATGTCTGTCTCGGATCCTTCCGAGGCCAACCCCTCAGTGTGAGAGTGCTCCCCCATAGACCACTGGCTGAGGGTGATGAGGGTGCCGGCCTCAGACTCCGCTTGCCCAGCCTGGGGGTGGATGCTCTCTTGGCTGCTGTCCATGGGGGGGCCTGCAGGTGCTGGGGGTCCCAGGGCTTTCCTCCTGGGAGTCCGGGGCCCTGGAGCTCGTGTCTACCATGGAGGCAGCGAGGGGATGGAGTACCTCAGACGTTCCCTGCCCTGGACCACAGCGCTCCCGACAAGCCATGGGGCGACTATGGACCCCTTCGTATGCAGGATGCAGTCCAGGGCATCATAGAATGGGGCGTCCGGGCTCCGTGTCCGGACCACCTATTGTTGTCCCGAATGGCCTTGTACCCCCTCTTCAGCTCCTTGACCTTTGAGTGGCACTGTGCCGCTGTGCGCTGATGCCCCGCTGCCTCCATATCCCACACTATGTCCTGGTAGACATGCTCATTGCGCTGGTTGAGCGCGAGCTCCAGCTGGTACTCCAGGGTCCCCCATATCTTTATGAAGTCCCGGGCCTCCTGGAGCCCCCACTGGCCCCCTCTGTGGTACGCCTTCCTCCCTCTTCTCCACTGTGGTTCGTCCTCCTCCTCTTCCACCTCCGCCTCCACCCGGGCTGGGGCGGTGTCCTCCGGGGGCTAGTCCACCCGGGTGCTCTTCCGTGTCTGTGGGAGGCAGGGGGTGGGGGGTTTAGGGGTGGGTGCATGTCTTGGCCCCTCGTGCGGTGCACCCTTCCCTCTCTTCCCTGGCGGGAGCCCGAATTTACCCCATGCCCCCCCGGTGCCCCTGCTCCCCTGCCCTTGTTTCCCCTTACCCATTTCCTGGGTGCCTCCTCCACCCCCGTTCTGGCTGATGTCCCCGGGGCATCACGTCCTGGCTGCTGCGGGTGTTGTCCCTGCACCTCCTCCATTGTCAGCACCACCCCTGGCTCCCCCTCCTCCACCTGCGCTCCCTCCACTGCTGCCACTGCCTCCTCTTCCTCAACCCTCGCTCTCTCGCCCACTGCTCTCTTCCGCCTCCCTCCTTGCTCTATCCCGCCATGCTTCCCTGCTGCAGATTACCCTTTAAATCACCCTCCGGTGGTTGTGTTGTTGCTGGTTGCCTGGCAGTGATGCTGCGTGCATTGTCCATGGCTGGGGATCATTGTCTTTGGTTCTGCCTGGGGATTGGCATCCAGATGTTACTTTTTGTTGTTTCCCGGTGGCAACCTCTTTGACCACGCTTCCTGAGATTTTGGGTATTTTCAGATGTTACGAGATCACAGTGAACCACGGTGAATACCCACCTGTGGTCACTGTGACTCGCACGTCTGTTTGGCGGCCACCAGATGTTCGCCACACTCAATCCCCACATGGGGTCAGTTTCAACCACGCTTCCCGGGCTAGCCGCACCAATTCCCTGGGAAGTGTGGTGAATGTGATTCCTGGTGGGGATCAAAGAAAAGTAACGTCTGATCAGTCGCCATGGCCCGGAAGCACCAGCGAGATTCTGGGCCGTGGCAGATTCGGCCAGACACTGTGGCAGCATTGGCCCCGCCACCCGCTCGTCTCCCCAGAGGCCGGGCGGCGGGGAGCATGGAGGGGGCGGGGCTGTGCGGCCACACATTGCGCCGTGCAGCCCCGCCCCCTCCCCAATTCCCCGCCAGGATCCTCCGGCATGTCTGTTAGGATGTGATGGGGTCGTCCCGGCGAGGGATGACTTCATTGTTTTCATGACGGGGCCAACTGGCCCCGTCACGTCTGAAAACACTAGAGTTGGGACCCCGGGGCAATTACCGGATACCGGATTTACCGGTTTTCCGGTTCTCAAAGAACCGGATTCTCAGATTAAATCCGGTATCCGGTACCGGTTTTATTCCATTGATTTCAATGGGGCACTGTGTCCCCATTGAAATCAATGGNCCCCCCAGGGATCACCCCTACTACAAGTTGACTGTACCTTTGTATTTCAGCGGAGCTCCGGGTGCGGCGGCGGCGGGCGGTCCGGTGGCCTCAGCGCCGGCTGTGGCTGCCGGCGTCAGAGATGCTCTAGGCCTTCCCGGAAGGGGGAAAGGTGTCCCCCCCTTCCACCCGCGCAGCCTGGACTCGGGGAGGTTTGTTTTTTTTACTTTTTTGGTGGGACTTTTTACATTGCAGCCATTCATTTAAATGGCTGCAATGTAAAAAAATCCGGTACCGGGAATCCGGTAACGGGACCAGATTTCGGGTAATGCTGGTACGCCCAGTACCGGCATTATCGGATACCGGATTTACCAGCACGCCCGCCCCTAGAAAACACCCTTTGCGCCAGGGAGCCCGGGAAGCATGGTTGAAATTGACCCCATGTGGGTATTGAGCGTGGTGAACATCTGGCAGCTGCCTAACAGACATTCAGGGCTCTTTGGCCCCGCCACGGGATTGAGCGTGGTTCACTGTGATTGAGAGTGATCTCGTAAGGTCTGAAAACACCCTGGGAAAGGCTAACTGGAAATAAGCTCTGCTGGGCTTGGGGCTTCAGCTGTTGGAGGAACATGAAGCTGTCTCAAGGGGGAAATAGTCGGGGTCCTATTTATTCCATCTAGGCTTGCCCAGGCCAGAGCTTCTTTATGGAGGTGGGAGAGAGAGGCACTGCAGAGGCAGACACTTGGAGAGACAGAGACAGCTTCCTCTTCCTCCAACATCTGGAGTCCCAAGCAGCGCAGAGCCTTTTAAATGCTCTGCTGGGCTTAGGCCTTGGAGGAAGAGGAAGCTGTCTCTCCAAATGCCTGCCCCTTCGAGCTCTACAAACATCTCTGGCCTGGGCAAGCCTGGAAGATGAAAATAGGCTCTGCTGGGCTTGCCCAGCACAGCAGACTAGCCTACTTCCATCTTCCAGCCTGTAAACCCCGCTTACAGGTGGTGGCTCCGGGCCCTTCACAGCCCTTCCCGGTGGCATCCCGGCAGTGGCCGGTTCCCATGATGACCGGCCCCACTCTGCAGCTGGCAGTGGCCCCTCCTTCGCCCCCTCGCAATGCAGAGTTAACCCCGCCCCTGCTCTGATGCTCAGAGTGCCTGCGGGTATGTACAGAGCCTTCAGTATAAATGCCAGCGCAAGGTTGAATTTTGCGCTGGTAATCAGAGAGAAATTGCCCCCCCTTTCTGAGCTAAGTATTAGAATTTTGGTGTCTTCCCTTGTCTCTGTGGTGGTCCGTAGGAGCGTGAGAGTGTGCGTGTGTGTGACCTAGTGAGCCCCGTGTGCCTGACAGCTCCTTTGTATTTTCCTCCATTGAGCCTGAGAGCGTGCGTGCCACGAGTGTCCCTGGGTTTCCTTCCCACTTCTCCCGTGTGCGCAACCCCTCTCGCCTACCGCTGGGCCCTTGCCTACCCTGCACTTGTCCCCACTAGTGACCCATACCCCCTACTTGGTGTATTTGGAACGGGTGACAGTGTGGGGCAAGGCTCTGGACTCCCTGTATTGCTCTGAGCCCTATGATGATAGAGGCCTGATCTGGCAGAGATCATTAAGGCCAACATTCTATCCTGACGGGCATTTAACCCCCACTCGTGTAAGCAGAGCCAGGGCCAGAGTACGTAGTGTGCATGATCACCCCCTGAGTGTGGAGTTCCCCCGCCCCCTGGTGAAACAACCTTGCCCAGGCCAGACCTGTTTGTGGAGCTGGGAGAGGCTGGCACTTGGAGAGACAGCTTCCTCTTCCTCCAAGGCCTAAGCCCAGCAGAGCAGAGCAGAACAGAGCAGAGCAGACCTCCTTGCGAGGTCAGGAATGACTAAGGTATACTTATCCCACAAGCCAATGGGTACCGTCAAGAAAGAAATCCTGATGAGGATTAGTGATATTGAAAGGTAGGGCGTATAAACTCACCAGGTCATATGCGAGCATATCTTGATTGGATGCTGGACTTGGGGCAAATGGCCCATTCTTTAATGTCCCTTATTTCACTGAAAGCTAAAGGGTTATTGTTCCAGGCTCGTGTCAATTCCTTCCCTTCTAGTGTTCTAGAGGGACGGTTTCAGGGTAGTCCCTTCCTTGAAAGGCTATGTCCATTCGACTTTGTGACAGTTGAGACTGTGGAGCATATCGTCCTTTTTTGCCACCTGTATGACGCCCCTAGAGACCGGTTGATTGCCCCACACACCCATAGATTTCCTGGCAGATCAGCAGGTACCCTCTTGGGGCTTCTTATAAACAGCCCGGATCCTCAAGTTATCCATGATGTTGCTGCTTTCCTACTTCAGGTGGTGCACATCAGGTCCAACTTCTTGGAATTTAAACCTAATAACGATATTCTTTAGAGGATGGGGCAAGTTTAATGAGAGTCAATAATTGGGAGCTGGTGCTAGTAGCCCCAAGATTAGATTAGTACCTTAGTTTAAGGTTATCTGTAGGTATATGTTTTGTTCTTTAGATGATTAAATTATAATGTATACGTACATTTGTTTTGATGTAACTGTCTATTTGTTTGTATGTGTGTCTTTAAAAGCAATGGCCTATGGCCACGCTTACAATAAACTGAACTGAATTTGATATCTGTGTTAGTGAAGAAGCACTGTTTTGCAATGGTTCCGTTCCTACCTTGCAGATAGATTTCAGTGGGTGGTGCTTGGCGACTGTACATTGTCCCCTGGTGGTCTCCCATATGGTGTCTTGCATTGTTCTATTTTGTCCCCTCTCTTGTTTAACATGTACCTGAAGCCACTTGGGGAGATCGTGTGCAGCTGGGGGGGGGGGGTTCGCTGCCATCAGTATGCAGATGACACACAGCTGAATTTATCATTTTCATCTAACCAAGGCCCTACTGTCTCTTTGCTGTCCTGGTGCTTGGCCGTTGTGGGGGATTGGATGAGTTCCAGCTCAGTCCTGATAAGTAGGGGTATGCATGTTGTTTTTGTTATTACAATAACAATAAAGAAAATTGTCATTTTCTTTATCGTTATTGCAATAACGAAAATGACAAATAATAATAATGAAAATAGAGACAAAAATAACATTTTGTTTTTGAATTAAAGGGGGGAAAATGAAAAATGTGTTTCCGGCTATATCTTTTTTGATTCTTATTCACTTCTGAAGAAACTTGGGGAGATTGTACCTCCAATGGAGGGAACTAAGTGTGCCACTTTTCAAAAAGATTAGATAAAGGGAACCAATTTTAGAAGCAATTGAATGTTGTGATTTTAAGACAAGCTCCAAAACATTCATGGCTACAATTTCTTTATCTTCCATCCAATTTGCATGTAACCTGTGAATGTTATGTCCCTCCACAAGCATTAAGCTGACTCCTGACACTTTTCAGAAAGATTGGATAAAGGGTACTGATTGTATAATACATTAACTTGAACATACATTTCCAGCTGTAATATTTTTATGTTCCATCCTGTTTACCAGACATTTGGTAGGAATGTAGGAATGTCATCTCTGCCAAACTACAGGACAATATTATAAAGGGACTCAATTTTATAAGCAATTGAAGTTGTCCCCTTGAAGACCATTATTCAGATAAATAGCAGCATATGCAGTGCCAGTCAGAGCCAGGCACCTGGCATGGCAGGGGGAGGGAGTCTGTAGGAGGGAGGATATGGAGCAACCCAAAAGACTGACAGACTTATTCACTGGCCAATTACTGCATGCTTCCAGCTTTACAGGACCAATCAATAGTGGCTTCGAGGCGGCATAGGGGGTGGTCCTGAGGTGGGCACAGAAGGGACATAACTGGGACTTTGGGGATAGCATCCCAGCAATAAGGAGACATAGTTTACACATCCAGGCTGGCCAATTATCATAACAATCACATCCTGGAGCACTGTGACTGGGGACATAAGAGAATCTCTATTAGCTCTTTCCTAAACAGATAGTTCTGACTTCCCAGTAACAAGTGCGAGAGAGATGTTGGGATGGTCACAGCACAGAATGAGAATATTTGGTTGACATTTCTGCTGGCCAATTGGCATCACAAATCGATCTTATACCACAATGGGCATTTTTACACACACCTTAAAGTTCCAGATTTTTCAATCTTCTGGATTTACAAGTCCACAAGTAAGTTCCGGATGCATTTTCCACACACACACTGCCCTGAGGCAGTTCTTGGATGCATTCTTCACACAAACACTGCCCTGAGGCAGCCTAAAGTAGCTTCAGCTGTAGATGTGAGGGGCTGCCATGGAAACCAACTGACCACAGCTGCCTGAAGTAAAGTAGTTTACCAGGAGAACATTTTACACACAAAAGTTCTGGGAGAAGTTCTATGCAGAAATTCAAGGAGCCGGATGTTTAAGATCTGGGTGAGTGATTTAGACACACAGAAAGTTCAGGATGTAGCAGCGAATATGCAGGAGAAATGTGTGTGTAAAAAGACAATGACATGTAAGAGAATCCCTGGCATATGCTCCTTCCCTGCATATGCTGTGCAGGCATATAAAATTGAGACCCTTTATCACATCTTTCTGATGTTTGGCAGAGATGATTGTGAAAGTGTGATTATACAGTCCTGAAAAATTTCATGTACACTGGTTGGACTACAAAGATGTTACAGTCAGACATACATTTATAAGTTAATTGCTTATACCACCAGGAGCCTTTATCCAATCCTTCTGAAAGTTGGCAGAGATACTAAATATGGGAAGGGGTATAAGCTTGACAAGTTTCATCTACATTAAATGTAAGGCAAAGAAGGTACAGCTAAGAATGTATATGAAGATTTTTGCAAAATAATATTATTCAACTGCATATACAATTGGATTATTTTATCCAATCTTTTTGTAATTTGGTACACTTAATGCCTTCCATTGGAGGTATAATCACTCCAATCATCAGCCAAATATAATGAAAAACAAAAATGTTACAGCCCAAAATGTGATTTCCATTGAAACCAAAGGAAAATGAAATCGAAAGCAAAAATGAAAACAGAAATTTGATATTTACAAAACCAAAAATGACAGATTTAAATAACAAAAACAAAAAATGAAAACAAAAAACAACATGGGCCCCTGGTGCACACACCTAAAGAAAAAGGGTAATGGAATGTATACATATTAAATACTGTGTAATATACAAAAATGAAACCAATAGAGGCTGTTTAGGACAATATCAAATACCTATAAACTACTAATACATACAATCATCTATCCCCAATATAAATCCAATCCCATGTACTCCTATGCTATACAATGAGGGATAAATGAACTAAACAAAATATCACATAAAGTATACAATTACATAAAAAATACAATACAAAATCCAGCTATCCAGATGGAATGTAGCATTCTACTGGATAGCTGGGTCGCTGGGATTATTGCTGAGGACTCCCGGAGGGAGAGGAATTGGTCCCCTGGTGCACACCTCTACTGATAAGACACAGGTGATGTTAGTGGGTGGGACTGGGGTTCTGGGTGAGGAGGTTTCCCCTGTTATCGGGGGTATTCGTCCTCCATTGGCTCCATCTGTGCGGAATCTGGGGGTGCTCCTGGATTCACAGCTATGCCTGGATTCCCAGATGTTGGCTGTGGCCAGGGTCGCCTTTCGCCAATTACTTCTGGTGAAGAGGCTCCTCCCTTATGTTTCAGACTCCGAACTTGCCACTATCAATCCATGTTTCCGTCACCTCGAGGCTAGACTACTGCAATGCGCTCTACGTGAGGGCTGCCTCCTAACTGGGACAGGACACAGGAAGCACATAACATCTGTGCTCTGAGCCCGGCACTGGCTGCCTATTGTCTTCCAGGCCCAATTGAAGGTGCTGGTTTTGACTTTAAAAAACCTTCACGGCCAGGGCCCTGCTTATTTGAGTGATCACCTCACCCCCCTGGGTGGTCCCTTCGGTTGTCTGGGGTTGTCTGGGAACCTCCTGGCGGGTTCAGATGGATAGAGGGCATTCTTGACGGCCATGCCGTCACTTTGGAATTCCCTCCTGGTGGAGGTTCGCCTCAGCCCTATTGTTCTCGCCTTCTGGCACTGAGATTGCACTGTCTCAGAGCTGGACAATTCCTGATCTGAAGCCTTTATATGACCTGAAGTATTGTATCACTTTGACTTGAGGTATTAATGAATCCAGTTCAGAGAAACTAAACTAGAATGGATCAATATAGCTACAAGAGCTGAAGAAACCTGCAACATATAATTGGGCAACAAACGGTGCTAGTGATTCATCAGATGGAATTGTTCTCTCTGCATCCCTGCTGAACTATAATGCCCCAGTTAGGAGGCTCTGTGTTGTAGAAGGTTATGTCTTTTTGGATGCAATTTTATAATTATGTTCCTTCAGATGAAGAATGTATTAATTTAGTGTTAAAAAAGGAAACCGCAGAATATAGACATAAGATAGTTTATCTGATGATCTTGAATTGTTCTACACCTGACGGAAATTTTGATCTGAGCCTAACTGCATTGGGACCAACTCCAGTCCAAGCCCAAGCCCAATGAAGTCAGGTTCCTGCAAGCCTGACCCCAATATGTACAGGTGGTCCCCAACTGTGGGGGACAGGCTGTGTCTGAAAATGGGGGGAGATCGGGTGTTCGCTAGGGGTGTGCACCAGGCCCCCATGTCGTTTTCATTTTTCTTTTTCATTATTCAAAAATGTCGTTTTCGTTATCGTTGTTAATGGCAATGTTATTATCGTTATCGTTTTTATCGTTTGTGTATCATTTTTTATATGATTTTTGTTATCGGTATCATTATCAGTATCTGTATTCGTTATTGGTATCGATATCGTTATTGATATCAGTACCATTTCAAATGATATTTTGGTATCGGTATCGTTATTGATTCTTGTACACAACTAATATTTATCTAAAACTAAGGGAGACGGGAAGGGAAAAGGAAAACTATTATCTAATCAATTATCTATATAACTATTCTAATCTATATGGCTATAATATAGATCTATATCTAATCTATACTACGTATCTATATATAATGTACAGGGGGGAGAAGGGCAGGGAAAGGGAGAAGGTAAAATGTAGGGTACAAGGAAGGAAAGGTATTGGTGGTAACACCGAAATAAATAATAAATAAATAATACAATGAGGGCTAGGGAAGATTTTTTATGTGCAAGCACCACAGTTCTGTAAACGCAACCTCACAAGCAGAGCTCTCACAAAACAGAGAGAAAAAAACTGGCTCTCACATTATAAAAGGTTGCAGTGCCCTCACCCAGAGCCCCCCTGATTGGTTGTGGGAGGCAGCAGGCATTGAGCAATCACAGAGTCCCCTGAGACTGCTGGGGCCTGCTTGCACTGCTCATTGGCCAGCGATACATCCATCAGATACTGAGCTGCTCGCCCCTCCCAACACAGGCACAGTTCAAGAGTTCAACCCTGTTAAGACTCTGAGATGTCTGCTCCCTCCTCCCTTCTCCACATCTTCCCTCCAAAACCCAACCGTCACAGCACTAATAATGACAGTGATAACAACATTGTCATTTTCATTTCTCGTTAGCGTTTTTGTTGGTTTTGTTATCATTTTTGTTATCATTTTTGGTATTGTTTTCAGTATCGGCATTGATATCGATATTGATATCATAAGAACATAAGAACATAAGAAGTGCTATACTGGGTCAGACCAACGGTCCAGCGAGCCCAGTCTCTTGTCTCAGACATGGGCCAATCACAGGGGCCTGGGAGAAGCACCCAACAGGTCACCATGCTATCCATTCCCTGTGGGTCATCCCCAGGCTCCTGATAGTAAAGGGTTCTGTTCCCCAATCCTATCTGGCTAATAGCTGCTAATGGACCTATCTTCCAGAAACTTGTCCAAACCTCTTTTAAACTCACCTATACTGCTGGCCTTGACCACCTCCTCTGACAGTAAATTCCACAACCTAATTGTACGCTGAGTGAAAAAATACTT
>QEPC01006793.1:1185081-1199488 GCA_003113815.1 Sphenodon punctatus | reverse complement strand
CTGCTGGGTCTCCCCTGTCCACATGCTTGTTTACGCTCTCAAAGAATTCCAAGAGATTAGTGAAGCATGACTTCCCTTTGCTAAATCCATGCTGACTCTTTGCCATTAAGCCATGTTTATCAATATGCCCAGTGATTCTGTTCTTAATGATAGTTTCCACCATTTTGCCCGGCACAGACGGCAAGCTTACCAGTAGTTTCCATCCAGGATCACCTCTGGATCCCTTTTTAAATATTGGGGTTACATTTGCCACCCTCCAGTCCTCAGGTACAGTGCCAGATGCCATTAGGTTACAAATTACTACTAGTAGGTTTGCAATTTCACATTTGAGTTCCTTCAGTTACCGTTATCGTTCAGTTATCGTTCAGTTATCATTACTGTTATCAGTATTCTTGGTTTTCATTTTTGGTATTCTTGGTTGTTGTTTTTGTTATCGTTATTCTCAGTTGTCATTTTTGTTATTGCAATAACAAAAATGAAAACAACAATTTTCGTTATCATGATTGTAATAAGAAAAACGACATGCACATCCCTAGTGTTCGCTCTCCTCATTTCTGATGTGACTCTGGTCGCATGAAATACCATGATGTCACAGTGCTCCATGGGGGCAGAGCCTCCCACAGTTAGCAACACGATCCACTGAGGGGCTTGAGCTGGGGGTACATCCAACCAATGTCCAGCAGGACCAGTGAAGTCTTGTCGGGCTCAGGTCGTGTTGTAGGCTTCTGGATCTCACGGTCTTTTCTGTTTGTCTGTAAAGTGGCCTGTATACCACACTGTGCTGCCACAGAAGCAATATGTAATAACTTATTTACCAATTCAGTAATATAAAATGACGGCCCAAGTTGTGGTGTCTATGCCACTGTATTTATTTAAATATGCATCATAAACAGACAACACCATTCACATAGAGTGATCCAATGAGCATTACCATTGCTGCCTAGAGACTACATACATTAAGTTTCTCCTCAACTGTCCATCTATACAAAGACATAGCATAGCTAACAAAATGGAGGGACTCAGCTAGAACAAAATGAACTGTTATATACTATGAAGGCATAGTTAACTTTTAAAAAACCTTAATCTCATTTATTTTCACACAGCCAATGCCATCTGCTGGAAATATAGAGAAACAATATTCTACAGTTCAGAGGACACAAACCACGCAAGATCAGATTCTGCACCTCCATATCCTGCACTGGAGTGAAAGGGGAAGGATATTAAACACCAAGAAGTCTCAGTGTTTAATATGTAAAAAGTGACTTACTGGGGCCCAAGTCCACCATCAGAACCCCTGATGATGCCACCCCATAGTTTGTCCGAGCAGGGAACTGAACCTTAGTCTCAGTCCAGCAAGCAACCCTGATCACTGGACCACTCTGTCTCTCTACAGCTGAATATAAAACGGGAGTTCTTGGATGAAGCCACAGGAGCTGGAAGGCCCAGGATCTCTCATATGCCCTGAGGCAGGCAATCACAGAAGTCACACTTCTGGGCCAGCAGACTGCAGGGAAACCGGGCAGGCTGCTGTCAATCAGCCTTAGGGTTGCCACCTATGTATATTTTTCCAGGCCACTTATGAAACATTATAAGCAGCAAAAGTGATGGGTCAGACAGGGTCAGACTATGGGTCACCATAGTGTGGGTCAGACAGGGACCAGGCCCATGAGCAGCAGTGTGCTACCTTGAGTTGGGCAGCCTTACCCCACTTTGGATAAGGCTTCTACGCCCTGCGTTCTCAGCTTTTTCCAAGGATGCAGGGCATAGCAACCAGCTGCCCACCCCACCCTGGGGCAGGGTGAACATCTGGTGGCCACCAGGGACATAAACCACTGCATTGTGGGGCAATGGTGCCCAAACTGGGGTAAGGCTGCCCAACTCGAGATAACATCTCACATGGCTGTACCCCTTGTCTTAATAATCAGCTCAGGAGGTGAGACAGGAAAGTCATCAGTGAAAGCCAAATATCCATCCAAGTCTTTTCTGACTTTCATATCCAACCCTGGAATAGCCAATATCAGTCTTTTTCTGCTCTTTCACATTTAGGGGTGCACATTCTAGGAATATTTCTCAGGACTCAGCTCCCCCCCTCCCCCCCCCTTTGAATTTAATTGCTGGAACTGATGAGCCTTGGCAAGCACTCCCACAAATTCAGACCTGCTCACCTGCTTTCCCTGTGGTTTCCAGCCAGCTATGGGTGCATTTTTTAATGACCATTATTTCAGAATCCTACAGCTCCATAGAACATAATGTTGGGGATTGGGCTGGGGGATTTTTAAGATGATTTTTACTATTTGGGCAGGGACGTGGGGTAAAAATTGGAATAAGTAAAATAAAATTAAATAATGAGCATCCCTTGCCATGAATACTCTATGCCGTTGCTTATTTTTCAAATATTGGTCTGGCAACCCTTGGCATAGCATATAAACTTATTCATTTTTTGTTGACTTTTTTAATTGGGAAGGCCCCAATCCTGTAAAACAAAGCTATCACCATAGTAGTCCCATTAATTTAAATGGGACTGCTATGGGTAGTAGAATTAAGCAAACGTGTTTGCAGGACTGGGGTCTAGCACTGGGTTCTTCAGAAAATCCTTCGGGAATTTGGATTGCATTGGGAAATAGGCATTTATTTCCTGTATTTTCCTTTGGGGATCACAGTCTAAACAAGTAGAAGGTTGAAGAGAAGAACATTGGCAGGAAGACAATAACCTTTGAAGGAAAATGGGAAGGGAGGGGAAGATGCCAAAGATCAGCTGGAGAGAAAATGTTGAAGGAACGGAAAGGATCTTCTTGAGGATGGGACTTATATAGTTATGAAACTATGTTATTAAGTGAATTTCATTCCCTTTGTGTATCTATGAGTAGGAGCTTTTCTCCAAAACATTACCTTGGGTAAGCTACCTCATGCTCTCCTTCCCCCTTTCTATCCAGTAAGCAGCCTGAGTCTCAGCACAGTAGCTTCTCAAAAAGCTGCAGCTGCTGTTAACACTACTTGTGTCTACATGGTAGGGAATGAGTGGATCCAATGGGTACTTTCAGACATGATGCTAACCACCCTTTAACCACCGTTGGTGGTTATTTATGCATGTTGCGGGGCTGCATAGGGCACCAATACAGCCCTGCAACATGCATAAATAACCACCAAGGGTGGTTAAAGGGTGGTTAGCGTCATGTCTGAAAGTACCCAATGTCTCTGCTCCTGCTGGGGTGGTTCCCAACAAAAGGTGGTGGCTTAATGCATTGCTGACAGCATTTCTTGTGATTAGGCTTGTTGTACAGTGGCATCATTACAGAGTAACAAAATGTCATGCTCAGATAAACTACTTAATATTTGCACAGCGGACCTGGAAGAAGGGAAGTATGAGATTCATTCAGCCAACACCCAGACACAGTGGAAAGCTCATAGAGCATAGCCATGCTGCCTCTCCTCCCTCTCACCCTCCTCCCTGCCAGCCTGTGAAGGATTTCCCCCTGCTAACAAACCCATGCAAAACAATTGACATCAGTCCCCTCTTCCCCTTATAACTAACCTACATATCTGCACTTCCCGACTCCATCATTTCACCCATTTATATATGCTCGTCCTCTTTATTTGCCCCCCCCCCCTTGTACATTCTAGATTGTATTTTGTATCTGGACCTGCCTCTAATGATCACTTGGTACCAGGCACATTGCAGATGCTATATAAATGATAATCACAGGTTACTGCCAGTGTTTTAGGCCTGGTGCTGCAGTGTGCATTGTAACTTGAACTGCAAATTTCTGAGGGGAAATAACCTAGGAGGTGGGACCATGTGGAGGCAGGGACAAGGGACTCTATTGCCCTTTTCTGGTGTGCCACAACTTGGGTGGCCAGATATGCAAATTTTAGAGGACATTTATGAGAAATACAGGTTGCAGCCCTGCAACCTGTATTTCTCACAAATGTCCTCTAAAATTTGCATATCTGGCCATTCTAGCCACATCTCTTTTGGAAAGTCGTGATGTCATTATTGCTCTGCAGGAGGCGTGGCCACACTTAAAAGGGTAGGAGAGTACCATTCCCACAGCTTCCTCCCCCACCCCTTAACCAGAGAAATCCAAGTTTTACCCAGAGGGAACCCAAATTGTAACTGGTGCGCTGGATTGGGAGTGGATGGATTTGGGACCTGAGTTTAGTCAACGTAATGCAAGGAGAATTATATTGACGAATCTGACAGTCGCCTGGAAACCTTTCCTTGACCTCATTTAAAATTATTGCCGCCGACGCCTTTAACCCAAATGCAAGATGTTTGCTGGGGCTTGCCCTTATGTGAGATGGCTGCTATGGGCTCTACCGCCCTCATTCAAGATGGGGGGCCCAGCCGCTTCTATAACCCAGTGAAAGGTGGCTGCTAAAGACGAAGAGTCTGAAGTCTTTTTGCCCTCAGTCAAGATGGTCGACAGGGGTGTTATAATGAGAAGATACTGCGTGTAGGGTATCACGTGAACGGAATCGGCCACTAAGAGGTGGTAGAGGGGCACGTGGTTTCCTCGTTTAGCGTGTGCGCATGCAGTTGTTTCGTATTTACGTAGGGGACGCGTCTGGGGGGCGCCGTGGGTTTGAGAGGTTCTGAGAAGGACAGGTGAGCGGGGGATCGGTTGCGGGGGAGTGCTCTTCGTTTAGTGCCGGGTGAATGGAGGGGCTGAATGGGGGACAGGAGCTTCCCTCCCCATCTCTGCTGTGGAGTAGGCGGGGGCTGCGTTAGAGACAGGGTGGCTCTGCCCCGCTCTTTCCCATGTTGCGTTGGGGGTTTCCTCCTTCCTTTTCTCGCTTTAGAGAGGCGGTTAGAGGGGTGCATTGCTGGAACGGAAATGCGCCCCCAGACATACCCCCTCGCTGTGTAAGGGGGAAGTGGGGGAGAGTAACTGCTCCTCCCCACTAATGTCAGTGAGTTCCCAAGCTTTTTGCTTGCGTGAGGAAACCTACCCGTTTGGGACTTCAATATAACGAACCATGACCATTTCACCAGGGTGGTTGATTAAATATTTACTTATTTAACACTCTAGCCTGCTCTGCCCTGAAGACTTGGGTGGGTTACCACATATATTTTTTTAAATCCCCTTTGCTGGGCTATTCCTTCTCAGTAATAGCTAGAGTCTTTTCCTTGGGGGGCTGAAGTGTGTGTGTATTCAATCATAGGGTCCCAATTGTCAACAAAGACTTGCAAAGTGTAGGAAGAAGTAGTTGAGAATGTGACCTCATCTGTGTCCAGGCCCATAGCTCAGGCACCTTTTGTCCTGTGTGCTTAATCTGGGGATCTGCCCCTCTTTTCAAAATCCACCCTCCTGCTGTGCTGGCTGCCTAGAATACTGCAAGTAATAATTGTGAGATGGCTGCAGTGATGCCATGGTTTCTTTCCTGGATGGTTACAGTTCCTTTTGAACCCCCAATTTTTGCCCCAGCCTTACCTTGTACGACAATTGGCTAAGGCTACACAACCACAGTGTCTGCTTGCTACAAGTTGAGTTGGGTTGGTTTGTGAATAGATGGTGTTCCCAAGAACTAATGGCATGATCTAAATGTGGTTAAAAGCTCTATTGCCTTAAGAGTTCCAGGTAATCCCTTTCCTTGATTCAGTTAAAACTTATTCACATGCTGTGTTGTACCTGCAAATCTTCATTAGCGCCCCATATAGCACATGGCAGTAAAATCAGAACAGTGAATTGGTGCTTGGACAAACCTTGCACCTGTTGTATACATATTGCTTTTCAGCTATACCTAATCAATCCTAGGCTGTTCACAGTGAGGTAGCTTCTTATTTTAATCCTTTCTTTGCATAACAGATGTATTGGGCCTCTGATAAGCCATAGTCTGAAACACTATCCTTTGTGGTGTCAAAGTAGTGACCTCAACAGTTCCTTGCTGGGTGTATGCATCATAATGGCCTTGTTGCCCAAGCCCCTGGATGCTGCAGTGGCATGCCTCATTTTATGGCCATCCATGCCAGTTCCTGCTTAGTATTTTAAATAAAAATAGACTTAAAATGTAAGTTCGTATCCTAAAAGTTACTACAGAGCATTTTCTGTCACAAATAATCTTGCTACAGTATTTGAAAACTTGTTTTATGTTGTATCACAACCAAGGAGCATAATACAGATTTTATTAGGGAGGAAGAGGGGGAACCAAATGATTCTACATTGTGCTATGTCACAGTACAGCAAGTGATAGTTTATAAAATAGCATTAAAGTGATTTCCCCCCCCCCCCCTTTTTTTGGGAAAACTGTTTTCTTCATTTACTCCCCTTTTTCAAATCAAATTTCAAAAGTGTGAATTTCTGCATGCTATGGTATTTAAAAGTGCTTTGGATTATATTTGATTTCAGTGCATAATATCCAGTATTTCAGCCTGTTTGATAAGGCTAAGCAGGTCACTTGAGTTTATCAAGTGGACCTACAACTGAACAGTCCTTCAAAGTAATAAGGAACTTGAACAGTGGAGTTAACCTTTTTCTTGTGGGTAGGATCAAAATTCTGCTTTGTAGTCTTGAGAAGTGTGCACCGTTTACCTGAACCATGTGACTTTCTTTAACCTCCAGATGTATCTAATAATCGTGCAGTAGCTTGATGTCTGTATTATTGTCGTTTTTCTATTGGATAACTGACAAGCGATCTTACTCTTCTACATTGCTTTAACTTTCTTTTGTTGCTTATAATATTATTGCTAAGTAATAAATTACCCCTCTCATTATTGTAGGCATATTTGTTGCTGCAACTGATTTCAACCATGCTGGTGGCAAGGTTAGTGTGTTTACGGGCATTGCCATGCAATAGTCTTCGCCCTGCCCTAACACAGGCCTCCCCAGCTTTGAGAAATTCCAGCATAAAAGCAAATCGATGGCTAATGCAGCCCAACCAGGTAAGGTAGCTTTCTGGTCTTTACTATTTGATCTAAAGTGCTTGTTTTGGAGACTTAAGGTTTATAACTTTCTCTGACCTAAAGTGAAAAGAGAGAGAACTGGGCACTGGTAGTACTAAAAAATATACCAGTCTCATATGCATCAAGCCTAAGTAAACCACCTCAAACTTGACCTTATGGGGTATCCAGAAAGGTATCGCATTCTGCCGCTTCACTCCCTGCAACAATGGGATCATTAGTGTGGACAAGCATATTGTGTATCTAGCACTTTTTTATCTATTCTAGACCTTTTCTGAGTAGGATTAGATGATCCTGCAGTAGAGACTGTCCTATGCCTCTTTTTGATCCTAGTAAATATATCTTGAGCAAGGACCTCATAGCAGGAACTTTGGTGCCAATGGTCTTTTACTCTTGAAGAAAATAGACTAAGCACATTGTGAAGGGAAAAATATTGAGGCATACTAGCTTTCAGTCTCCAGTTGATTATTTAAACTGAGTGTAAATATCTTGAGCACTCATAAAACACTCAAGTGTATTTCAGGTGCTTGTAAATGTTCATATTTAATGCCTTCAGAATTTGATAGCCATTTGTGGGCCTCCAAAATAGGAGTAATGGTTGGGTGGGGTAGTTTAGGGAAGCTTGAAGGGCTATTACAAATGCTGTAGCCATGATTGCGATAAGACTAGAACCCCATGTCTATGCCTTCGGCTTGGGATGCTTTACAAATGCTAACTTAGGTAGCAAATATATTTTCCTCCTTTTTATAGCAAAAAGGGAGGGGGGGATGGGTTTAGATCTCCATTTTATTATATTTCTGTAACCTGAGTTGGAAGAAGAAGCTGTCTCAAAATAAAATCATGCCAGAAAAATCCTGCTTAATATCTGGTGTTCAGATATTAAGCAAATAAGGCAGAACATGTGCAGAATGTATTCCTTAAGAATTTCTGAGATTGGTTGAGAACAAGTCTTGAAGCATGTAAATTGCAGTATTACATAACTGAATTTGGTTTCAAGCGTGAAAGTACACCAGAGTTTGAAGACATCTATATCTAGAGATGATAAAACGTACTATAGCATTTTGCTGTACTCTGGGCTACTATAGTTTGTCTTAGTATTTCTTGAATTTGGCACTGTTTTTTAAATACAGCTAGT
Source organism: Sphenodon punctatus (assembly GCA_003113815.1). Lineage (NCBI taxonomy): Eukaryota > Metazoa > Chordata > Lepidosauria > Sphenodontia > Sphenodontidae > Sphenodon > Sphenodon punctatus. The sequence goes on along the minus strand of QEPC01006793.1, from coordinate 1,191,455 downwards.
TTGTCTATAAATCTCTTCTAGAATCTATCTAATACTGCTCATCTGATTGTAACAGGGATATTCCACCAAAGCAAGAATGGGCATACGACGTGGAAAAACTGGCCAAGAAATCAAAGCGGCAGCATCTGAGCCATCAATGCAGACTGCGTTTAAAGGTAGAAATAAACTTCTTCTAAAAATTCACTATATTTGAAGACCACCTGCAAAGTTTTCTGAAAACCCGCATAGGTTTTCACTAGGTTTGGCTAAAAGCATAGTTATTTTTAAGTAAATGTGTTAGAACTTTTCACTTGCAGGTTTTGCAGTAACTATTTCTTTTATTACTGTAATGTTGGTTATTAGTGGGATTAAACACCTTCCAAGTTTTTACAATTCTTATCCAATTCATATCTAATGTTTCAAATTTGGGCTTATGCACAACAAGCTATAGAATGGCAATTTCTATCGGAAGGTTCACAAAGTACTTATGACCGTAACACAGCCTTTTAATATTCATGAGCATTTTTTACATCTATTTTACAAATGGGTAATTTGAAAAGTAAAATAGGAGGGTAAAATTTTCAAGATACTTATGAACTAGAATTCTATTGAATTTCAGAAAGACGAGCCCATATCCCACTTCTGGAAATGGGACATTGGCGCCTAAGTCTTATGGGTAAAAACAACTTTGTTGTCCACATTCCCACTGCAAACAAGCAGAAGAGTGAGGATTGAAATTTGAATCTCTTGTTTGACTCCCCCCGGCCAAATAATCAACTTAACTACAGACACAAATTTAGCTGGACTCATACAAGTTTCAAGAAGATTGCTTCAAATATTTTTCTGATTGAGCCTGTCTTATGAGGTGACACACACACGCAGCTAAAGATGATAGTACCAGATTCAGACTCCGTAAAAGCAGGCCCAGTTCCACTTGTGCCAGCTTACACTCAGTGTGACAGTCAGGATTGGATTTTGTGGGCTTTGAGGGCTGGAAATGTTCACTAGCAGGAACTTAAATTTCTTTTGTCTGTGGACACTTCAGTCTCATGGGTAAATGCTTTTCCTGAGACAGTTGTTGCTCAGTTCTAGGGCAGTCTCCAGTTACTGTAACTGCTACACTACTGCTCCTAATCAAGGGGGAAACATGTATAGCAATATTGTTGCTTTCTGTTTTGTAGTTGATCAGATGGGAAGATGGATTGTTGCTGGAGGAGCTGCTATTGGCCTTGGAGCTCTCTGTTATTATGGAATGGGGATGTCAAATGAGATTGGAGCCATTGAAAAATCTATGTAAGCAAGATACTTTTAAAAAAACAAAACAAAAACTTGTTTTAAGTCGAGATGAGGTCAGCTGAAATGCTTCCACATGTATTCTTCCTCCCAGCTTTTCTCTTCCTCTTCTATAGCTTTTAACTGAGTTTTCCTTAAATCCTTTTAAAAAGAAAGGCTGATGTAGCAGACAGTATCTTGTTTGTGCACATAGCTATAAACTACATTTCACTAATAGTAACAAAAATGGGTGTGTCTATACAGATTCCATTGCAGAATACTAAGTTAAAAATGTAGAGGTGAAAAATGCTGACTAAATCTGTTAATGTTTGGGACACCATTTTAATAAGAAAACATAGCTGCCTGATATTCATCAACGCCATAATTAACCCTACTTAAGGTTTGATCCTCTGTCCGTTAAAGCTAATGGCTTGGCTTCCCTTGACTTAATGGTGGAGTATTGGGCCTTTTGTTTTGCATTTATTTTAACTGACTAATAAATTACAAGGACATAACTTACAAAAACTTTTTTTTAACTGCAGTGGAACTGTAGCAGGTTAGCTAGTAAAGCCTACCAGCATTAAAATTAAGTGCCATATATGTGGAGGGGTTAAACTACCACACAGCCTTGATTCATATGCTAGAGTTCAAAGTTGGAGTAAGAGAAGGGAAATGCTTTCTAAGTCCTTCCCATAGGCTATGCTTCTCACTCCTTTGTGGATTGGTTCCCAAAAGTGCCGGTGGATGGGGCCAACCCTAAAACTGCACACTTACACATGATCAGTGGAATAGAACATGCACACAAGCAATAGAGCATGCACACAAGAATAGCAGCTTTAGCAAAAAACGGAGCCAAGTGAGTCCAGTGTGCATGGGGGCAAATAGGGCTTGTCCTTCTTAGATTGTAAGCCCAGTGGGAAGGGACCTGTCTCCAATAACCTGAATATGTTGAATGGCAGGAGTACAATAGCAGAGAAAATATTCCAACCAATTTAAAACATTCAAAGTTCAACTCAGGCATCAGTCACACAGCCAGAGGGACAAAATTCAAAGGGGTTGGAAGCGTAACGCTATGTAAAGTCACGTGAAAAAAGTATATTTGAATGCATTTTTAGCATTTCCATTTATTTTGCATTTCCAGTTCTATTTTTACAGTCTGGTGCATTGGCAGCTTAAACACAAAACCCAGGCAGTATTAAAACACCCCAGTCCAGTTGCAGTGCATGCTGAGTGAGGAGGATTGAAATGCAAACCATGCAGGACTAGTTCCACTGAGATTAAAACCCAAAGCCAGGGTTCTTTTTACTTCAGATTAAGGATTGAAATGCAAACTAGGGAGAATTTCTCCCACTAAACGGTGACTGGGATTGAACCCCAAACCCACAGATTTCATTCATATCAAGTTTAAAAAAACAAAACACAGATAGTAAAACACCCCAGTCCAGTGCGTGCTGAGGGGGATTGAAATCCATTGCAAACCAGAGGCAATAAGGCAGGCACCCCACGCAGTACAGCGAGAATTAAAATCGAATCAATTGTGCATTTATTTGTCAGATTAAATTCATTTTCTCCCAATCCACTGATTAAGCAAACCCAGATAATTCCGAATCAATTCATTGTATTTAATATATATAGTAATATTTTTTCCAATAGTTTCAGTGAATAATGAAATCAGTTCATTTTCTGCCATTTTCTATGGGTTTTTTGCTTAACCTTAGTGGTTCCAAGCCATAAAAAAGGATTAAAATAAATTAAAAGAAAAATACATAGCCCTTCTCTTACCTGGCCTTAGCCAGAGCCAGCCCAGGCCTGATAACCAGTCAGCCAGCTGTCCAGCTTCATCCCTTCCCCATCCTAATTCCTCCCCACCCCAATCCTTTGGCTCCCCCACGCCACTAGCTCCCAGCTATTTACCCCTAATCCACACTAGACTCCCCCATCATCCCTCCATCCCAGCCTGGGGCTCCCTTCGCTGCATCCCATCTTCCTCTCCCCCTGCATCCCCATCTCCCCTCCCTTCCCCAAATCCACCACACTCATCCTAGTATTATCCTCACCCCTGCACCCCTAATCTCTCCCCGCCAGCCTCCCTGGGCTCTGGAGCCAGCTGCAGTGTCCACCAGCCAGTGCCCATGCTGCTGCTTGCAGAGGTCTGCCCCTCCTCTTTTTCCCTTCAGAGGGGGAAAAAGCTCAGGCTGGAGGCTTAAGGAAGCCCAGGACTACGTGAATAGATGCTGTGAAGTGCCCTAAAGGATTTGCTGATTGGCTGGGTTCCTCAACAGGAACCCAGCCAAGGCGCCCATAGCATCTTCCCTGATCCCTCCCCAATCCTCCAGAAAGCATTGCTTTTCTGGGACAGCACCCAGTGCATGTTGCCTAGGGGCTTGGGGAGGTGAGTTCTCCAAGTCCCCGCCTCCTTCTTGCTCTCTGGCCAGTGAGTGGGGAGCAGGAGGAGGATGTCTATCCTCTCCCCTTGCAAAGTGACTCGCAGTCAAGTGGAATTCTTCCCCTCAGGCTCAGTTTACATTTAATAGCTTTTAGTTCTGGCTGCCTGCCAGAGCTATGACTCATCAGCTCTGGTAGGCAGCCAGAAGCCGATAGTTAGATGCAAACAGCCGGGGGGGGAGGGGGAATTCTGTGCTGGATCAGCTGAGGGTTCAGGGGGGTGGCCACTCTTAACATCCTGGGGAGGGGTCACCACTGGTTCCAGAGGAACTGGTGGGTTCTCCATTGTTGGGTGATGAACAAAAAAACCAGGCTGGATAAAATTCTGCCAGAGATTTTGCCAGAGAGGAGTAATCGGCCTTGGAGTGGCATAGATGTGCTACAGGATGTCCAAATGTCTCTCCTAGCCTTAGAAGTCTATAGTTCTGACATCTTCCATAGAAGTGACTGATTTCTCTTAGGCCGTTTTTAAACGAGCCTCCCGGTGGACATGAGTGGGAGCATCCCGTTTGAATGTGGAAGTGTGCACTCCCATGACCCATACACCTCCACCCACGCACAGAGCAACTGGTGAAAAGGCGGGTTGCTCTGTGCATGGAGATGGGTGTGCACCCATCTGCTCTCTCCCCCACATGCGCAACCCCTGCAGCAGCACTCCACCCGCCACACATGGACTGCCCCCCCCCAATAGATCTGTTTAAAAATGGCCTTAGTGCAAATGTCACTTGACTTCCAAGGTAGAACTGAGATGAGGGAGACAGGAGCTGTGATTGTCTGCAAACTTGGTAAAGGAGTAGTCTTATCAAATAGGAAATTGCTGGAAAACAGTAATTGGATATGTTACCAATACCTTAGTGGTAAGGTTTTTTTCCTCTGGAATTTGGTAAACAAAGTTTTATATCTAGTCTACTTACTGAGGAACTATCTCTAAACAGGACTGTTGTGCTGCACCCACTGATGACTCAGCAGTTTGACCAGCATGTTTAAATAGCTAACACATTATCCACTTGGATTCCCTCATCTTGCATAACTGTTGAGACAATCTCTTTTGCTCTGTCACCATCTTAAAGGAAGCTGTGTGCATGAATGAAAAGTGCTTACAGAAGGCAGTGTAATATACCGTAACTATGGTGGAATGGTATCCCACATTTTAACACAATCCTTTGTAAACATTAGCATGTTCACAAAGATGAATAGCTAACAGCTTTGAGGCCTCAAACATGATACTTTTCATGACAGTAGGAGATGGTCGTACACTTACTATGCTTCATAAATGCCGTACTGGGTCAGACACATCCATTGAATCCAGCATTCTGTCTGACAGTGGCCATTCTTGGTTGCTTCAAAGAAGTATCAAACAGGTGATAATGGAGTGATCCTTCCCTTGTTCGCTCCCAGCTCCTGATGGCGAGAGGTTTACATTCCCCCAGCCTACTTGGAGGATAGGTCCATTAATGGCAATAAGCCAAGAACTTAAACAATGCTTTTTTTAAACCCAGCTATGCTACTGACCTTGACCACATCCTCTGGCAGCAAGTTTCACAAGTTAATTGTATGTTGCTTGAAAAAAAGATTTTTATTCTAAATTTGCTGCCAGTTGAGTGACCCCTAGATCTAGTACTATCTGAGAAGGTAAGTAAATCCTATTTACTTGTTCCACGCCACTCATGACATGTAGCTCATCACTCTTGAGTACTTAAAAGCATCACTGTATCAAAATTAAGAACTGGCAGTTTTTAAGGTGTGACACCAACTAAAACCATTTTTCCCCCTGCCAGGATTTGGCCTCAGTACGTGAAAGACCGAATCCGTTCTACCTACATGTACTTTGCTGGAAGTGTTGGCTTGACAGCTTTGTCTGCTGTTGCAGTTAGCAGGTCTCCAGCACTCATGAGCCTCATGACGAGGGGTTCTTGGTTGGTAAGATGACTTTAAATTTTATTTCTTAAGTTATTTTTTTTTACAGGTGTTCTTTGTAAAAACAGAAGTTTACTGAGAGATGCAGCTTCTGTAAGAGCTTCCAGTGTCACATCAGTTTGTGCAAACTCTCCTGAATAAATAGCAAAAACATAATTAACTAAACAGGCTTGCCGAAGCAGTCCTCTGTTCAATCTAGGCCATATAATCCTAGAGGGGAGGGAGTGATTTTTTTTAACTGCTGACCCTTCTGTTTTAGTAATTTTTGTAGATAGGTGTTTTGTAATAATTTATGAAAAATTCTGTAGAAATATTGTGATGGGGTGGGAGTGGAAATTCCTGCTGAAACAAAGGTGCAAACAATGAAATACTTTTGGTAAGAGCTTTTGAAATTGATTGGTTATTAAGGGTAAACATCCTACAACTTAATTCTCTGTAAAACAGTGTGGCCAGAGTGTAATCTGTTCCACCCGTGTTAATTTAAAGTAACTCCACACTTCACTGTAAACAGTCAATCTTGCCCATGGTTAGCTGACTTAGCAGTCATGCTGCAATAGTAAAAGTAGCATATCATTCATTTCATTTCATTAATTTCATTTATTAGATTTCTATACCGCCCCATCCTGCACAGCAGCTCGGGGCGGTTTACAACAATAAAAAACATTTAAAAACATTTAAAATACAACCATAAAACATATCAATAAGCTGGTGGTATATAAAAATAAATAGACAGGTGGGGGATTAAAAATCACCCCCCCCCC
>QEPC01006793.1:1169430-1182124 GCA_003113815.1 Sphenodon punctatus | reverse complement strand
CGGCACCTCCCTCCCCCTTAGTGGGGGGGTGATGACCTCCACCTCCCTCAGGCACCGTAGACCCCTAGGGGCCCGTGCCTTCCCACCCCATGGACCATACCGTCCGCGCCCCATCACGACCCCAATGGCCATGCCCTCCCCTCCATCCACCCAATCCCGGCCCTTCAGACCCGGCTGCTTGCCCCCCCGGCCCTCCCCCCCCCCCCCCCCCCCCCCCCCCCCCCCCCCCCCCCCCCCCCCCCCCCCCCCCCCCCCCCCCCCAGTCCCCCAGAAGTGCCCCCGAAGTGCCGCGCCCTTTGGCCGCGAGCCTGCGGCTCCAGCCGCTGCCTGTGGGCTTTTAGCCCCTGCTACTTCCCAGCTATAAACTGATTTTATTTTTTTCAAATGTTGCTAACAAAATAGCATAGTGAAATACCCTGAAATGTTCACATGGGTTCCTTTTTATTCTGGGGTATCTGTCACTTGAAATCAGAGGAACTCTGATTCAAGCAGGTGCAGTTTGCTCCCAGATTGCTGACACATTCCATCAAGATAAACCAAGCCTTGTGTGAATGCTTTTCAGGTTTTGTGGATAGGATAACTACCTATGTGTGAACAGGGCCAAGGAAAACTAAATGCTAAAAAGTTTTATATATCCTTTATTTTTTAAGAAAAAGTTTCCACCTTTATTAGATGAACTTAATTTTAGAAAACACCAGCTGCTATTCTGAACATGACTTTGCCAATGAAATTGGTGTGAAATAGATTGTAGGAAGTCATTTTACACCACAGAGGCCATGCAGTTACATTGCAGATAGTAGGTGGAATAAAGACACAGGCACTTAATGGTAAAATGTGTCTGTAGTTTTATTTATTTATTATTTATTTATTTCTCTCTCTATGTTTGTTAGCCGACCCCTCATGCCTACAGCATCTCGGGGCGGCTTACAATACCAGAAAACACAACAATAAAATTCGATAAAACACTAAAACCCCAACAGTTTTCTTTTTAAAATCATATTAACCCCCAAACTATCCCACCCCCCTCTCCGAAGGCCTGGGTGAACAGCCAGGTCTTGCAGGCTCGGCGAAAAGCCAGCAGACCTGGGGCCAGGCGGGCTTCCTCCAGGAGGGAGTTACAAAGTCACGGCCCAGCGACCAAGAATGCCCTCTCCATTGTGGCCCCCCGTTTTACCCGGGGGACTTCCAGAAAGGCGGACCAAAAGGATCGCTCTGAGACGTGGAGGGTGATGTGGTCCCTGAGGTATGAGGGGCCGAGACCGTGCAGGGTTTTATAAGTCAACACTAACAGCTTGAATCTGGCTTGGCATGCTATAGGTAGCCAGTGCAGAGTGCGGAGCACAGGTGTTATGTGCTCCCGCCGACCCATCCCCGTAAGGAGACGGGCAGCTGTATTCTGCACTAGCTGCAGCCTCCGAACCAGTATCAAGGGAAGTCCCACATAGAGCGCGTTGCAGTAGTCTAGCCTCGAGGTGATGAAGGCATGGATGGGGGTGGCCAAGTCGGGTCTGGAAATGTATGGACACAGCCTCCGCACCATATACAACTGGCGAAAGGCGGCTTTAGCCACTGCCTCCACTTGTCGATCCAGGCAGAGGCTCGCGTCCAAAAGCACCCCCAGGTTCAGAACCTTCTGGGCTACGGGTGGATGGACCCCCCCCTCCCCAATAAGGGGAGCCAAAACCTCCCTCACCCTACCCACCACCATCACCTCTGTCTTGTCAGGATTGAGTTTGTCTGCTCTGCCTCATCCAGTCGGCCACGGCCTCCAAACACTGGGAAAGTAACGAGACAGCAGGACCTGGGTCAGTTGAAAATGAGATGTACAGCTGAGTATCCTCATTGGTGACAACACACCCCGAATCCTCTCACGATCTCCCCCAAGGGCTGCATATACACATTAAATAGTAGCGGAGACAGAATCGAACCCTGCGGAACGTCACAGGTCAAGGCCTGGGGGCTTGATGTTTCAGCCCCCAGCGCCACCTGCTGGCTTCTCCCCAAGAGGAATGAGCAGAACCATCCAAAGACAGTTCCGTCCAGACCCCTCAGGTCTCGCAGCCGTCTCAGCAGCAGTCCATGATCCACTATCAAAAGCGGCCGAGAGATCTAGCAGGATCAGAAATGTTGAACATTCTGCGTCCATCTCCTGGCGGAGATCGTCCACCAAAGCCACCAACGCTGTCTCAGTACCATAGCCAGGACAGAACACAGACTGACACGGGTCAAGGAAGCCAATGTCGTTAGATGCGCCAGGAGCTGTATCGCCACCACCCGTTCAATAATCTTCCCTACAAAGGGAAGATTAGAGACGGGTCGGTAGCTGGCGAGTGCGTCCACATCCAATGATGGTTTCTTCAGCAGGGGGCGCACCACAGCCTGCTTGAGACTGGATGACAACCTCCCCTACCAAAGGGACACATTAACTACCCTCGCCAGCACCGCTCCCAAAGTCTCCCTGGAGGCTTTTGCATGGATCTAGTTTGTAACTGGTAGCTCGAACAGACCCCAGGACATCCACTGCATCGGCTGGCGTCACTTCCTGAAACTCATCCCAAGAAGGAAACCAGACGGTGCCTCCATAACCTCGCGCTCCTTGCCCACTGACTCCAATCCAGTGTCGAAGTTACTCTGGATCTGAGCAATCTTGTCTGCAAAGTAGGTGGCAAACTCCTCACAGCGGGCCTGGGACAAGTCCCCGTCCAGACGGAGGGAGGCCGGACTGACCAGCCCCCCCACCACCCAGAACAGCTCCGCTGGACACGACTTTGCAGTTAAGTTAATTGTTTATTGATTAAACAATTAGCTTAATGGGCATTACAACTAAATCCACCCAGCTCTCCCAGTATAAATGCATAACCACCCCACCCACCCCCCGGGGACTGATGTGTTCAATGAGTCTGACCCCAGGAACAATGCCGGCCACATCACGCTTGCCCTGGTCAATCAGCTCCCACATCCATCAGACTGTTAACTTGACATGGCTGCCAGCTAGCCTCACTCAAAGGGTGCCTTACACCCACCCCACAGGGTCAGGTGCTTGAAAGGGGCATCAAAAAGCAAGGCAGAGGTTCTCACCCATCAGCCAGGAAGCCCTATGAGTCGCCCTCAACCTGCCCCAGCATCAGGGCAGCAAGTATTCTCAGCTGGGCAAGCATAAGGTCATTACTAAGCCTTTTGCTGATGTCAAATGGACGCCTTCCCTTCCCCCAGGGCTTACCCAAGCCCTATTCCCTGGATAGCTGAGCAGGATACTGCCACAAGAGTAATCGCTTGGTTACCGCCACCCAAACCCCCTATGGCTTGCCCATCAAGGTACACAGCCCCGACCTAATGTCCTTCAGAAACAAATCATTTCCAACATCTGACAGATGAACTCCATCATCCCAATATAACTCAGGGTAACCACTAGCTATTCTGAGATGTTCCACAGCAACTCCCCCCAATTTGGCTAACCCATCCTTGCGCTTCCTTGTTCACTTTTCTCCACATCCTGTCCACCCTGAATGGACGCTTGGCATCCCTACATACCCTCTGTTCTATTATGTCTGATCACACAATAACTACCTCCAGGTACAATTCCAAAATTCTCAAAACATCCCTCTTAATATCAATGACTAATCCTATCCATTTCCTATAGACCAAATCATTTTCTCCTAGGTAGATCACAACTATATCTGGAGGCTCACCCCATCCCACAACCCTTAGAAAAACGGGCATACGCTGAGTCCAATGCATCCCTGATCTGCCAAACCAATCCACTTGGACGAGGTGTCAAATCCCGAGCTAAGACCCCTGCGATGTAGCAGCAGCCCTCTTTCAAGCACAGCAGATAAAGCTATGACCGACAATGCATACTCTCAGCTTACGTCCATCAGACATCTTCCCTGCGTAAAACAAATGACAAAATTTAGGACCCCAAAGTCTCTCCCATTCTGATTATAGATTTTATAAGCTCCAGATCTCCACCTCCCAATTGCCTGTATCACCTCCTGGCCTAGACCAGCCTCCGCAGCCACAGTGGCTGCCCCTATCCTAAATGAATGTGAACCAAAATCTGTGCTATTCAAGCCCAGGGCCGCCAAACATTTCCACATAACTACAATAAATTGAAACTGGGTGAGCCAAGATCCATCTCCATGATTTAAAAATGGGCCATCACCTCCCTTTCATAGCTCTAAATATCTTTGCACCACTAGAACCGGGCATATCACCCGACAACTGGAGGCAGACCTGTTCAGCCCGCCCATACTGGTCTGCTTTGGACACCCACATGCCCCATTACAGAAACCCTAAACTCCTCGAATGTCCTGGTGTAAGCTTTGAATGTGGAAAACGCCATCGCCTCCCTAACCACAACCAATATACTCAGCAGCCAAGTTCCAAAGCTCCACAGGCATCCGCTCTGGCTCCAGGGGCCAACGTGTGAAACCTCTCAACCTGGAAACAGGAAAGAGCATCTGCAATACCATTTTCAACATCAGTTTTCAGGGTAGGCATGTGCCTGGAGTAATGAACCAAGCAATGTAAAACAAATGCCCTCTCTAAAATCATTACAGACTTAGACTTTTCAGATTGTGCAATAACTGCCTGCACGACAGCCATTTTGTCGCACCAGAAGCAGATTCTCCAATCGCTAAATTCCTCCACCCAAAGGTGAACAGCCACTAATATTGGAAAAAATTCCGAAAAGGTGAAGTCCCTCAAATGGCCATTCCTCCTCCACTCCTCTGGCCAGCGCTCTGCACACCTCTGGCCCCAGAAGTACAAACCTATGCCAGTGCTTCCCGTAGCGTCCGAATTGAACAGCCTCGACTACAAACAGACATCCTTTTGTATCTCTGCAAAAATCCTTTCCACACCTCCAGATCGCTCCTCTGACACCCTAACATGATGATGAGGTTTGTCAATCCCATTGTCACGCTAGAGAGTCGAGAGCAAAATGCCCGCCCAGGAGACACTACCCTGCAAGCAAAATTTAAATGCCCAATTATTGACTGCAGTTCCTGCAGCGTCACTTTTTTTTCAAACTAACGCTTCCAATCAAGTCTGATAACTTGCTTAACTTGTCCTCTGGAAACCTACACACCCTAGCCTCCATGTCAATTTCAATCCCGAGATAAGTCAATCTTTTAGCAGGACCCTCAGTTTTCTCCTCTGCCAGCAGAACCCCTAGGTGTCTGCCACCTCTCTAAAGGCCCCCAACAATACCTGACACTTGTCTGTTCCAGCCCTGCTAATGAACAGGAAATCATCAAGATATTTAGTTACAAAAACGGATCCTGCCTGTCTCTTGACCACCCACTCTAATAAAGAACTAAATCTTTTGAATGCTGAACAAGAAATGGAACTCCCCATGGGTGTCGTCTTGTCAAAATAAAAGGTTCCCTCAAATTGGAAGCCCAACAAGTCGAAGTCCATGGGGTGCACTGGGAGCAACCTAAAAGCTAGTTTAATATCGCTCTTGGTTAACATAGCTCCCTACCCGCTTGCTCTAAACATCACTGCTGAGTTAAAAGATGCATACTTCACCGAGCATAAGGCTGGGTCAGTTCCATCGTTAACAGAACTCCCCCTCAGGTATGAAAGGTGATGAATCATCCTGAACTCACGTGGGGTCTCTTTTTGGGCACAATTCCCATCGGTGACAATCTTAAGTTTGGCATAGGAAGACACCTGAAGGGACCTGCCACCTGTCCAAGTTCCAATTCCTTCCTAATCTTATCTCTCACTCAGACTCCATTCCCCTCACTGACTTCAAATTTTAGGACATCCTATTACAACTGTCACCCTCAAACGGAATGCAAAAACCAAACTTTGAAACCTTCCAACAAATCAACTCTGTCTGCAACTCCAGAGTAATCAACCAACAACTCCTGTAGAAAACCCAACTTAATAGGTGAGGGTGCCTTAAGCCACAGTGCTGGATCCACCCCCACCCTTTGTCCTTGCTATCCTTCTCCTCTCTCTTTTTTCCCTTCTGGCTTTTACAGCTAGCTCCCCCGTGCTGCCCTCCACAAAATTTGCATTTGTGCTTAAACTGGCAGTTGGCACAAACATCTGCCATCATTAAAACCCCAACAAACACCTTTTCCAGTCTCTTGATACTGTGTGGCAACAAAGGGGACAAACTGCCCACTATTCGTCCGCAGGCCAGACAATGGACGTCACGTCATGACACATGAACTCCAGCCACAATTCCTGATCTGCAACCTCCCATCTCAAAAAAGGATCCTCTGCAGCCCTGTCCCTAAACTCCTCATTGTACAACAACCACACCTCACTCCCATAAAAGATACTGGCCCTATGAATGATATCCTGGTATTTCACCAAGGAATACCCACATCGAGGATAAGCCTCCATCCCCATGAAAATCGTATACGCCGCCAGCCAATTATCCCAATTCCTAACAACCTTTGGCTTTTTCCTAGCTTTGTCTTTGTCATCCTTATCCTCGTTCTCAAGAGAATCCTTAATAGTCTCCCTGTTGAGCAGGGAGAAAATGTAAAGATATTATTCCACTCTTAAAATCTTTTCTTTAGTGGACGAAAGCAGAGGAGACACCCCCCCCCCCACCCCCCCAAAGGTCTAGAGATACTCGAATATGGCAAACTAACCTGACTAGATGCCTCTCCTAACCTACCCTGCCCTGAGCCCCCCTTGCTGACTAGGAAAAAGCCCAGAATCCGATCCTCCACCCTGACCCATCAAGTGTCCCTTACTATGCCCTAAAAGTAACCCCCCACCCCCCAAATGCCTGAATTGGATTCCCCACATTCACTAACTCAGCCTCCCAATACGCCCCAGCCCCACTCCCTGCCTTGCCTGCAGTTACCATTCTGGGAGCCCCAGCTGCACTCCCTGCGGGCACAGGGAGCTGCTTGGTTACTCCAACTCCAGATGTCGACGGCTGACTGGAACCTGCCTGGCTTGCACCAGTTGAACTCCCTGCAGGCACAAAAAGCTGTCCCGATACCCCCCCCAATAGCAGACAAATAACCTTGACCTAAGGAGCCTGCCCTCTGCAGAATCTCCTTATCTTAATGGCAATTTTTAAAAAAAATCAGTTTCTTCGTAGACACCCCAAAATTGCCCTAAGAATTAACACCTGCCAGACCCAGCCCACCCATAGCTTATACCAATCTGCTAATTGCCAGCTGGATAGGCATAATTCCCCCCATCAACACTGAGCGGAAGAGCCACCCAAGGGGCCTCCTGCTGAAAAGGAGCTGCAAAGAAGCTGCTTAACTGATTTACTGCCTCCTGCAGTGGAGCAAAATCCCCCATCCCTGACTGCCGAGGCACCACCTGCAGGGGGTCGCAGACATCCACCTGGCTATTGCCAGGCTCCAAAGCAGAACCTCGACTTAAGAGGAAGCCCCAAAAGGGCCTGCTCAGCCTGTGCACCCTGAACATACAGGAGGTCAACCCAGGCCAGAACCAACAGCCTCAGATGGGCCAGCCAAAGGCCCAGCCCCCCACCCCCCAAAACACTGGGCCCAGCAGGGCCCTGCAAAAGCTTAACCCCTGCCCGCATTAATAACCCCCCACAGAGCCAAGTTGCTGCCACACTCCCTCCACGCTAACCTCGTCTGTACCCCCTGTGCTAGGCTGAGGACCCACTCCTACAGCGGCAGAACCATCCATCTCAGCCGGGCCAGGCTCAGAGCCATTCCCCTTGCCTCAGAAGCACCTACAGCCAGACTGAGTTCTGATCCCCCCAGATCCCGGAGGGCTATGCTCCAAAGAACCCCAACCACGGCAGAAGTTTGATCCTGTGCCCCCCTTCCTCCCTCCCTCGAACCAACTGCCCAGCAGGTGCCACATCATCTGCACAGGCTCCACCCCTCGCACCCGCAGGAGCCCACTGACCCAGCGCCCCAAGTTGCCTTAACACATCCCCCAACCCAGTTGCCACTGTGTGCATCAGTGCTATAAGCTCCTCACCTGGACCAGACAAGAAGCCCCCCCCCCCCACAAATCCCCCGAACGAGAGTGGTGGCCCAAGAGCCCCTCTGTTACCCGTCGGCGCTCCTTTGGGGGCTTTTCCCACCATGCTGCCAACAACAAGCCCCTAATCCCCAAGAGATCCACCCCTTTCCCAGCCTCCAAACCCTCGTAGCTGAAGAGCCTCTTCACCAGACACCCCCGCTCAAGCCGCTACCCCACCACTGAAACTCCGCCGCTTCCACAAGCCTGCTGCCTAAGCGCCACAGGCCTGCCCAGAACACCCCAGCTATGCTGCCATGCTCATTGAGGGCAAGAACTGGCTAACTCCAGCCCCTGCTCAAGAGGCAAGGAGCCAGTCTAACTCGCTCCCTGGGTCACGTGATCCGCAAGCCCAGGAAAAACTCCCAGCTGCTCCTTTAATTTAAATACGTGCTTTCCCTCTCTCCCCCCCCCCCCCCCCAAAGCTTCAAGAGAGGGAAGCAGGAAAGAGGGTGTCTCACCATCACCACCCCTGCAGACTAGCTTCCCTTTTAATGGGGAGGGGTAATTTTAAACAACTTGCTGCATCTAAAAGCATAAATGCACTTTATGCACACTAGATGGTGCTGTTGCTAGTTTTCTAACCTTGGTAACATACGAAGAAGATTGGAGCGAAGCTAAAAATTACACTCTCTGAAATTAAAACTTTGGCTTTCTTGATAAGTTGGAGCCTGTTAACTAACATTACACTAACGTTTTTATGACTCTGTGAAACTGTTTGATGATATAGTTATCAGTAGAATTGCAATTTTAGGACCTTGCCATGAAATGACTACAGTTACATAGCTCTTGACATAAAACAATGCTGCATAATCCTACAAAGTGGCCGTACCTTGGACCAATGTTAGCTGCTACTTTTGGCTTGCTCCTGCCAACACAGTCTAGTTTGCTTATGTAAGTTACCCAGTTAGAGAGACTGTGGTGGAAGTGTGACATTCGATGACCAGGTTTACTGAGCAGTGCCTTTGCATATTCTTTACCTGCACACTTGGCATATTCTCGGCACTCATGTTCAGCTTCCCCCTAACTAAAGCATGTACTGGAATTTGCATCCGAGTAGGCATCTGGAAGTTGCTTCAGATATACAAATCCATCTGATGTAGTGCAGATGTAGTAATGATGTTTAGTCTCTCATCTTTCCTCTAGTATGGATATTCCAGAGTGTGCCTGTGTACTGGGGTGCAAGTAGGACAAGTGTGCATAGGATTTCTAAAAGAATTGTTTGGGAAATTTTGATGACCTGTTCTGATGCGAGTGTGCACATATAATAACAGGAAAATGTAAACCACCTGTTCAGAGAAATGCAGCCGGGTCTGCTTCGGCATGTACCCTGTAGGTATGGTCTTGGAAAAGACAAACGAGAAACTGCAGGTAATGCGTTTCAGCAAACAAACTTCTAGAGACCTGGCCAGTAAGTGAAGGCAAATAAGGTTCAGAAACAAGGGATAGGCAGGTAGCACTTGGAGGGTAGGTGGGAAAGAGGCATTGGATTTGGAGGGGAGAGTGGACAGAGAGAATGGACAAGGAAGAAGTAGTGTTATATTGTCATAAATGGGAGTGTGTGGAAGGAGCTGGAGGACTACTTGGTGCACCACCGGAATTGTAGCTTTTGCTCCTACTGTGCACACTAATTGGCATACCACCTGGACTTGAGAATCTTCTGACATTTTGGGGAAGCTGTTGTAAACTACTAGTGACTTGATCTGCTTTCAAAAATTCAATTTAAATATTTATTTTTATTTATTTATAACAAAATGTATATGCCGCCCCCTCCTGCCTCAGATACCTCGTGGCAGCTCACATCTTAAAAACCCTTTTAAACATTAAAATAAACAGTAAAAACAACAATTAAAAACCGTATAAAACCCCATCCCCACCTACCCACCCCATCTGCCTCAGGAGAGGCCTGGTGGAACAGTCAGGTCTTATATTGTCTACAGAAGGAGGGGAGGCCGGCAGCCAGGTGGATATCCAGCGGGAGGAAGTTCCACAGCGGCGGTGCAGCCACTGAGAACGCCCTCCTCATAGTAGAAACCCAGGGGACCCTGAGGAGGGCGCCCCCAGCCGACCGCAGAGGCCAATCCAGGACCCAGAGGGTGAGGCGGTCCCGCAGATAAGCGAGGCTCAAGCCATTTAGGGCTTTAAAGGTCAACACCAACACCTTGAATTGGGCCTGGAAACCTATCGGCAGCTAGTGCAGAGAGTGAAGCACCGGTGTAATATGCTCATGTCGGCCCGTCCCAATCGGGAGATGGGCCGCCGCATTCTGAACCAGCACCAAGGGTAGCCCCACGTAGAGCGTGTTGCCGTAATCCAGTCTCAAAGTAATAAAAGCATGGATGACTGCGGCCAGATCAGAGACATACGACCTAGGCCGACGCACCAGATGTAACGGGCGAAATGCCCCCTTTGCTACAGCCACCACCTGGGCATCCAGGCGGAGCTGTGGGTCCAGGAGCACCCCCAGACTTGAGAGACCAGGGGAGGGCAGACCCCATCAATGATGGGGGGCCACCACTCCCTCGGCCTTCCCCACAACTATCACCTCCGTCTTGTCCGGATTTAGCCTCAGGCAGCTCACCCTCATCCAATCCCCCACAGTGGACAAACACAGGGTAAGCACCGAGACTGCCGGGCCAGAGTCAGAGGAAAATGAGAGAGATAGTTGGGTGTCATCAGCATATTGATGACATCTCACTCTATACTCCCTAACAACCTCCCCCAAAGGCNCCCCGGGGGGGGGGGGGAGATGAAAACTCCCCCAGCACCACATGCTGGGTTCTCCTAGTCAGAAAAGAGCGGAACCATTCAAGAACCGCCAATCCCTGCCCAGTCTCGCAGTCGAGTCACCAACAACTCATGATTAACGGTATCAAATGCAGCCGAGAGATCTAACAGGATCAGCAGGGTCGAACGACCCTGGTCCAACTCACGGGAGAGGTCATTGGCCAAGGCCACAAGTGCAATCTCCGTGCCATAACCCGGACGAAAACCCAACTGCAAGGGGTCGAGAAAGTTAACCCCGTCCAAATGCCCCTGAAGCTGCTGAGCCACCACCTGTTCAATAACCTTCCCTAAAAAGGGAAGGTTAGAGACTGGCTGATAACTGGCAAGGGAGTCAACGTCCAGAGATGGTTTCTTGAGCAGGGGCCACACTGCCGTCTCCTTCAGACAGCCTGACGCGCGCACACACCCTCCCCAAGGGAGGCGTTGACTATCCCCACCAGCAACTGCCCCAATGTCTCCCAACTAGCCTTAACCAGCCAGGACGGGCATGGATCTGATTCACAGTAGGTGGCTCGAACAGTCCCAAGAGCATCCCCCGCATCCAAGGGTAACACAACCCAAAACTCATCCCATAAAACAGGACAAGGGGCTTGACCCTTGACTGCCTCTGCCCCGTTTTCTGCTGAAAAAGTTGCATCAGGACAGTGGTGAATTTGAGCAATTTTATCTGCAAAAATGTCTGCAAACAAATCACAGTGAGCATTTGATGGTTCTACGTCCATGCGGAGGGAGGCCGGACTGACCAGCCCCCTCACCACCCAGAACAGCTCAGCCGGGCAGGACTTAGCAAACGCAGTGAGGGCAGCAAAGAAAACCTTTTTCGCTGTCCGCACTGCAATGGCATAGGTGCATAACCAGACTCTATGCCACAACCGGTCAACTTCAGTACGTGAATGACGTCACCGTTGCTCTTAACCGCCGCCCTTCCTGCTCCATCCACCGCAGCTCCCCGGTATAC
Source organism: Sphenodon punctatus (assembly GCA_003113815.1). Taxonomy (NCBI): domain Eukaryota; kingdom Metazoa; phylum Chordata; class Lepidosauria; order Sphenodontia; family Sphenodontidae; genus Sphenodon; species Sphenodon punctatus. The sequence continues at coordinate 1,170,390 of QEPC01006793.1, read as the reverse complement.
CACTGGGAGCTGCGTTGTCAGCAATTCGGGAGCGGACGCCTGGGAGCCACACAGTCAATGGCCTTCATTAGCATGATATTCGACCTGGACACGAGGTCGAGTGAGCGGCCATCGAGGTCAGAGGAAACATACCCTAGAGCTATCTGGAACCTTTTAGGTTCCATAAGCCCTTGGGGGCAAGCCAACCTAACTGGTTCCACACCCTCCTGTGGGCCAACATGTGCCAGGATATCTGCCCGGAGGAGATAATGATCCATCCACGACAAGGGCACTGTTGACACCTCCCCCACCAACTGATCCCCTGCCTCAAGGCCTGTGCAAAATATCATGTCCAGGGTATGTTCTCCAGCATGTGTGGGGCCCACTACTCTTTGAGACAGGCCCATGGTTGCCATGGCAGCCATGAACTCCTGCTCCGCCTCTCCAAGACTGGTGGTGGCATGGATATTGAAGTCCCCCAGAACTATTGTCCTGGGGGACCGCAAGACCGCCTCCAACACCAGCTCTTGGAGACTTTATGAAGATTTTTATTGTCCCACATCCTGCAATTCTAACTTAGTAAACTTGGCTTTATTCTGTATTTGAGTGTCCACCTTGGATGGAATTGTGGTTTTCAGCACTCAAATCAGAGTTGCTTATACTTTTTCATCATTTACTCTTGGCATGGTAGCACAAAGGAATGTGAATCTTGATCTTTGCACGTGGGGTTAGGAAAAGTGTGTTCTCCCCATATCTCTGCATACTCCTCCGGCTGGGTATTATTAACAATTATTATTAACAAACATTTATATAGTGCCAGCAGTGTACCTGGCACTTTACAAAGTAATAAAATAGACACGGTCCCTGCCCCTAGGGCTTACAATCTGAGAGACAGGAGCTGGGGGAGAGACTTAGGAAGGGGAACAGAGGGAGAGACAAGGGGTCTAACATTCATGAAGATGCGAGGTCTCAAGTGCACGT
>QEPC01006793.1:1144590-1167968 GCA_003113815.1 Sphenodon punctatus | reverse complement strand
CCCAGCCATGAGCTCTACAGAGGGGATTGTACCACCCCCTCCTATCCCCGCGAGCGGGGCAAGGGCTACGGGATCGGAGCAAGGGGAACAGGGGGACCAAACCCCTTCCCTAGCCTCCAAAGCAAAGACTATGGAAGAGATGATGGGGGTGATAAAAAAGCTGACCCATACTGGAAAGAAGGGGAAACGAAAGAGAGAGTCCCCCCACGAGGGTCCCCTCCCCCAAGAGACCGAGAGCAGGAAAAGCTCCTGAGCAGGGAAAAACGAAAGCTAAATCCCCACTAGAGGGGGCTGGCCTGCAACACTTGCTATCCCCTCAGGGCTCTGAGGAAGAAGATTACCAGGCAGAGGACGGGCAGGAAAACTTAAATCAGACAACGTCTGAATCTGAATCAGGCTCTTCACAGGAGAGCACTGAACTAGAAGAAGGGGAATGCTCTGACCCCCTCCTCTCAGACCCCAGAGAAAAGGACAGGCAATTCCCCAACCAGTATAGGGAAGAGCTGCTGGGGCACGTCATTAAGACTCTCAAACTTAAGGAGAGAGCAACTAAGGGGGAGTCATCAGACTCCGAGGAGGAGGAAACCAGGGATTACATTCCCTCGGTACATGGTAGGGATCAGGGCCTACCATTAGACAAAACATTTGAGAAGATTGTATTAGAAGAATGGAAGTACCCTGATAAATCACACAAAATGCCCAGAACTCAGGACTCTCTGTAGGTGTCAGGCGGCGCCCCCCCCCCCCGTGCGGCGTGCGCAACACCGGCTGGGACTTCGCCGCAATAAGCGGCAGACAGCAACAGCCGAAGCACGTTAGCAGGGGGAGGGGCTAGCGCCGCATGACGGGGAACGGGAAGCCCCGCCCCGACGCAACGCTCCCTGACGTGCTTCCCGGGGGGGTGGAGGACACACCAGCCTCGCCCTGAGAGCAGGGAACTATAAAGGTTACCGGCGGGGCTTGGAGCCCCCGCCAGTGATCGTTTTGCGAGAGACTGGCCCCATGCTTGATTGATGCTAGTAGTTGAACCCCTGCCTGTTAGCTTTGAGAGAGAGAGAGAGAGCGAACGGAGAGTGTGTCTGGAGTCCCTGTGTTTTCCCCCCCTTCCTCTGCATGCCATATTTCAGAGGTGAGTGTGTGTGAGTGTGCTTTAACCCATTGTTGTAAGTCTTGTCCTTGTGGAACGCGTCAGCCCAAGTCTGTGGATCACCTTGACCCCTATACCTTATCCCCCCCCCGTGAGCCCTGGTGGTGAAGTTCTCCATACGCCTCGTATTGGTTGTGATTGTGCCCCTGCCTCATCACTTCCCTAGTTCCTCCTTTCCCCGCTCCTTTCTTCCCTTGGTCCCCCCCTTATTTCCCCCCTCCCTGGGTAAATCCCATCCCTTCCTTTCCCCACCAGCCCTCACGGTTCCCTGGGCCCCACATAGCAACTGGTGTGAGTGGGATCTAGTCTTTTGTCTCCCCTTTCCCTGTGGGGCAATTGGTTTGCTCTCGTTGTCCCGATGATGAAAAGGGTTGCCTTCTGAGTCAGAGGGAAAGCCCACATACCACCCTGAGGGACCATCTTTCACTTGTGGCCGGCATAGTTAAACGAGGCAAACCACCCCTTCCCTGGAGTGTGTGTGATACAGAGAAAAAGGCCCCGTCCCTTCCCCCTTCCTTTCCCTCCTATCCCTTCCCTTCCCCTATTCTCGTGACAGTATGCATTTTCTAGGAGGAAAGAACCCCTCTTTAAGAGCCCGAAGATTGATGCAGCCACTGCCTCGCTAGCGAGACAAACTGTATTCCCAACCGAAGGGGATTGTCACCCTCGCGATACCACTTACAGGGGGGTGGACTCGGCCCTCAAGAGAGCGACAGACTCCACAGCAGTATCCCTAAAAATTAACGTCGTAGCTTCTTATGTTTCTAGAGCCCTGTTAGCATGGATGAGGGAAGCCCGGGACCCTGAGCTACCTGAAAAAAGAGCAAAAAAGCTATCATCCCGCATCTGCATGGCCACGGCCTTCTTGGCAGACGCAACCACAGATGCCCTAACTATGGCAAACGACATAGCAGCCAGACGACACGTTTGGTTACGCTCCTGGCAAGGGGATGCCACTGCCAAGAACCTGCTCACGGCAGCACCCTATAAGGGGTCCAAACTCTTCGGAGTGTGCCTAGAAAAAGTACTGGAAGAGGCTAACTCCAAGGATAAAGCTAAAACCCTTCAACAAGTGGCACCAAAGAAGGGATTTCTTCGTGGCTACCCCTTCAGATTTAGGGGCTTCGGAGGCACCTCAAGAAGAGCACACAGCCAAAACCAGCAATGTCAGTGTGCCACACCCTGCAGAAAGGAGACTGGATGACGTCTTTAGACCTGAAGGAAGCCTATCTGCACATACCAATATGGAGACCACACAGAAAATGGATCAGATTTGCCTATGACAAACAGCGCTGGCAATTCAGAGCTCTACCCTTCGGCCTATCCTCAGCACCCAGGACGTTCACAAAAATCTTGGCCGCACTGATAGCCAATCTACGTAGCAGGGGCATTCACATTTATGCGTATGTAGACGACCTTTTGATCAGAAGCAACTCCCCCGACACAGCGAAGGAACATCTGAACACAACAATTCAGTACCTAGAGAGGCACGGATTCCTCATAAACAGGGAGAAAAGCCATCTGATCCCTACACAGACATTAGAACACCTAGGAATCCTAATAGATACCTCCTTAGACCTCGCATTCGTCCCAACAGACAGACAACAAAAGATCCAACAACGAATCAGACTCCTCAAACGTCAAAAACGCATGAGACTCAAACCACTAGCGAGCCTATTAGGACTCCTAGTATCCTGCATAGGACAAGTGACATGGGGTCGCTACAACCTTCGTCCCTTGCAGAGGCGGCTAAGGAGTTTTCAAAGAGAGCTCACGCTAGGACTCAATCCGTGGGTCACCATACCACGGGAATTAAAAGACTCAATGTCCTGGTGGTTAAAACCAAAAACCTTCCTAGAAGGGGTACCACTATCGGAACCAACGAGGGTAGTGGTAACAACAGATGCCAGCCTCATGGGCTGGGGAGGACACTCAGGGACCCACACAACCCAGGGCCTCTGGTCCAGGAGAGATGCGACAAAGAGGATAAATGTCCTCGAACTGAAGGCCATACGACTGTCACTACAACACCTGCATCCAACCTTTACCTCACACCACCTCCTGGTGTACACAGACAACGTGACGGCAAAAGCCTACGTCAATCACCAGGGGGGATCGAGATCGAGGGAATTATTTCAGGAAGCAACAAGATTGTTCGAGTGGGCCCAGATACACCTATCATCGCTGAAAGCTCTCCACATCAAGGGCCTGGACAACACACGCGCAGATTGGCTGAGCCGACAGACCATCGACCCACACGAATGGTCACTGGACAGGTCAGTGTTCCAACACCTGGTGACATGGGTGGGTCTACCTCTGATGGACCTATTCGCCACCAGAAAAAATACACAGGTTCCCCGCTTCATCTCACGCCACCAGTGCAGAGAGGCGGAAGGAACGGATGCACTGAACTGCCCATGGCCCAGGGGGCTTCTATACGCATTTCCCCCCATTCCACTCATTCAGAAGACAATATCCAAGGCAATCAGAGAGAACTCACACCTACTCCTGATAACACCATGGTGGCCAAGGAGACCATGGTTCTCAGAACTAATAGAAAGAAGCAACGCCCAATATCAAAGACTGCCGATCACACCAACCCTGCTAACTCAGGGACCGATAACTTGCTCAGAGATACACACGCTAAATCTGACAGCATGGAACTTGAACGATCCGCGCTGAGAGCAAGAGGATATTCAGAGGCGGTACTGAATACAATACAGCTTTCCAGGAGACCCGCCACCAGGAGAAGCTACAGAGCTACCTGGAGAATTTTCGCAGAATGGTCGAATCGTCGAAATCAAGACCCGACCAAGGCAGGAGTAGCACAAGTCCTCGAATTCTTACAGATGGGACTGGATAAAGGACTTAAGGCAAACACACTGGCCAGACAAACAGCGGCCATAGACTCCGTTCTTAGAGCAGTATCCAATAGATCAGTGTCAACCCACAGGAATGTTAGGAGGTTCTTAAGAGCAGCCAGAAGCTTAGCCCCCCCGGTGGTACACAGGGTTCCCTCGTGGGACCTCAACCTGGTCCTGGAAGCCCTCACCAAACCCCCGTTTGAACCTCTAAAACACATATCCCTTTACTTTCTAACCTTAAAAGTTGTTTTTCTCGTAGCAGTCACATCAGCGAGAAGGGTATCAGAACTGGGAGCCCTGTCCATAGAGGACAACTTCTGTATCTTTCAGAAGGATTCAGTCACTCTAAGGCTAGACGAAGCCTTCATTCCCAAGGTAAATTCCCTTTTCCATAGGTCACAGGAGGTCATCTTACCTTCCTTTTGCCCCAATCCGGTACACCCAAAAGAAAAGGTCTGGCATAAGCTAGATGTAAGGAGGGCACTAAAGATTTATTTATCCAGGACTAAGGGATTCAGACTGTCCACAGCCTTGTTTATAAACATCAGACAAGGTTTCCAGGGTAGGAAAGCTACAAAGACTTTAATCTCGAAATGGCTAAAGCAGAGTATCTCTGAAGCCTACAAAGCGAAGGGTAAGGTCCCCCCCCCTTCAGATTTGGGCACATTCTGTAAGGAGCGCAGCCACATCATATGCGTTCAAGGCAAGGGCCTCATACGAGGAGATATGCAGAGCAGCCACCTGGGCTTCTGTACATACCTTCGTGAGGCATTACAAAATTAACACCTTGCAATCCGCAGAAGCTGCGTTTGGCAGAAGGGTGCTACAAGCGGTACTGGACACCCCCAGTGCTGCTGGCTCCCACCCTTAAAAATTGGGACAGATTGCTTGGGTACGTCCCAGCTGGAGGAGTATGCAGAGAGATGGGGAGAAAAGTGAATTGGTCACCTACCTTCCGTGAATTCTTTTCTCACATATCCTCTGCATACGCCTCCGTCCCTCCCTGCCAAGCAGCATTGTTAGTAACAGGGGGTGTGAGACAAACCTGAGTAATAGTGAGTTAGATGCTCAACTGAAACCGACTTCAAGTTCTCTTGTTAGATGACATAGTTAAAAGTTCAACAAGTTATTATAAAGGGGGTTACCCTTGTTATCAGTTTTTCAAGTTATATTCAATAAGTAGGACGAGTTTTCGGCTTGCAAACGGACTGGTGGGGAGCCGGGTAGCACCGTGACGCAGGCGCAGAAAAGAAAAAAGCTCATCTGCCTCCTGGCGGTCAACGGTAGAACTTCCCAGCCGGAGGAGTATGCAGAGGATATGTGAGAAAAGAATTCACCGAAGGTAGGTGACCAATTCTCTTTTCTCTAATTTTTAAATGGCATTACTTACTGTTGCAGGCGATGGGTGCAACCTTTGCAGCAATGATTGCAGCTGGGATGCTGGTTAGAGCAATATCCTATGAAGAAAATCCTGGTGGTAAACATCTAGCTTGGATGCTGCATGCAGGTAAGTAGTTCTCAATATTCAGTAAAGCTGTAATAAACTACATGGTATCAAATATCTCTATTGCTAAAGGCAAATCTTAGACTTCTAAAAACTGCTGTGGAAGATGCTGGAATTGTGTTGTGCCCAGGACAATTATACAGATGTTTGCTACTAAGGTTTACACCCCAAGGCTGCTGAGCTTGGAAATTGAGATCAAACAAAAGTTAGCAATGGCTCCCCTGGCTTTCAGAAATGCCAAGAAGATATTAATGTAGCTATATATAGTGATTGTTTACTGACTTGCATAGCCAGTGGTAGTTACCAATGATAGATCATAAACCAGTTTATGCCCCATCTTCAGCAGTGATTAAGCCTCCTATGATAATCCTTGCAGTGGTTGTAGCGTAGGCTTAATCTTCATCTTGCTGCAGTTGTTTGTACCCTGAAGGATATGATGGAAAAATCCTATGTAGTGTGCATAACTACTCTTAACTTTAGGATAAGTATACTGCCCTCTTCAAAATACAACTACAGTGCCAGCCTTCTGACAGTACATTTCATAGACTGTACTAAGTGAACTAAGTTTTACCTGTTCCTAAGCTGCCAGGTTCTGTGTTGCCTATGTAGACTCTTCAATTTTAGCACAGCTCAGACTCTTGACAAAATTAAAAAGTCATGGGATAGGAGGTAGTCTCTTACAATGGATCGCTAACTGGTTAAAGGATAGGAAGCAAAGAGTAGGACTGAATGGTCAGTTTTCACAATGGAGAGATGTAAAAAGTGGTGTGCCTCAGGGATCTGTATTGGGACCGGTGTTTAATGTATTCATTAATCTGGAAAAGGGCATTAAGAGTGAGGTGATCAAATTTGCAGAGGACACCAAGTTATTCAAGGTAGTTAAAACCCAAGCAGATTATGAAGAGCCTGCAACAGGATCTTACGAGACTGGGTGCCTGGGTATCTAAATGGCAAATGAGATTTAATGTGGAAAAGTGCAAAGTAATGCACATCGGGGAAAATAACCCACACTATGAGTACTCAGTGCTGGGTACTAAGCTAGAAGTTACCACTCAGGAAAAGGATCTGGGAGTGATTGTGGATAATACACTGAAATCCTCAGCCCAACGTGCAGTAGCAGTCAAAAAAGCAAACCATGTTAGGAGTTATTCGCAAAGGGATAGAGAATAAAACCGGGGATGTCATAATGTGTCTCTACAAATCGATGGTGCGACCACACCTGGAATATTGTGTGCAGTTCTGGTTACCCCATCTCAAAAAAGACGTAGCTGAACTAGAAAAGGTTCAGAGAAGGGCACCGAGAATGATAAAGGGTATGGAACGGCTTTCATACAAAGCGGCTTGACAAGTTGGGTCTCTTCAGCTTAGAGAAGAGACGACTCAGAGGGGACACGATAGAAGTTTATAAATTCTTGAGTGGTATGGAACGAGTAGATAGTAGGGAATGGTTATTTACCCTCTCAAATAGTACTAGAACTAGGGAACACTCCATGAAACTAGCTGCTGGCAGATTTAAAACAAATAAAAGGAAATACTTTTTCACTCAACGCATAATTAACCTATGGAATGTTGACAGAGGACATTGTCAAGGCCAGTAGTATAGCTGGGTTTAAAAAAGGACTGGATAAGTTCTTAGAGAACTTAGGTCCATTAATGGCTATTAACCAAGTAGCTTATGGGCTGAACTGTCGGTGGTTCTCCCATGAGATCGAGATTGGCCACTGTCGGAGGACAGGATGCTGAGCTTGATGGACCAGTGGTCTGACTCAGTATGGCACTTCTTACGTTATCTTACCTATGGTGCCATGCTTAGTGGCTTACTGATAAACCATTCGTCAGAATTTCACTGATTTAACTCCCTGCAACCCTACTGAATTTATTGGGGTCATACATGATGTAGGTTTTGTCTAAGACTGTCCTTCTATTCATTATACAATATTGAGCATAACTGCACTTGTAAACCTGTCTGGCTTTGCTTCATCTAGGTGTCATGGGTGCAGTGGTGGCTCCTCTGACCCTTCTGGGTGGTCCTCTGCTCATCAGAGCTGCCTGGTATACAGCAGGAATTGTGGGTGGTCTCTCGACTGTGGCCATTTGTGCACCAAGTGAAAAGTTTCTGAACATGGGAGCACCGCTGGGAGTAGGCTTTGGCCTTGTACTTGCTTCTTCCATTGGTAAACACACTGTGCTGTTCTGATATTCTACTTCTGACTGTGTATAAATTTGAATTTGGTTAACTTATGCATCAACTTCTGATAGGAAGACTGGCTTCCAAAAGAGAGCTGCTTAGCAAAAGTAGCAAGATGAGTTCTGCTGTCTTGTCATGTCCCTTTCTAAAATATTTTTCTGTCTCAAACCATGCAATAGATGTACACTCTGAAGAATTTTGTGGGCAGTTTCACTGTATCCATGCATACAAATGTGCATAACTGTTCTTCTAGATGTGCTCACAGACTACCTCTAGGACAATTACTCCTTTTTTTTCTTATCCATGCCCCACCTTCCACTTGTAACTTAGGCCCACTTTCACCCCCCCCACACACACACACACCTTTGCTGCTTCTCTTCTTCCCCCACTTCCTATCACTCCCCCTTCCCCGTTGCCACTCCATTATTTTGTAGATTCCGCCTAACTCAGAAGAGCTAGATGTTTACCAGCTGTGTTCCTTCCGTGGCCCACCCCTTCCTCCCAGGTTGAGAGCCGCTGCTCTAGGACAGAACAGTTTTTTACGAAAATAAATAAAACCTTCCTAATTGTGTGTGTACCTACGTTCCTGGGAGAAACTTGCATGAGGGCTCTTCCACTAGCCTTGGAGAGCACGATGGAACAAAAGGGAGAAGGCAGCCTTTTAGATGTGTAGAACCCAAACCATTACAGCAAAGGAGTTGTTGCAGATGAGTAGTCTTTACTTTTCCCTGTAATGACGGATCCCCAAGTAATCACAGACCGTTTTCTATTGTATTAGAAAAATGTGTATTCCCTTCTAGCGCTGTGTACAACTTTGTGTGGTAGAGTCCTTTTTAAAATTGGCTATACAAGATTTATAGCGAGTGAGAAGTACTAGTGTACTTGATGTCACCTCTTCTCAGATATGAGTTGGACTGTAGCATAATGTATGCATAAAAGTCAGAAACTTGTTTTGATGCTCACTTTTGGCAAACTTATTCTAGGGTCTATGTTCCTGCCTCCTACTTCTGCATTTGGTGCCGGCCTTTACTCTGTAGCAATTTATGGTGGATTGATACTTTTTGGCATGTTCCTGCTGTATGATACTCAGAAAGTAATCAAGCGTGCAGAGACTCAGCCTCTGTATGGAGTAGCAAAGTATGATCCCATCAACTCGTAAGTATTTCCTCCATGGTAATACTATCCTAATAGAATACTTTAAAGTAATTTAGTAGAATATAATAGATTTAATACAACATTTTTACAGTTGAAAGACAATCTAGCTCTTCTGTATTTGTTATATGGTAATCTAAAGAAAGTGAACCTATAGACACGTAAATATTAAAAATGCATTTGAAATGTTTCATTGTGTCCATATTTGTTGAGTGCAAAATTGGGCTCAAATTGTTGATATTGGCTGCTTCTGTAAAACTGGGATTAAATACAATATGTGCTGCCAAATAAAAGCACAGACTTTTTAAAATGCACATCATTACCAGTGTCATTTACCTTTTGAGCAATGTTTACTGCATGGTAGGTAGGGAGTGTTTGTGTTAGAAGACTTCTCATAGTGAATATTTTCAAACAATATCTTTGGAAGATTTATTGTAGACTATAAGTGTAGCCTGCGCCAATAGCCTTTGCTACAGTTTGCCACTTTTAATCAGTAGTCTTCTTTATTTGAAAAAATAAAATATGCAGAAATAAAGATTACTGGGGTCCAAAACTGTGGACCCAACTCTAACTTTCTTTTTGTTAAAAAGTCTTTCTCCCACCCATTTGGGGAGTTAGACTTTTTATAGCAATTAAAGTTGACATTGGCATGATGAGATCTTGCAAGCCCAGAGAAGGGGAAATTGTAGTAAATACAATGAGTATTCGAGCAAGAATTTAGCTGCATGTATGGTGAAAAAAAGAGGGTGGGTCTTTGAAATGTAATGCAGAAAAATCTGCAAGACTTAAAAATATCCTGCATGAATCTTAGAGTGTGGACATTGTTGAAGACTCCCAAGCTATGGCTCAGCTAATTAACTGAATGGCACTTATGTCTGAGAAAGCAGGGATGGAGGAGTCTTAGTCATTTTGAGCTTTTGCTGGCAGCTGGATGTCAAGAGGAGCTGACTGAGACAAGTGGGTATTGTAGTTTGACAGGAGATGATGGATCCAGAGTGGAGAAGTTTTGTCTGCATAGAGATGATTTCAGAAGTCTGAATGAGATTGCCCAAATATAGAGGGAGAGGAGAATATAGATAGAATATAGAGGGAGAAGAGAGTATCTAGACACAAGTCTAGATAGTAAATAATTGAGTTACTGCTTGTAAAACACTTGATATGCATGTGTGTCGTTACTGAAATGTACAGGGTCTCCTTTTTCTTTGAATGACACACCAAGTGCAAAAAGCACAAAGGGCTGGTATCACACTTATATATGGCAAAGCCTGCCTCTGTAAACCTTTATCAAAATAAATGAATACTATGGGTGAGATGGAACAGCTTAATATAAGTATATTCAAATTTTATTATTCAGTACTCAGCAGTCAATATAAAATCAACATCACAATCAAAAGAAATTGAAAACCGAACATCAATAAAATCATGGCATCCAATGTACAGTCACACTTATACTCCATCATATTCTTTTCTCCTGGGAGATCATCCTCCTGGACAGCCAGTGAAAACTGTAGAGCTAGATCCCCGCCACTACCAGTAGGAGGCAGACTTCCTGATTTTTCCTGGAGCATGATCAGAGTGGATCTATCCCGAAAACTCCAGTTTGTCTGCCTCCACACTGGTAGGTAGCAGGCCAGCAGTCCCAGTCTTAGAATGGACCTTGAAGGCAGCATTAGAAAAATTTCTTTTAATTTTGAGGACTTCTATCATCCAGATGCCAAGGAGAGGGGATGTCTCTCCCTGTTCACCCCTTTCTCTCAGGACAGGGAAAGGAGGACTTTATCTGGGTGCCCCTCCTCCAGCTGGTGCCGGGGCCCCGCGGAGCAGACTCAGCAGTACCCCAGGGGGCTCTGCTCTTGGTCCTCTGGGATGCCTCCCCCCACTAGGACCTCTGTGGACTGGAGGAGTACCAACACCCAACAAGCTGCCCCAACACCGGCTCAGGGAACCAGGTCAGCACTGGAGCGGAGAGAAGGCAGGTTCCTGGCTCCTGACCCTCTAGCAAGCCACTTGGGATAGCAACAGCAGCAAAAGAGCCCCCTGTGACCGGCCCTGGGAGGCTCAGCACCAGAGAATTGCAGCAGCAGCTAGACCCCAGCTCTCTGTCCACCTGCACTCCGCCCAGCATCGGCTCCAGGGAAAACAAAACTGCAACTAGCCCCTGGAGGCTCATCCCTGCTAGCACGAAGCAGCAACCAAGGCCCCGGCTGGCTGGCTGGCTCCCTGCAGGCCACTCAGAAAAGCAGTGGCAGGGAAAACAAAACTGAAAGTACAGAAGCTACTCCTAGAATGGCTACAACAAGAAGCAGGGCAGCAGCTGCAGACGCAGCAGTGGACCAAGCAGCATCAGCAAACTGTAAGCCTCCCACATATCCCATCTCCGGTCCCAGACATATGGGGGTGCTTCAGGAAATCCTACAGGCGTTTAAGCGTACCACGCCCAAAAGGTCTCATTTTAAGCCCTCTGGAAAAACCCGCCCCTACAAGGGGTGCTCCAAGGGCACTGGCAAGGGCAAACTTCACCTGCCTAAGAAGCCCCGGAAGGTTTCTAGATCCCTGGACTCCCCCTTTTCTTCAGGAGCGACCTCCATCCACTCCTCTGAAGAGGAAGATGCCCCAGCTAGGCAGAAGAAAAAGGGAATAAAGGTCCCCACCAGGCCAGTCAGTGATGGGGAGAGGAGGCTTCAGAGGCCCACAACTCAGAGGAACATCAAGCCTCTGAGGAAGGAGATAACCATTTCTTCCTAGAGGAGGGAGAAATAGAGGATCAAGGGATTGGGGCTGCTTTGGATCCAGACAGGGAGTTTAAACTAGTCATAAAGGCCCGTCACCTTAGAGAGAAAAGACAAGCGTGATTCCTCAAAATCATCAGAGGATGAGGCAGAGAGAGAGTACATCCTGAGACCCAGATCCAGGGACAAGGGGATGGTCCTAGATGAGGCTTATGAGAAAATCATTAAAAAGGAGTGGCAGCTCCCTAATAAGGCTCGCAAGATGGATAAAACCCAGAAATTCCTCTACTCGCTCACTAAGAGCAAGGAGGCTCTCCTCGCCACCCCAAAGGTGGATGCTGCAGCGGTACTCCTTGCCAGGAACTCTGTTTTCCCCACCGAGGGTGAGTACTACCCCAGGGACCGTAACCGAAGGAGGAATTTTGAGGAGGTAGCCTCAGTCATCATAATGGCCACCATCACAACCTACTTTTCAAGAGCCCTTATGACATGGGTCAAGCGGGCCAGAGATCCTCAGGTCTCAGTGAGAATGACAAGGATTCTCTCAACCAGAATTCAGTTGGCATATGCCTTGATAGCAGTTTCATCCACTGATATCCTCTGCTGGTCAGCAAGGACGGCGACATCCAATGTAGCAGACCATCGCCCTCTCTGGCTCAGGTCCTGGAAAGGGTACAATGCAGGCAAAAACAGCCTGGTGGGGTGGCCTTTCCAGGGGGCCAAACTTCTTGAGGTCTTCCTGAACATGTTCTTGGAGACATTGCGGATAAATCCAAAAGACAAAACTTGAACAGCTTTGGAATTTCAAAGTGACCTTTTTATCCCTTCAATGCAAGCTACTCTCCAGCAGGTGGCATCAGAAGACCCTTTTATCCTCACAGAAGAAACCAGCAGAAGTACAAGCCCAGATGTTGCAGACAAAAGGGATCTGGGAACCACCGATCCAAGCAACCTCAGGGCACTGGCTGTTCCAAGATGGACGCATGACTATGGGACCTACCCCCATTGGAAACCTGCAACCCTAGGAGGCAGGCTACAGCTATTCATGGAGAAATGGCTGGAAACCACCTCAGATACATGTCTTCTGAACCAGAGGGGATACACAATAGAGTTCTTGCACTTCCCTCGAAGCGCCTCCTCCCAGGGCAAGGCTGTACAGGGAAAGTGACTTGCATGGAAACAAAAACATCACATCAACTTGCTGGAGCTGCGGGTGGTATAGCTAGCCCCGAGAGGCCTAGCTCCGGTGCTCCAAGGAAAGCATGTCCTTGTCTACACGGACAGCACAGTAGTGAAGGCATACATCAAGGGAGCTCTCGTTCCGAATCTCTGCATCAACAACAGTGGTTCTCATCAGGTGGGCAGAGGGCAACCTGAAATGCTGGACGGCGGTCCACATCAAAGGAAAGTTGAGCATGCCAGCAGATTGGCTACGCCGAGAAAAGATCAACCCGGGAGAGTGGACCCTCAACCCGAGAGCGTTTTATGTCCATAGTCAAGACCTTCGGTCGACCAGTGATGGACCTATTTGCATTGTCAGCCAATAAAAAGACTAACCTCTTCATCTCCCAATTCGCAGATCACTGAGCGGCATTTGATGCCCTGAAACGTGCGCGCCTTCCCACCGTTCCCTCTCCTACGCAGGACAGTAGCAAAAATCAAGAAGAAACGAGCTTCCGCCATACTGGTTGCCCCCTACTGGCCGAGACACAGCCATGGTTTACAGACATTAAAGTCCTGAGCTCAGATTCGCGCCTCCAGCTTCCGGAAGTTCTCAACCTCCTCACACGGGGTCCTCTTCTTTATGACAACCCAGAAGCCCTGAAACAGTGTGGAAACTGAACGGAGAGCATTGAGGAAGCTAGGCTACTCTCAGCAAGTCATGGACACCACACTTCAGTCCAGGCAGCTGGCCACAAAATGCATATACCAAGGAACCTGGGCTACCTTTGCCAGATGGTGTGAGAACAGGAGTGTTAGGCCAGCCAGGGCCCCAGTTAGGGTGATCCTAGATTTCTTGCAAGAGGGGCTGGATAAGGGGTTAAAAATCAATAGATTACAAAAACAAGTGGCAGTCCTAAATAGCATCCTCTGCACTGCTAAGGGCCACGGGGTGGCTAGGCATCGAGAGTTCTCTCTCCCCTGGAGACGCACCAATTCTCCTCATGTAATTGGAACCTAGACTTGAGGGCCCTGACCAAAATTCCCTTTTGAACTCTGAGATCTCGCTCTCATTTGTCCCTTAAACTCGCCTTCCTCATAGGCATCACCTTTGTCCGGAGGGTCTCCTAACTTAGTGCCTTATCCATGGACAGTGCCTTATCCATGGACGCCTCCTGCTCCTTTAAGGAGTCCTCAGTGGTCCTTAGGCTAGACCCAACTTTTTGCCCCAAAGTCAGCTCGTATTTCCACAGGGAGCAGGATGTGATTCTTCCCTCCTTTTGCTCCAAGCCGACTCACCCAGAGTAATGAGTCTGGCACAAGCTAGATGTGAGGGGGGCGCTAAAGGTGTACCTACACAGAATGGCCCTCCTCAGAAAATTGTCACCCCTGTTTGTGGCCCTCAGAGGAAAGGCATGAAGGTGTCCAAAGCAGTAATTGCTCACTGGTTGTGCCTTTGCATCACAGAGGCTTACAAAGCAGAAGACAAGTCACCACCTGAGCGGGGTGTCCTTGCTTTTTCCCTGAGAGGAGCGCCGACTACCCAGGTTGTTAGAAATTCAGCTTCCTATGGAGAAATTTGTCGCACAGTGACCTGGTCTTCAGTTCACACTCTTACGAGGCACTACAAAATCCTGCTGCACTAATCGGCCGAGGGGCTTTCGGGAGGAGAGTGCTCCAGGCTGTGCTGTAATGGGTCCTCAAGACCCTCTTTAGCCAGAGGGTGTGTGTGTGTGTGTGGGTGTCTCTCTCNCCCCCCCCCCCCCCCCCGTTTCAGGATTGGGACACCGTTATGGAACATTACTAGAGTTTTCACTGACCATCCAGGAGGCTCTCCCAGGAGAAAGAAAAACTGGGTTCTTACCTTGTGAATTTTCCTTCTATGAGGAATCCTCCTGGACAGCCAGTCCCACACGGAGTGAGAGATAACTCAGAGATGCCTGAAACAAGGACGCTTAGCTCCGTGTCCACTTAAGCCCTAGGGCCACACCCTGTTGGGAGTGGCAGCAGGGAGTTTAGACTTGAGGTTTACATTTTTGCTAGTTAAATAATTTTTTTTCAATTCAGCATCAGTTTAAGCAGTGCAGTTAAGGCTTGAAAACACGGGAGCTTTGGGGCTAGATCCCCTCTGAGCATGCTCCAGGAAAAATCAAGAAATCTGGCACTGCAGTTTTCACTGACTGTCCAGGAGGATCTCCTGTAGAAGGAAAATTCACAAGGTAAGAACCCAATTTTCCTATTTATACTCCATCATATTCAATGAGTTCCCAGGTAATTTCATTCGTTTTGGAATAACCAATCAACATTATCTGTAACTCCCTGGTGAATGACATCAAGAGCAATTGAGGATTGTCTTAAGGCGGAGTTTATCCTGTTTTGTTATAAACTGATTGATATTTATTTTTCAAAATGTATACCCTGCTCTTTCTGCCACAGGCAGCCCAGATGTCTTGATAAAGATTATTCCAAAATGAGTGAAATTACCCAGGAACTCATTGAATATGATGGAGTATAACAAACAGTGACTGAGTATAAATAAGTAACTCTACATTGGATGCCATGATTTTATTGATAAATTGTTAGGTTTTCAATTTCTATTGATTGGGATGTTGTTTATATTGATTGAGTACAGATTTCTACAGTGTATGTATAATAAAATTTGAATGTGGTTATATTAAGCTGATCCATCTAGCCCATAGTATTCATTTATTTTGATAACGGTTTACAAAAGGTTTACAGAGGCCGGCTTTGCCATATAAGTGAGAGACGGGTCCTTTGTGCCTATTGCATTTGGTGTTTCGTAATTGGGTAGGGGCTGTTCCCTGTTTGTTCCTTTTTCTTTGAGACAGGCACAATTTTACTAAGCAGAACTCTTCATAGACTCTTTAAACTAGGAAGTATCTGAGTTTTTAAACTAACTATCCAGAAAGCTTCAATTGAAAGCTTTGGTATGAAATTCCCATTTCAAACTTGAATAAATTAACGTATTTTTTGGAATTCCTGACTTCAGAATAGTTCAACTTGATTCAGTTTTCCCTCTTTCTATTTTTGGAATAAACAAAAAGCAAACCTTGTCTCGCTTGTCATTTTCCAACATCTTGTCCAAAAAAACTAGTCATTTTCACATTCCCCTGAAGAAATGTTTGCTCACCTCCTGGTCATGAGCTATCCTCTCGGAGCTGGTTTATTTTAATCTGTGCATAAGAATCCTTTAACTCTAATCCTGCTTTTATTTGTATTGTAAGTGAAATTATAAGCCCTGTAGGAAATGGGCTAAAGTTGTTTGGTTGGGTTTTTTTTAAAACCTGGAGTAACTGGATAAAAACGAGTTAAGGGGTAACCACTACAGTCAACCTAGCCCAAAGAACCTCTTCCCAGAATGCATATTCATTTGCACCAAACTAGCTTCCTCAGTTAGTGTTGTGTGGAAGCTTTAAAGTGAGGTAGTTACTCCAGTGTATTTGAGGTAATAACTTGGGTGTTAGGCTGAGTAAACAAAATATTGCTTACATTATTCCTGTGAGTATATTATAATGACTTTATTTCTTTTTTTCAGGTGTATGGGTATCTACATGGACACATTAAATATCTTCATCCGGGTGGCCATCATGCTTGCCACAGGCGGCAGCGGCAAGAAGAAGTAAATGGAGATTTCTTTGCGCCCGTCTGACAGCTCCCTAAACGTTCTTGCTTGTATGTTTGATGCATATGGCTAATAAAAACATTGTGTACAAGTAGCTGTGTCATGTAGAAGTTTCAGGCACTTCATCATGACTCGGTGTCTCACTGCAGCATGATTCCAATTTTTCTTTCAGAATAGATTTGCCATTTCTTGGTGTATAAAGTCAGTTGGGTGGGAATAAGGCCTATATTACCAGTTGAAATACTTGCTCATAATTTTGGGATATTTTTATAATGGGAAAAACATTTTACTACACTATACTGCAAATATATCTATCAAGACTGAAAAAAAGCCTGTTCCCGATCTCTAGAGTGACATCATGTAACTCATCACTTTTAAATAGCATGAAGGCATAATTTTATTTTTATTTATTTTATAAGAAGCTGACCACCTTGGGTGACACTTGAAATCTGGGATAGAAGGATGGTTCAGGAGATTGCTAATGAGAATATGAAACTAGTTGTTACTTCATGAGGAAGAGTTTGCTCTGTGTAGAAGGAGTTGGGCACATTCCAGTTCTGTTGGAGTTGATATATGTTTCACGTCACAGCAGAAGCTTAAATGATTGAAAACCTATAGAAATTATAGGACTCCTTTTATGTGAGGCAGGGGGACAGAATGTGGGTGTTCTTACTACACATAGTAGAGCTAAAGCCCTTTGTGTAGATCTATGAAACAATGTAGAATTCTTAATTAAGCCAACATTTGTGATCAAGATCCTACGCGTGGGAATGTACTGTAACTAACCTCACTCAGAGATCTGGTGACACAAAGGAATGAGGAACCCATTAAGATCCTTTAGAGCAGTCTCTTTCCTGCCAAAATGTCATACAATTCTATCACGTTCACGGGTACCCTATCTTCTAGTCATTAACCCTCACAAACAATTCAACTGATGACAACTGTCATTTATTGTATAGAAAGAAACAAATTGCTCCACTCCCATTGATAGTGTACTTCTGCAACTCTGTTTAATCTCCATATTCCTTTATTTCAAGTACCGTACTTGGTTTCACAAATGATTGCTACTTATAAGCTGGAATACAGGCAAGCCTGAGAATCAACTGGGTGGAAAAAAACTTGTTGGAAATCATAATGGGTTCTATGTAACTGCCATTAACTCTAGTTACCTGTTGCATTGGTGGTGTTGGCAATGGAGAAACTATTTTACTCTGTGCTGTATTTGAACTGATTTCTAAAACAATAAAATCTAACCCAGCAGTTCACTGGCATTGTCATTTTTCTCTTACAAACGGTAGATGCTTTAATACAGTAGCCATTTTGGTAGTACTGCACTACCCACTCAACTTCCCTCTTAGAATTGAATTTTAAAGAAATAAAACCTCTAATTTGTTTTGGTCATCGTCTAGCTCTATGTAGTTCCATGAGTGACTATGGAGCTCACATTTCTAGAGATTCCCATTACTTAAATGCATTTAAATACCTCTCAACTATATAGCTTACATTTTAATTTCTAATCAGAGCTTCGGTAAAGTGAAGTAACTGGCTTAACGAAGTCTTCACCACCCTTTTCTCTAGATTTTTCTTAAGGGGAAACGGGTGGTACTTGAAATCAAATTTTGCAAATGTGAATTTAGCTACACACCCCATTAGCATTTGCCTTGAAAATACTTTTTAAAAAATACTTGAAAATACCAACTACCCACACATTTGGGTTGTAGAAATAAATCTGACAAGTTAAACTGGATTGTGTGACCAGAACTTGTTGACAGACTGGCTTGATTAGTATGTCTGTAGCAGGGGCATAGGAATCTCGTAATACTTGCAGTAGGATAAGTGTTCTTCAATCAGGTAAAATCCACAGGGATAGGGTTCCATGGGAAATGTAATAATAGGATGAATGTTCAATGTGCAAACTACAATCCGTTTGGTTAAATTTGACACATGCTGTTATGAATGCCTGACAGCTGTCCTTGGGTAAGCATACTGTGATCCTTTGGCAAGACCTCCATAACAGGAATGCTGCACAGATGTAACTAAGTGTTGATGGAGGTGGTTGATGTATGGCTTTTTTATTATTGACAATGTCTCGCCACTTGACAATTTGATGCAATGATGCAACTTTTCAGGTGGAGGAAAAGCAGATAGTGTTACGGTAGTTGTGCTTGAAGTACCTGAATTGCAAGCCCTTATGTCCCATATAAGCCTGTCTGCCTTCAGAGGTCCCTTTGCCCTCAAAGCCCATGCAAAGTATCCACTTCCCCCTTGGTCGAAGCCTTTGGCTTTCACCAACCTAACCAATTTCTGCCCTTTCCTTCCTTGCCTCCCTTTTTCAGGGTTTTCTCTGCCTTGTGTAGTCTTGAATATCTCTAATTGGGCTGTGGCTTGTTCAGCCACACTTGTGCTGATCATTCCATGAGGTACTCCTGCCAGGAGTAGGTTAGTAGTTAACCAACCAGCATCTTACCCCACAGATAACACTAAGTTGTATTGAAATTCCATCTAATTCTGCTTACAACTGGAATTGGTAGCAAGTAACTTGGGCTTTTAAGCTCAGAATTGCCAACTGTTCTGGAATTCATGCTGTCCTTGGTCAGTGCATTAATGAACATACTGGGTCAGACCAGTGGTCCAACAAGCCCAGCATCATGTCTCTGACTGATCAATCTTGGCTGCTAGGGAGAAGTACCCAACAGGTCATAATGGGGTGATCGTTCCCAGCTCCCTGATGATTGTTCCCAGCGCCCAACAGTTAGATATGTCCCCCAAACATACTTAGCTAATAACCATTAATGGACCTACTCAAAAACTTATCCAGTTCCTTTTTTAAACCGAGCTATGCTACTGGCCTTGATCACATCCTCTGGCAACAAATTCCACAAACTACTTCTGTATCAAGTGAAAGAAAGGTTTTGTTTTAAATCTGATTGCAGTTTCATAGATTGTCCCTAGTTTTAGTACTATTTGAGAGGATAAATAACCACTCCCTATTCGTGCCACTCCACTTTTATAAACTTCTGTCATCTCCAATCTGAAGAGCCCTAACCTATCAAGCCTCTCTTTGCATGGAAGCCATTCTATATCCTCTATCATTTTGTTGGTTCTCTCTCTACCTTTTCTGTTTTGAGATGTGACCAGAATGGCACGCACTGTTCAAGGTGCAATTGGATCTTGAATATATAGAGGCACTATGATACTTCAGTTATCCCGTCTGAAATAATTCCTTTCCAAATCATTCTTAACATTGGTTTTTTACCGCTGCCACATGCTGAGCTGAGTATTTCAGTGTGCTGTCAACAACTCCAAGATCATTTTCCTAAGTGGTAACCCCTAATTTAGAATCCAACATTGTGTACATAGTCTGGATGATTTTTCTGTAGGTGTATCACTTTGTACTTGTCAACATTAAATGTCATTTGCCATTTAGTTGCCCAGTCTTGCAAGATTCTCCTGTAATTCCTTGCAGTCCACTTGGATTTTAACTACTTTGAATAACTTTGTGTCTGCAAATTTGATCATCTCACTCTACTTCCTTTTCCAGACCAATGAATATATTAAACACCAATCCCAGTACAGATCCCTGGGGCACTCCACTATGTACTTTGTTGCAAAAACTGACCACTTATTTCTACCCTTCGTTTTCTATCTTCTAACCAGTTACTGATCAATAGAGCACGCTCTCCTATCCCATGACTATTTAAGGTCCCTCATGAGAGACTTGTGAAGAGATTATCAAACACTTCCATCAACCAGCTCACCCTAATCAACATACTTGTTTACACCCCCAAAACTTATTTGCTTATCCTCCAGTCCTTGGGTACAGTGGCAGAGTCTAGCAATAGGTAGTAGTAGTCTGGTCTGCAATAGGTAGTACTAGGTCCGCAATCTCATATTTGAGGCTTTTTAGAACTCTGGTAAATACCCATCTCATCTTGGTGACTTGTTACTATTTAGTTTGTCAGTTTGCTCTAGAACTCTTCCAGGATCATTTTTTATGACCATTCTTACGATTCATTGCCTCCAAAGAATTCTGGTATGACTATCTTCTCAGTATCCTCTTCAGTGAAGACCGAAGCAGAGAATTAATTCAGTTTCTCTACAATGGCCTTATCCTATCTGAGTGCCCTTTTTATCCCCTGGTCATCTAATGGCCCAACTAATTCTCTAGCAGGCTTCCTGCCTCTAATGTACTTGAAAAAGTTATTTATTGGTTCTTGCACCTTTAAGCAGGTCCCTCTTCAAATTCCCTCTTGGCTTTCCTTATTAATTTCTTCTAATTTGACATTGCTTATGCTCTTTTCTATTTTCCTCATTGGGACTAGCTTTCCAGTTTTTCAAGTATACCTTTTTGGCTCTAATGGCCGCTTTCATCTCCCCATTTAGCCATGCTGGCAGATGTTTGGTCCTCTTGCTATGTTTTTTTTAGCTTGTGGAATATATTTAATCTGGGCTTCTAAGATGGTACCAACAGCTTTGTTCCATTCTGGTTAAGGTGGTGCCCATCTTGTCTGTATAGGCGCCACCTTCTCCAGAAGGTTAACCAGTTCTTAACTGATCTAAAGCTCTCTTACCTACACCATTATCAATTACAGATGTACTACCTACACCATGGAAAGGGGGACACACCCACCTCCACCTACCATGGCAAAATACCAATCCCTCCACCCGACCCCATCCATGTAAAAATGGCCCATGTGTTGTCAGAATCCAGCTCTACATCATGCAGTCACTTGGGATTAGGTATACAATCCCTCCAGCCCCAAGCCTAGCCAAGAATCAGTCCACTGGTAGGTAACTCACTTCAGTCTGCAGACCTTATTGGCCTTCCATTCAGGAGCAGAGATGTCTTCCTTTGTATCCAGGCAGCAACTGCTCTCCTCTTCATATCTCAGGAGTGAACGTGGCTTCCACCCACTCAGTCTTAAAGGGCTTGTAGCCCTAATGTGGCTCCACTCTGCCACACTGGTATTTTGAGGTAATCGGATGCTAAGGTCGGTAACTCAGGTGCCAATTGGGCACCCAATAGACTACTTGAGAATGCAGGTATTACCTGTAGCTAGTAAATGTGCTGTCCATTTCTGCCCTACTGAGAATGGGGTGGATCTGTAGGCCTAGATTCTTATACCTAGTTCTTATCCAGCCTCTGGAGCGTGTCCTAATATTCAAAGTGGCCCCTTGGTGGAAGTGGGAGAGTGAGGTTTCCCAGCCTTGCCATAGTGCATGCTTCTGCACATCTAGAATCCTTTTATTATTATTATTAACAAACATTTATATAGCGCCAGCAGTGTACCTGGCACTTTACAAAGTAATAAAAACCAATACACTGAAGCTATACACTTGAAGCTGTATGTGGAATTTATTTATTTATTTACATTTTTATGCTGCCCCCCCCCCCCCCCTGCTTACGCATCTCGGGACAGCTAACAACATTCTTAAAATAAAACACATACAATCATGAAACAAAACATTCAAATAACCCAGGCAGAGGGGAAAAAACAAACGAACAGCCCTAACCCAACCCCTCACCCGTCTTCCCCTATCAAAGGCCTGGTAGAACAGCCAGGTCTTGCACTGTCTACAGAAAGAGGGGAGATCTAAGGATAGGTGGACCTCCAATGGGAGGAAATTCCACAGCTGCGATGTGGCCACCTAGAACACCCTTCTCATCGTCAACACCAAGGGGACATCAAGGAGGGCACCCCCAGCCGATCGCACAGGCTGATCCAGAACCTAGAAGGTGAGGTGGTCCTAAAGATAAGAGGGGTCCAGGCCATTCAGGGCTTTAAAGGTCAAAACCAACACCTTGAATTGGGCTTGGAAGACTATTGGCAGCCAGTGCAGAGAACACAGCACTGGAGTAATGTGCTCGTGACGACTCATCCCCCTAAAGAGACAAGTTGCCGCATTCTGCACCAGCTGCAGTCTCCAGACCATTGCCAGGGGTAGCCCCATGTAGAACATGTTACAGTAATCCAATCTCAAGGTAATAAAAGCATGGATAATAGTGGCAAGGTCCATATCAGAGACATATCGCTTCAGCTGTCACACCAGATGTTATTGAAGAAATGTGCCTTTTGCCACAGCTGCCACCTGGACATCCCAAGTGGAGTCATGGGTCCAAGAGCACCCCAGACTATGAACCTCAGATACCAGTGGGGAGACAGACCCCATCAATGATGGGAACTATCACTCCCCTGGCTTTTCCCACAACCATCGCCTCCATGTTGAGGCAGTGAGGAAGGAGTTCCTTGCTGTCCTCAAAGCGTCTGCGAAGTCATGTTCGGCGGAGCTGTTTCGGGTGGTGCGGGGGTTGGTTAGCCTGACCTCGCTCCACCTAGACAGGGACTTGTCCCAGGCCTGCTGTGAGGAGTTTGTCACCTACTTCGCAGACAAGATCGCTTGGATTCAGAGCGACTTTGCTGCTGGATTAGGGGCAGTAGGTAGAGAGCGCGAGGTGATGGAGGCCCCGTCTGGTCCATCTTTGTGGGGGGAGTTTCAGGAAGTGACACCAGCCGACGCAGCGGATGTCTTGGGGTCTGTGAGGGCCACTTGTTGCGAACTTGATCCATGCCTGTTCTGGTTGGTGAAAGCATCCAGGGAGACGTTGGGGACGGTGCTGGCGAGGGTAGTGAATGCGTCTTTGTGGCAGGGGAGGTTGTCACCCAGTCTCAAGGAGACTGTGGTGCGCACCCTGCAGAAGAAACCATCTTTGGATGTGGATGCCCTCGCCAGTTACCGACCTGTCTTTAACCTTCCCTTTTTAGGGAAGGTTATTGAGGGGGTGGTGGCAATCCAGCTCCAGGCGCATCTAGACAGCATCGGTTTCCTGGACCCGTTTCAATCTGGGTTCCGCCCCGACTATGGCACCGAGACAGCGTTGGTGGCCTTGGTCGACGATCTCCACCAAGAGATGGATGCAGGATGTTCAACATTTCTCATCCTGCTAGATTTCTCGGCCGCTTTTGATACCGTGGAACATGGGCTTCTGTT